>CM045766.1:113243288-113592794 GCA_025200525.1 Camellia lanceoleosa | reverse complement strand
GAAAAATGCATGGTCCTAACTATACAAGATGGCATTCGCAACACTTTGAACATGCGATTAAACATGTATTCAAGTAAGTATTTGAAATTGACAATGCTGTTTGAATGATGCCCCGAGACTCGGTGCATGCAAGACAAATGAATGGATGCAAACATGCAAGCATAAGGTAAGCTAATCGAAACATGATCGCTAATCTAACCATGACATGCGAATAAATAAAAGGGAGAAAGACGTGGGGTTAGAAGACATGCACATGCATACGCACACTTATTACAACATTACGCCTCAAGGAGGGTCCTAGAAATAGAGCTAGTTGTTCAACTACGCTTAATTAAGCTAAGCTATTATAACACAATTATTAATTAACTATTTCTAGCCAATCTCAAATATCATAGTCCTAATTGCTTAATTAATTATACCACTTGTATGAATAAATTGAGCTACAACCACAATCAATAAAGCAATAAATGGCCTCGAGGGATGAGGGATGGCATGCCTAATTCTCCTCCCAAAATGCCATCACTTTGCCTTCGCAGCCTCGCTTGCACTTGCTTGAACACCAACAAAGGCCGCCAACTTCCGTAATGACTGGCCCAACTTAGAACACACTTTCAGCACAATTTCATTTTAGGCTGGTCGGCTACCAATGCGCATGAGGTTGCCATCGATGGTCAAGAGTCGCTTCGTACGTCACCACCCATTCCTCGGTAACTTTTTTGCCGCAACAGAGCAAATAGAGGCAAAGTAGTGTATTCTCAAGGAGTATATTTATTGCCACGCCTTATCATCACACAGTTTTAAGGAGTGTAATTCTTGGCTCTTTCAAGTCATCAACCGAGCATTTTCATGCATGATGGCTAAAGAACCAAGCTTTTACAAGCTTAATGAGGCATGAAGGTACTCAAAAAGACACCACCACCCTATCATGCACGATCAAGGGTATGTATGAATGCTAGTGCGGCACCGCCGCTTTCATCACTTGAGTATGAAATGTCCCATTTTGTCGTGGTTCAATCTCTTAACGTCCATCCAAACACATGAATGCAACACATAAGATGCTTATCTTGTCTCTTTTACTTTGTTCATTTTGTTTACACATTTTAACTTACCAATCCATTTTTTAATTGATTAGTCCAAAAAGGTGAGTGGTCCTTCTACGTGGAAAGAGGGCTTAAACTGAGCATGTGCTTTTGACATGGCAAGAGGCACCCTCATGCTATTGGTAATGAACTCCAAGGAATTAGAAACCATGTTAGGCATGAGGGTCTCAATTCCACACCTGCTCAACAAGGGGTTCAAAGCCACTTTCTCAAAAAAAATGAAAAGAGAGAAGCTACAGAGGGAGATTTGCAGAGATTTCAATGTCAAATGGAGTGCAAAATGACACTAAAAACATGCAAGCAACCTCATGCAATCTCATGTTTAAAAAGCCTAAAAAACATTAAGCTTAGGTGAAGGAGATTGCACTACAACTACACAATATGTAAGCCTTAAAGGACTGTAAACCAGCCTTTCCAAAGCAAGGTAGCTAAAATTAGTCAAAAATAGTAGCAGCAAAACATGCCGAGATTAAGGTACAAAAATGCTAGAAAATCATGCCTTCACATGTTAAGCTTATCTAGGCTTGCAAACAAGACACAAAGGAGGGGAGGGGCTACCCCTTCAATTTTTGGACTTCAAAATCAAGCTTTTTACCATTGAAATAACTCTGAATTTTAGTGGTTTAAAGGGCCAAAAAGTTTGATGTGAATATGCTAAATCGTATGGCACAAAAAGCTATAATACAATAAAGCAAATAAGAAGGAGGACTACTCCCCTTTTACACACAAAAAAATGACCTCAAACCATCATGTTAGAAGGCTAAAAAGAAGAGTTTTTGTTAGTTGAAAATCATCTCAAAAAATAGTATAAAAAGATGGCAAAAACAAGTAGTCAAAACAAAGCTTACATAAGGTGCTGCCTTTATAACTCTTGAAGCATAGGACTAATGTACCACAATTTGCTAATTCTGTGCTTAAACCCTCCTTTCAAAAGCTCAAACTAAAATTCCAAGGGACCCCAACCCAAGGTGTGAGAGTGTTTGGTTGGTGGTTGATGTACAAAGGTGTAGAGAAACAAGGCTTTAAGGTACAAAAACAAGCAAGAGAGAGAGGAGAATTCTAGAGAGAGAGAGAGAGAGAGAGAGAGAGAGAAATTTTTGATCCAAATTTTCTAACCATCAAAAAATGGGGGAGGACACCCCTATATATAGAAAAACTCAAGATTCAAGCTTGTATTCATCCCACCATACACGGTATGAAGATGGACTTCAAGGAACAACAAATTGCATACATTTAGCAAACAAATATCTAAAAGGATAAAATGGTCGGCCGGGTTAATATCAAGCAGGGCCGATCGCCACCATTGATGGCCGTGGCAGCATAAGGCATGCCGATGAGATCTAGGGGGATGACCGACTGCCATCTTTCTCCTGCACTTCTGAAAACAATGTAAGCTTTTGGTCCAACACCAAGCACAAAATATTGCACAAGTTTAGAGGCTCAAAGGCAAGGCGCTGACCGAGAATCTTCGCACTCAAATTGACCACAGACATACAAAAACCATCCAAGAAAGTTCAAAACGATGGCGTTCAGTCATGAGAGGGACGGGTCAAAAATGGGGTGTTCATACAAAGCATACCTTTTACATCATCTCTGCAGGCTTGTTTTGTGTTTGTCTTTTTACACTCCTCTTTTGCGTCTTTTAAGGGCTCTGCTTTTTTCCATTGAGCCATTTGCACTAGAAGATCTAAAATGAAAACGACAGAGATTTTCAATTTTACTTTTTTGTGCTCTTTTAAGTCATTGCATTGACCTAAGTTTTTTCAAAACTTTTCTAACACTGTGGATGAACATACAAAGAGGAAGGAATTCTCTGGATTTGCAAAAATTTGATCAATAATCGAGAGAAAGAGAGGCATGCTGTTTTGAATGAATCGAGACTCATGTTTGTTAATGTGAGTATTGGGAAAGATCTTGGCTTTCTGATCCAGATTGGTTCTCAAGCATTGTATTTAGCCATGTAGTGACTAGTCGCTTTTTAAAAGATTTCTAAACATGCTATGGTCCTGAATACATGTGTGGAATTCATCTTGAGATTGTGCAAAGAGTAGGATCACTCTTGGTCCTCGAGATTCTGACCCTCTTTGCTTTCATACTCTTGAACTTTGATTTAGAATGTTCAACGCATCAACCAATACAAGGCTTGTATGGGGGGGACTGCGTATACCCTTGAACTAGGGGCAAGAAGCGTCCGATCAAGAAGGTTAGATATCATCAAAGAAAGCTTTGCAAAGCTAGATCGGCGTAGCCTTTGAACTAGGGGCAAATAAAATGTCGATGCACTCAAAGATTCAAAAGATGGGTCATTCTCAAGCAAAACCAAGATTGGAAAGAAAGCCAAATCCCAAAATGCTGGAGAAAAAGAAGAAAGTTTTATCAAGGACAAGTTTAGTTCTTATCCATAAATAACTAGGGGCAAATCTTGCGCGCACTGATTGGATGGACTCCATATCATTAATGAACAATGTACCATTCTCTTGGATTTAGACGATTTAGAGTTCCTATGACTAATCAACATGGACAGTTAAACTTTTTTTATCCTTGAGAGGCTTGTTGACCGAAACCCAAAAGGGCTACTCAGGAAAAAATTAGAGCAAGAAAAGAAAAAGAAAAGAAATGAGAAAAATAGAAAACAGAGTCAGAAGGTTGAAAACCCGAAGGCGGTTTTGGAAAAGTAAGAGCATAAAAGGAGAGCGCATTACCCGAAAGTGAATCCTCAACTCGAACTACGTGACGAATTCGCCGATTCCCCATCTTTGGGATACGTGAGGCAACTTCATCCCGTTCGCCCCAATCATTTTCAACTTGCTTGGCTCACCCATGTTGATTGGTTTACCCTTGTTCAACTTGGCTATCTTATCCATGCAAATTGGCTCATTGCTCAAAAATCGCTTGTCCCATTCTCGTTAGAAAGATTCAAATTTATAAGACAATTCAAATTCGATCCGAGATTGTGCATCTCAAGAGTAGATTCTGTGTTGGTTAAGCAAATGACCATTTGCAAAAATAGTTTTAAGAATTTTTTTAATGAGGTTGACTAATTTTTCGAAAATTATTTCATTTTTCCAAAATCGACCATTTCTAGACCCAAAAAGGTAAATTTTAGTGCTCACAACCTCGACGCGGCATGATTTCAAATCAGAAAATCAAACAAGTATGTTAATCTAACTCTCATGTTGGGCAAAATTGTTTTAGTAGAAAGCCAAAAACAAAAAATGGTCAAAATGATGAACTAGGGGCACAGTCGAGTCAGGTTTTCTGTCTTTTCCCCCTTGTCAACATTCTTGTTGAAAAGGGCACCATATTTGCTAGAAAGGGCAGTGTATTCGCCAGAATGAGCACAACTGAAGGTAACAGTAAAGGGCCGAAAGCTCTCTCATCCTCTAAGAAGTGAGGTATGAAGCCAAGTGTGAAGCCCAAGCTGGAATGGAACAGGGTATTCGACCCCCTCATTTAGACAGGTTTGATCACACCCAAATTGGCGTCTGACCCAGAATGGGGACGTAGAAAACACAATGTGTGAGACCAATCAATTGTATACCAGGCCGGTGGGACATTGCTGTCAGTTGTAGTGTTGCGCATCCAGTCGCGTACAACCCCTCTGTGGAAGAGCTCACTAGTTGTGAGCAAAAGAATGAGAATCTAGTAGAATACTAGGGGGAAGAGCCCAAAACTTCCTGTTTATCCATCAACCACCCAGGGGAGGGATAAAAAATAAGAGAGATTAAAGAATAGAGAGATGTGCGCTGAGAGGAAAAAGTGAGGAAAGGGCTTGTTAGAGAAATAGAGATTAAGTGCCATAGTGATGTGAGAATCACAAAGAAGAAAGGGTGGGAAACAATACCCGGAGAAACATGCTCCTTGTGAGCTGAGAGGTCTCTCACCATTGGAACATATCCGAGTGTTGTGGTTGTTGTTTTTGTTTGTCTCGATTCTTGTTTTGAGTCATTTTGAGTGTAAATGTTTATGTTTAGGTTGTTTTACTTTGTTTGTTTTCCTTTGTTGAGTCATGGTGTGCTGTGGTCGGTCGTAGGCTCAATACCCGGTTAGGAACTCATTTCTCAATTTCAATTTCAAACATAAATCATTTTGTGCTCAGAGTGCTGTGCCGTTCTCCACATATGTGCAAAATAGGATTTGTTCCTTCATAAACTGCAGGGTTCAACCCAGGTCATGAGAGAACAATAGAACAAGGGCGTATCTGAAGCTACATAGGTTCCAGACTGCAAAACAAAAGAAAAGAAAGAAAATCAGAGTATCTGAGTTTGTTTCAACTTTAGTAATTTTTGAGATTGCATTCTAGATGTACCTCATCGAGTCTTGTCAATGTTCAAGTATGAGTGTACCTCTACCTCAAGCTCAAGCTCGCCTGCAAGCGAACGGCGATTAGAAGTGCTCTCCTAATTACCATTCCACTCGCTAGAGGCATCTTGGCTGTGTTTGCAATGAGTTCCTAGGAGACCAACGGCGACGGTAGAAACTAGAGTTCAAATGGCGATGCCTAGAACACAAAGGTTTGGAATTTTTGAGACTAAAGTCTGGTTTAAGTACCTAGGGGTGTATCCTCGGCTTGAAATCTATATGGCAGCCCCATAGATTGAGATAGCATGTGTGCGCCTCAATTCTGGATACTGAACCAACCTAGTTTGTCACCCCGTTGGAGAATAGGGAAAGTTGTGACTATGATCAGGAAGACAAGTGGCATCCGTGGCTTCTACATGCAAAGGTTATCCCGTGTCAACATTTGAGGGCCTTTGATCTGTGAGTTGAAGGTAAGAGTTCGAAGAACACAAAGGGGGAGATCCCCGTTAGAGTAGAGCGGTTCATCGCCACTCGTCCCATGAGGTGCTTGCTAAAGAGCCGCTTTGTTTGTTTATTGCATTTCTCTAAGCATTATGCACTACATTCCTTGTAGCATGTATCATATTATTGCACATATTGCATTTATTTGCATCTTGTGTTATCTTGTATCATTTATCCTTTTACGTTGAGCAGCGATTAGGATAATTGTCCCCTGGGGTTATCTCAGGATGCGTGGAATGCGCTCCTGATTGGTTTTCATAGGACCTCTTCTCACGATTTCAGAGTGGTTAGAGTGTCCTTTTGCTCACACGATTTCAGCGTGTTTGTAATTTATCTCAGGTTGCGTGGAGTGCGCGTCCCTGAGTAGTTGTTTCGAACCTCCTCTTATGATTTCAGCCTGGTCAAAGTGTTCTTTTCCTCACATGATTTCAGCATGTTTGGAATTTATCTCATGTTGTGTGGAACGCGCCCCTGAGTAGTTGTTTTCGAACCTCTTCTCACGATTTCAGCGTGGTTAGAGTGTTCTTTTCCTCACACAATTTCAACTTGTTTGGAGTTTATCTAAGGACGCGTGGAACGCGCCCCTGATTGGTTTTTCTTAGGACCTCTTCTCACGATTTTAGCGTGATTTTAGTGTTCATTTCCTCTTACGATTTCAGCGTGTTTGGGATTTGTTCTTCCTTCTCTCACGATTCCAGCGTGGTTAGAGTATGTCACCCTTTGCATCTCTTGACTATCTGCTACATCCATTACATCATACCATTTATCGCTGCATCCTTTCCATGTTAAACTTTGTGGAGAATATTATTATATCCATAGGGACGAATGAGCGTGTTTGGTCCAAACGTAACCTCTATTCGCATATACCCCACCAATCAAGGAGTCAATAAAATAACTAGCATCCCACCAAGAGAATGACGCGTCGAGTAGAGGTACATGTGACGAAAAAGGATGGGCCCAGTCCAAAGGCCCAAAGAAAGTACTATAAATACAGGATCACCCATCAGAGAAAGGTATGTGAGAACTGTTACACTTTACTTAAAATATAAGCAATTCAGAGATTAGAGACTAACTTGCCTGTCGGAGTGCTAATTCCGGCACCCCCGATCGGAGTGTTTATTCCTTTTCAGGTGACTAGAAGAGGATTACTAGCATCCCCCGGGATCAGAAGAGTATTTCTAAACCACTTCTCCGCAATTGGCCCCGTCTGTGGGAACACTCAAATATATCCATGGCAGGCGTAACAGAAGATCCTCTAATAGTCACTTATGAAACCACGCAAAGAGACGACCTCACTCCAACAAACATGCTTGGACCGGATACTATCGCCGCGAGACGTGCCTTGAACTTCGCCTCACCCTCGACTTCGAAGCATGAGACAATGCAGGCGATCATGGAACAAGCAAAGAAAAATGAACAGAGGTTGGAGAACATGATCACTGAGAAAGAACGTCTTCGTGAAGATTTGGCCTTGGAAGTGGTGAAGTCCAAACAAGTTGTACGCCTAAATCCAGAACGATCTCCGAAGGCAGGTGGTCAACGACCTCGAGCGACAAGACGACACCGAGAAGCGACTCGGGCTCATTATCCTCGAGCCTGGGAAGAAGGGGACACTGAAACTACCGCTTTTCCGAAGAAAGTCCTCAGATAAGGCATAAGCGAAGAAGGAACAGATTTGAGCCGAAGATTGACACGATCCTTCAGACGATGGATTGCAAAGGCAAGTATACCTAAGAAATTCAAAAGCACATCATTCACCTTGTATGATGGCAAATCGGACCCACCGACCACATCCGCCATTACAAGCAAGCCATGACATTGCATGTAGACAACGAGGCCCTCATGTGCTGAATATTTCCCAGCAGTTTGGGACCATTGGCTGTCAGGTGGCATTACAAACTGGAGCCGGCTTCAATTAAAACCTTTCAATACCAATGAAATCCTTTAGGGCAGATTCATCACCAACGAGGTCCAAATTAAAACAAGCCGACTCTCTGAAATGCAAATCTGCGGAAGAAACACTAAGAGCATATTCGGCGCGATATTGGAAATGCTTTAATCTTGTTGATGATGCTTGCAACGACTTCATGGCCATCACCGCCTTCAAAATGGGATTACATCCAGATAGTGCCCTCCGCAGTTCCTTGACTAGAAAACCCCTTAAAACAGTCTGGGGGTTGATGAAGAAAGTAGAGGAATACTGCAAAGCGGAAGATGGCGCCTTATGGTTAAAGCGGCATACAAGGCCAACAAAACAGCCCCTCCTAAAATTGCTCAGCCAATAAGTTCTGTACCACCTCAGAGCCCTGAACCACGACAGCGGGCTAAACGAGACAAGAGACGGGATTCTCGCCGATCAAGAGATCATGCTCACACCAAAGCGCATAGCAAGCGCAAGTTGATAGTAGGCGCCAAAGCATTTACCGACAAGAAATATATAGAGCTGTCAGAGCCAATCAGCTCGGTTATGTCCAAAATCCAACATCTTCCATTCTTCAAATGACCGTCCAAAATGGTGGGACCTCCTGACACGAGAAGGCGGGACAGGCGGTGTAAATATCACAAAGATCATGGTCATGATACGGACAGTTGCTATGCTTTGAAAGACCTTCTTAAGGAATTGGTGCAAGATGGTCGGCTCTAGTAACATGTCCGAAAGAGCGCAATCAAAACAGTTGCCCTTCGGCAGGATTCACCTCCGCTCGGCGTCATTCATATGATATACAGCCTTCCAACGCCTCTTACCGTACACGCAATTCAGTCAGCCCCCCAGAAGCAACGCACACCAACGAAACGGCCCCACGAAGCTCCGAGTATTATCTTCGACGATTCCGATCTTATCGGCATAACACTCCCCCACATTGATCCATTGGTCATTGAACTACACGCAAACCGATTTACCGTTGAACGCATCCTCATAGACCAGGGGAGCACTTCGGAGGTTATGTATTACGAGACCTTCATCAAACTCGGCTTCAACGAATCAGACCTCTCTCCGGCTCCTTATCCATTATTCGGCTTCATCGCAAATCTAGAGTACCCGTTGGGGAAAATCACACTACTCGTTCGAGCGGGCTCCCAAACAGTGGATGTGGAATTCTTGGTCGTCAAGCTCCCTTCGCCGTATAATCTCATCATAGGGCGAACTTGGTTGCATACTATTCAGGCCGTGCCAAGCACCTATCATCAGTAGCTACGCTTCCCGACCAAACATGGCATTGAGCAAATTCGTGGTTCCCAGTAATCCGCACAAGCATGTTATCTCCTTTCTGGAAAGACACCAACGAAGTCGCATGTCAACTTCACAGAAGTGCCGAATCGAAACAGCCTCGACGATGTCGGATAGCTCCCTAGGGAAAAGCCACAAAAGCCCTAGGCGATACCAGCAACAGCTTGCCAAGTCGTATAAGCAACGCGTTCACTTGCGCCGCTACACACCGGCAGAGCTGATCCTGAAGGTACTTCTGGATGACAAGAAACCGGTTGATGGAAAATTGGGTCCTAACTGAGACAGTCATTATCGGATAGATTGCATATCGGCTCAGAAATATGTTAGGACGGAGTCTGCCACCGCCCTGGAACTTGATGCACTTGTGAAAATTTTGTCATTAAACCCGACTTGTGGGGAATGATCCTAGTTCTAAATGATTTGCCATGTACACATTCCACTTTTGTAATGCAAGGATTCTTATTCAAAAGTTGTAATCCCACCCACTGCGAAATCCAGTTAAAAAGTCCTCCGATGAAAAAAGCCTCTGGATTCGGAGCGCCCTTCGTGGATATCACGATCGTCTAAAAAGCCTTCGGATTCGGAGCCCCATCGGCGCATGACGTCTTTGGTTCGAAAAAATCTCAGGAGTCAGAGTCCCATCAGCACATGACGTCTTTGGACCGAAAAAGCCTCCGAATTCGGAGCGCCCTTCGTGGATATCACGATTGGCCAAAAAATCTCCAGATTCGGAGCCCCCTCGGCGCATGACGCCTTTGGGCCAAAAAAGCCTCCGGATTCGAAGTGCCCTTCGTTGATATCACAATTGGCCAAAAAGTCTCCGGATTCAAAGCCCCCTCGGTGCATGACACCTTTGGGCCGAAAAAGCCTCCGGATTCGGAGCGCCCTTCATGGATATCACGATTGGCCAAAAAGTCTCTGGATTCGGAACCCCCTCGGCGCATGACGCCTTTGGGCCAAAAATGCCTCCGGATTCGGAGCGCCATCGGCGCATGATGCCTTTGGTCCGCAAAAGCCTCCAGGTTCGGAGCCTCATCGGTGCATGATGTCTTTGGGCTGAAAAAGCCTTTGGATTCAAAGCCTTATTGGCGTATGACGTCTTTGGGCCGAAAAAGTCTCCGGATTCGGAGCCCCTCGGTGCATGACGCCTTTGGGCCGAAAAGTCTTCAGATTCGGGGCCCCTCGATGCATGACGCCTTTGGGCCGAAAAAGCCTCCGGATTCGGGGCGCCATCGGCAAGATGACTTTAGGCGAAAAAGCCTCGATTCAAAAAGCTCATCGGCGCGCATGCTTCCAGATACGTCTTTGGGCCAAAAAAGCCTCCGGATTCGGAGCACCATCAGCGCATGACGTCTTTGGGCCGAAAAAGCCTTTGGATTCGGAGCCTCATTAGCGCATGACGTCTTTGGGCCGAAAAGGTCTCTAGATTCGGAGCCCCCTCGGCGCATGACGCCTTTGGGCCGAAAAAGTCTCCGGATTCGGAGCCCCCTTGGCGCATGATGCCTTTTGGCCGAAAAAGCCACCGAATTCGGAGCGCCATTAGCGCATGGCGGCTTTGGGTTGAAAAAGTCTTCGGATTCGTAGCCTCATCGGCGCATGACATCTTTATGCCGAAAAAGCCTCCGAATTCAGAGCCCCATCGGCGCATGACGTCTTTGGATCGAAAAAGCCTCCGGATTTGGAGCCTCATCAGTGCATGACGTCTTTGGGCCGAAAAAGCCTCCGGATTCGGAGCCCCATCCGCGCATGACGTTTTTGGACCGAAAAATCCTTCGGATTCGGAGCCTCATGGGCGCATGACGTCTTTGGGCCGAAAAAGTCTTTGGATTCGGAACCACCTTGGTGTATGACGCCTTTGGGCCGAAAAAGTCTCCGGATTGGGAGCCCCATCGGCACATGACGTCTTTGGCTGATAAAGCCTCTAAATTTGGCTAACCAAATAGTGTCCCACCGGGCGACGCTCAAGGGCCGAGTAATATTCCGAATTCGGAGCGCCCTCCAGAATGAAAAAACATTTACACATCAAAGCAGGGATATTTAAGTTGAGCTGGCACAACCGCATGAACAAAACAAAACGTCCCAACATTCGAAATAAGATGCTTAATTAAGCATATAAAAATTCAGAATGAGATATAAACTTTTAAAATAAAACATTTTATTCGATTAAACAGTAATTACAAAAACGCAATCCGCGTTCAAGCATTACAATATCTATTTTCATATGGCGTCGCCTTCGTCCTCACCATTCTCAACTTCGAAGGCGAAAAAGGGCAAGTGGTCACGTTGGTATAGCGGCAGTGCCGAGTCAACGCCCGTTACTCGGAGAGCATCCGCAGCTTGAAATGCTTTGATCTAACCGCGCTTGAATCCATGATGTTCACACCGGCGAGACAATCACCCTAGAGGTGGAGAGCTTTGACAGCATAGACAACGTCAAGGCCAAGATCCAGGACAAGAGAGGAATTCCCCACGAAAACAGTAAAACTCAATGATCGCGGCGCTACGTCAGCCTCATTTCTCTGTCGCGGTTGCGGAGAACTTCCCCGTTGCTGTTTCTCCCTTCGGGGTGATCTGCTTCGACGACTTGGAGGCTGACGTTTTTCCCGTTCTTTGAACACCCTACCTCTCGCACGGGTGGGTTCTCTGCTGTAATTCATTGTAGTATCAAGCTCAGCCAAAGTTCGAGCTTCTCCTCTGCTGTTGAAGAAAACTCCATTTGACATTCACACTTATCTAACCCCACGCAACAAAATTGTTTTAAATCGAGTCTGAACACAGTAAGTGAAGTTACTGGCGCGAAGAGTCCGAGGCGATTTATTTCTAATCCTTGCAATGACCCTGAGGCGATTTCATTAACACTGAACTCCAAAAGACGGACGCCGATCGATATTGGCCACAGCCACTCCATGTACTAATTTTCTTCTTTTTGGAGTTAAAATGGCCTAATTATCTAAACGGAAACTATAGATGGGCTGACAGTCTCCGGATTCGGAGCCCCTGGTGCATGACACATTTGTCCCGATTAAGCCTCCGAATTCAGAGCCTCATCGGTGCATTGACTGTGTGCGACACGTATGCCAAATATATATTTAATGAAGAATGCTCATGACAAGTCGGCATATAGCCGTTCGGAATTAAATGCCTAGTTGACTCGGGCCGGTCAATGTTTATACAATGAAACACATGCAAACATGTGTGTGCCAAATGCAAATTACAATGAAACATTTAAAATAGGATGTTTTATTCAATCAAGAAATAATTACATAATTGTATAGTATTTTTATACGGCGTCGCCCTCATCTTCACTCTTCTCGACTTCAAAGGTGGAAAACAGAAAATGATTATGTTGGTAGAGTGGCAATACCGAATCAATGCCCGACGCTTGGAGAGCTTCCACGGCTTGAGATGCCTTGATCAAACCGTGCTTAAAGCCATGATTTTCACATTGGCAAAATTCTTCGGTGAGTTTCTCTTTGGTCTTCTGAATTCTGACCAGTCGGCCATCATGGAAGCCTTTTTCATAAGTCACGGCTCTCGCCGTCTCAATCGCGAACATGCTAGCTGTATTACGATCGGCGATCGCATCACTAATCAGCCTTTGAGTAACCCTTTCTTTGACAACTGGGTTAGGGTGGCTGGTTGATTAGGGCCTGGCAAACTTGATTTTCCTTAGCTCACGCTCGGCCTTCTCGGCATGAGCTTCTAACTTCCGGATGCGTTCATCTCTCTGTTCTATGTCACGGTGAGCGGCGTAGAGATGCATGCCAATTTCATAAGCCGTGTACAGTCCCCTCACCGCCCCGTGAACGCCTTCACGAAACACTTCAAAGTCTGGCCGACTTACCATCGACTGCTAAACTTCGGGTGGAAAAATCTATCGGGCAAACTCGACTGCCACATTTGGATCTCGAATGATCGAATTTGCCTCTGTCATTGGTTTATTACCCATGAAGACCACGAAACTCAATGGGCGAGGAGTCATGTCGGATTCCCTTCCAGGACGGGGTTGAGGTGTGACGCCCCAAACCTACACTATTGGTTGCAGTCAAGGGAGAGTCACTAATGAGTCCTATGGTCAATAACCAAGTAAGATCCCAGATCGCCGGAGGAGTCAAATTAGCCTCCCTTCTAAGTTCGGCTTTCTTAGGCAGCGCACTACCCTTTTGACAGATCTTAAAAGGTATTGACACAAGGTCTCATAAGCAACGATAAGGTGTATACATATAAATATTAAAATATAAGTACATAACAACCAGAAATATCATTAATTTCAAAAGCTTGATCCATTACATTACGTTCCAAGAGAAAACTTAAATCTTCATATGAGTCTTACAAAATATCAAAACGAATTTCTAACTTTTCTAAGATAGCCAAAAGTCTTCGAAGGTTTCAGGTTTGTCGTCTCCAGCTATAAGCTCCTCTTCGGCACCTAGCATGACACGCCGTGAGCTTTGAATGCCTAGTAAACACACACACACCCTGTCCCTCTTTTGCAGTCCAATACACAATCACAAATATAACATCAAATAGTAAAGCATGATACTCAACTAAGGGGTTACAAGTTAGATGTTAGTAAACTAGAAATCCCCCAAAGAGATTTCGTCCTCCCAACCACAAGAATTGGACACCAGACTATTCGGAACTCCCCCTTTTGCTGCTTTGTTGCAGAACTAACCTCGGATGCCTACCAACGGTTACATACCGCATAGCGCCAACCACAGGGCCTCAAAAGGGATAGCGAAAAGAAAAAGTTTTATCTCCTGAATCCAACCTCAGCCTTCCAGGAAAACTTTTATCATCCTGAATGTCCCATCCGGACCCAACCTTATCTCACCGTTCAAAGCGTCGCAAGGAGTCCGATCGTCTGCTCCATTCCGTGGTTTACGCGACAATCGCTATGCAAGACTTTAACTTTCAAATAGGGAACGCATCCCAAAAATCCATATATCACATATTCTCATCTTTTCATTACTCGAGTGCTCGAAAACCCAATATCCTCCCAATTAGGTTTCCCATTGAAGTTAAATGTTTTACATCAAAGTTAGTCTAATTGATAAGACAATAATATCCACATAAGCATGCATCCTTAAGACGAGGAAGATAAATAACATAACCATAACACATATAATATCATGCCAAGATATGCTCATAAGTAAGTAGGCAATTTCATGAATTCAAGGGCATAAAACATCCATGCATAACATAGTTTCGGATTTAACATCACATAAAGATTAAAATGAAAAGACTATTTTAGATCTTCCACGGACTCGATCTTCCTATAGTTCGTAGAGAATTTGATCTAGTTTCTAGAACATTTTTCGGAAATGGGATTTCTTTTCCAGATTTTGAGTTATTTAGAAAATATTCCAGCGCTATCCAGAATCTGTCCAGATCCGTTGATCGTTACGAAAATTTGATTTTCTTGCAAACTGATTGATGTTTTTCGATGAAACCAATGTTAGTTGAAAGATAACACCTTAAGGAAGGTTTTGACATAAAATAGAGGTCCAGAATAATTTTTTTACATTTTTCTAGAATTTCTGGAAATGGGCTGTAAAAACAGATTCTAAGGTGGAATGTCCAAAACAAGAAGATTTATGAGAAAAGGGTTCCACCGAGGGAAAGTTTTCGTTTCTTTTCTGAATAAAACATGATAACTAACATATATTTAACTCAAAAAGTTTTCTTGAAGGTGTGCCTTTGGAAAGTTTGAGAGATTGGTATAAAAAGATGGTTTTGTGCCAAAATGGGGAAAATACAAGAGAGATGGAATCAATGCTCAACTTTTAGCATTTTTAACACAAGTAACTCATCAATAAAAGATCTAAAAACATTATTTAGAACCCTTAGAAACATGTATTTGAAAAAGGAAAATGAAAGAGAAGGTTGTGTTGTGGCTTACCTACTAAGCTTGCACAAGAAGGCTCTCTTCTTCCTCCCTCTTCTTCTCTAGACTTCTCTTTCTTTCTCTCCTCCCTCTCTCTAGCCGAAGTGTGTGTGTGGGTGTGGTGTGTTGTATGTGCTTGCAAGCTGGGGGGGTGTTGGTATTTATAGACAAACCTTTGAGGCAAAAAGTCTAAAAAGTCCCTTAGTTGGAAATGGATGGAAGGGTTAGGATTTTTTTGGATTCTAAGGAAATAGAGGGGATTTGGGAGGCTTGGTCAATGATTTAGGCAACACTTAGTTAAAAGGGAACTAGTTTTGGAATTAGCACCCTAGGTTGGTGGTTTTTCCTAGAAGTTCATGATGATATTTTTTGGAAATTGATTTCTCACTTTCTTCTTGGAAGGCTAGGCATAGGGAATGGTGATGGGGTTATTATTTTAATGATTTTATGTATTAGGGGCACAATTCTCAATGTATGCATATATATATATATTTCAATTGATTGATGGTACTAATAGTATTAGGGTACATGTACTATTTTTGGGATACTTCTTAATAAAAGAAATGAGGGCTTGGAATTAAACTCATGTATTGAAACCTTATTTATGTATTTACTTATGATCTAGTTAGGTTTAAGGCTAATTCAAATACTCATAGCAAATCTTTATTGGTACCAAAGTCATTATTGCTTCAAGATTCAAGGGATTTGTTTGTACTAAAGTATAATGATGACGGCTAGTCATGTCCTCGAGATTTGGGGAGATTTCCCTATTTATTTTGTGTACAAATCTTGGAAATTGTAAAACATAATGTTAAAAAAAGATTTTAGGGTACAAGTGTATATATAAATATATAATGGTACTTGTTTGAGGTCAATTTGTGATTTAATAAAAATGTGAGGGCTTGGGCTCAATTAAAATATCTATTTCAAGTGAAGAGTTAATAAATTAGTGTTTAGGAAAAATAATTCGGTTTTTATTATCTTGTTTTGAATTTAAAGGTAAATAACTGAATAAAGACTGTAAAAACCAGAAGTTAGGGTTTAGAGCAATTAATCTAAAATTTGAGAGTTAAATAATTAATATTAGAGTGTTATGATTCTAAGCTTCCGGGGTCGATCTGGGTTTGTATGGGTTCGTCCGTGATACGTTTTCGGCTCTAGGGTTTAATTTGCGAGCAATCAACGAATTAAAGGCTTTGTTATAGTAACTCAAAATTTTGGGACCTAATAAGGTTTACAAAAGCTAGGGGTCTCACATGAGGAGACTTATGCTGTGGCCGTTTGTCCCTCCTGGGCGACCTACTTCGATGACGAGGAGATTGGTGTCTCTCCCAATCCCTCGAAGTCTTACTGCCCGTGCGTGAAGGTTCACTGCTTCGACTCATGGCACCTCCTAGCTCAGCTAGCGTCTTCGCTTCACCTCTGCTGTTGAAGAAAATTTTATTTGACATTCGCACTTGTTTAATCTTCCTCAAAGAACTGGACTGAGTTGCTAACTGAGCACATAAGTAGGACCCTCGTTCACAAAGTACACGCCCATTTATTCCCTACAAGGGCAGCACCTTCGAGGCAATCTCATTAATATTGAAGCGTCAATAGCCCGGCGCCGACTGAGTCATATACCCCAATCGCCCCATCAATCACTGATATTCGGCGTTCTACGTTCATGAACCAGCTGGGGCAAGGGAAGATTCATCAATCTAGATGGCTTGAGTGCCCCAGCCATTCCACGAATCGATTCTTCAGTACAAGATTCATAAGTAACGTGTTATTCGGCAATCTATGTTCATGAACCAGTTGGGGCAAGGGCAGATTCATCAATCTAGACGGCTTGAGTGCCCCAGCCGTTCCACGAATCGATTCTTCAGTACAAGATTCATAAGTAACGTGTTATTCGGCAATCTACGTTCATGAACCAGCTGGGGCAAGGGCAGATGCACTAGACGGCTTGAGTGCCCCAGCTGTTCCACGAATCGATTCTTCAGTACAAGATTCATAAATAACGTGTTATTCAGCGTTCTACATTCATAAACCAGCTGGGGCAAGGGCAGATTCATCAATCTAGACGGCTTGAGTGCCCCAGTCGTTCCACGAATCGATTCTTTAGTACAAGATTCATAAGTAACGTGTTATTCGGCAATCTACGTTCATGAAGCAGCTGGGGCAAGGGCAGATTCATCAATCTAGACAGCTTGAGTGCCCCAGCCATTCCACGAATCAATTCTTCGGTACAAGATTCATAAGTAACGTGTTATTTTGGCGTTCTACGTTCATGAACCGGCTCGGGCAAGGGCAGATTCATCAATCTAGGCGGCTTGAGTGCCCCAGCCGTTCCACGAATTGATTTATCAGTACAGTAGTCATGAATTCATTTTGTTTATGATTAAATCAGATCCCTAATTTTAATCGGCTTTTAAGTCTGCCGTCTCATGTAATCTTGACATTTTGTTCTAACTGCTGATTCGCCTAACTATATACTCATACAACAAACAATACGAGAAATAATTTGAGAGCATATAAAATTTTCATTCATAAATTGGGCGCTAGCAGCAGACATTTTACATATGAAAATCCAAAAAAGATGAAAGTCAACTAACAAAAAACATACATTGAAATTGGGTAAAGCCTAACAAAACAGAATGTCACCCAAATCAAGTCTTAGGATCAGACTCAAGTGCCTCAACGTCCACTTGCTCGTATGGAATTGGCATGGCCAATGTAACCCCAGCGGCAACAAGGGCTTTGAGCCAGCTGTGTCTGAATCCCCGATTCTCAAATTTGGGGACTTCTTCTACGTAGTCATTAAAAGCGGCGCTCTTCCTAGCCTCGAACACCGCGGAAGCCTCAGATTCGGCTTTTTCCTTAGCTTGCTTCAATCCTTCCAACTCGGCCTCCAGTTTTGCAACTGCCTCCTTGGCTAACTTGAGCAATTCCTCGCTCGTATTTTCCCTCTCCTTAGCGTCAGACCTGAGTTGATCAGCAGTCCTGGCCCTTTCCTTCTCAGCCTCCGTTCATGCACTTTCCATTGCGGCTCTCATTGCCTCAAACTCCGCCTTGCTCCTTTGGCCATCGACTTCCGATTGTAAATGGCTAATCCTTTCGATAGTGTCACGCTGGCGTCAGCCTAATTCCGCGATCCTTCCAACTATCTGCAAAACAAAGGATTGTCACATTCCAAGAAACATCGAGTGCAAACCAAAAGATAGTCACATTCCAAGGATAAACACGTGCGGAAAGGGCCAAGCGAAGCCTAATGCTACCGTTGCCAACTCATTTCGACACGAAAGGTCGCTTTATATACCGCAAGGAGGCTGCGTGTAGCTCAATCCTGGCCCGGATCTTTCAAAGCTGACACTTCAGAGGAGATCGACATGTTTTTTATCTTTGGTTCAATGATGAAAGGAGCAACCACAGCCGACTTCTCTAAGCATGGCCACTTATCAACAGGGCCCTCTCCGGAGTCGTCCTTGTCCTCGGTGCTTTTTTTTTCGCCTCGATCCTTCGAAATCGGTCGCTCTTCTGTAATCGGGCGCTCGACATCCTTTTCCGTCTTGGCGATGACAACCTGAGCCGATCCCTCTACAACAGTATGTTGAAGAACAGTAGGTTAAACAGATTTAGTTGGGACAAGTCCGAAATGGATGGCCTCGGCCTTTTTTTGGGCGACCATGCATTCGGCATTCCTCTTCCGTGCCATCTGTGAAAGATTTTCCCCAGCCATATCTTCAGAGTAATCACTAGGAAGGTCTCCCAAGTTTGAAAAAAATATCTTCGAAGGCATCCCCTCGGCTTGATGTAGACGAAGGGTCAAAAGAGTTCAATCCGGCTTCCTCAAAGGCCGAATTAATCGCTTCGTCAACTTCCCTGGCCAACCGGTCCGAATCCTCAACAATTGGTTTGACCACTTGTTCTTTTGCGTGTTCAGAATCAGATGACTCTAAACTGATCTGCCTCAAGTTTTTGAAGCTGGGGAAGATGAAGGCAGCAAGTTGATTGTCGCCTCGCGTGATCGGAATGTTGTCTGCCACCGAGAACGTTATGTAAGTCGCTCGTGCATGAGAGAATGTGGGCGCCTCCTTATTTTTGAAGGTTTGGATGGCCGATGAACTACAGTGCAGTTTTGATTTCTGCGAGTACGACGTCGTCGTCTGAAACCAACACTCTCTTCAAATCTCTGCCTGCACAAACAAAATGATAAGATGAACATAGTGCCGAATACATATACATGCAAATATGAAAAGCAAAGTGATCTAATCGGCACCTGGTTCGTCTTTTTTCCTCGGCACCAGGTCTAGGCGATCTTTGCCTTTGCCAAACTCCCAGTTGCCGCGGACAACGACCATCACGTCGTCGACACGCTTGCCAGAGCTGGTGAGCGTAGTTACTAAGTGATGATTAGTATCCTTAGCTCTAAGAAAGTAGCGCCCTAGCCAGCCAGTAGATTTGGCTAGGGCATAACAGTGTCGAATGGCAGGAATACCTAAATTAGCCTAAGACGACGATTTAGTTCTACGATCCCCATTATGATGTGAAAGAAATTGACGTTGGGCTGGGAAGGGATTAGACCCCAGTATCTAAGAACGGCCCTCAAAAGTGGGTGAAGAGGAAAGCAGACTCCGCCATCAGTAATTGATAGAAGAGGAAAGACGATTGTGCTCTCATCTTCCCTCTGCATATCAGTGATGCTGTCTACCAAAAGTGACAGATGGACTGTGATACCCCTGTTCTGTATTATGTTAATTGTTCCCTAATACGTATGTGATTATATGTTTTGATATGATTTTGTGTGCCATTATGTGGATATGTGTGATTTTGGAACTCTATCTGTTCACCGTAGGAATATCTGTTCGAATAATCCGCTTTGGAAATTTAATTGAGGGCCTTATTGGCCACAGAACCCGAAATTGATTACACCTTTGTGATTAGCGTAATTTTTAGAGCCTACGGTGAAATTTAATTAGAAAACTGATTCGGGTCAAATTAATCAGATTTAATTAATGAGTAATGCTCAATTATTTTATGTTAAATAATGCATGTGAGTGGGGCTATATTATAAGCCTTCTTAAGTTCAATTCTTTCCCTTTTATATGACTTTGGTTGAACAAACTCTAAGAGAAAAAGATGGGGGGACGGCTGTTAGAGAGAGAGAGGGAGAGAATTGTGTTATTTTGACTCAAGCTTGAAGAATTTGAAGTCCATCTCTAAATTGGACCATAGATTGAAGGAATTGGGCTTCTAGGTAAGCCATTGACCCTTGAATTCGTGAAAGTAATGTGTGATCTTGTGTGTTCATGGGTTGTTTATACTCAAGAGCATGAGTTAAGTTGGTTTTGTTGGAATTAAAGCTTGATATAAGCATGCATCTATGAAATTGTGTTAAAATAGCATGTGTAAGCTTGAAATACATGATTCATGTAGAGTTTTAGTTGAAACTCATGTTTTGATCACCATTTGTGTTGTCTAAGATGAGAATGTGGCTAATTCATCACATGCATGTACATATTATGTGAATGGGAGCTTGAATGCATGAATTTGTATATTGTTAATGAGTTTGATGGGAGATTGGGGAATGCATGTGACTTATTTGTGAAATTGAGCCTCATTGAGCTATAAGTTGACGTCTATACCATGTTAGCATGATTATATTTGAGATTTGAGCCATTGCATGCAAGTATTGTGGCTGGAAAGTTGAATTGGAGCCCAAGAACATAATTTGGGAAACCCAGAATTTTGATGTCCGCTCGAGCGGGGATTTTGAGCTCCCAGTATTTTGTTCTTGTAGGCATGGTGTCCACTCGAGCGGGGAATTTCACGCTCGAGCAGGGATCATGGAGGATGAACTTCTGCTTGAGCGTCCTAGCTTGTGCTTGAGCGTAAAAATGATGCATCCAGTACTTTTTGCAGACATAGAGTCCGCTCGAGCGGGTAAGTTCACGCTCGATCGGGGAGCTATGTTGAGAGGCCTTCTGCTCGAGTGCCATTTTGGACGATCGAGCGTAAATTTCACCTATCCAGTACTTTTGCAGGCCTTAAGGGTCCGCTCGAGCGGGGAAGGTTACGCTCGAGCGGGGACCCTGTTTTCTGAGATTCTGTTTTTGCATTCTGAGTTCTGTTTTCCGTTCTCTTTCACTTGTAAGCACTCTTAGGCATATGTTAAGCATTGTAAATAAGTTAATGAGATAAGAATAATGCCTAAAGAGGAATATGTGAATTAAAGAACGGATTGAACTGTCAGTGACCCTTTTGTGTTCATGAAATGTGTAGGGTCAAGCTCCAGGGCAAATCCACAAGCCGACCACTATGAGTAATATCAATGTTTGAAAGCTTATCAATGTCCAATTGTGTATTCCCTTATGAGCTTTATGAGCTGCTAATTGGGATTGTGGACAAAAGTCTGACATGAATGAATGATTGGACCGAAGATCGTTTTGATAATAATAATAATGGACCAAAGGTCGTTTTGATAGAAATGAATGGACCGAAGGTCGTTTTGATAGAAATGAATGGACCGAAGGTCGTTTTGATAGAAATGAACAAAACCGAAGGTCGTTTTGACATATATGAATGGACCAAAGGTCGTTTTGACTTAAATGAGTGGGCCGAAGGCCATTTTGACATGAATGATCGGGCCGAAGGCTGTTTTGACATAAATGAATGGGCCAAAGGCCGTTTCGACATAAATGAATGGGCCAGAGGCCGTTTTGACATAAATGAATGGGCCGAAGGCCGTTTTGACATGAATGGAAATCTGGATGGGCCAAAGTCTAGTATGTTTGGAACTACAGTCACTTGATCTAATCTTGGTATAAATGTATATGTATTAAGTAGAAATATGAATTGGGCCTAAGGCCGTTTGGAGCATGTTGTTCTACATGTTGTTTATATGACTCCTATAGTTGATATTATTCACTAGGCTATTGTTCACGCTCATTCATGTGTTTGTAGATGAGCCGAGGGAAGCCCAAACCCAGCCCCAGTGAAGTCTGCCAGGAACAACACGAGTTTTGAGAAAGTCAGCCTTGTGTCTCACGCACGAGACCTACCCTTGCCATTTTGTTATGTAATTATATTTTGTCTTGCTAGCAAGGACTTTATGTATGTTTGTAAATAGTTTGTCATGGGTTGACTTAGGTGGATGATCCTATCTTAAAGAATTTATGGTACTGTACTTTTGGCGTGGGTTATTAACGTATATGAGTATGGTTTGTTTTGAAGTGCATATAAGCACGGCTTTATGGACAAAGTTTTTGATTATTGCTTCTGTTTGGCCCTTTTACTCTGTTGAGTTATGTCTATTTTGTTTTGAGGCCGTAGGTAATCTCAGGATTACTGGCCAGTTACGTCCTTAACCCATAGGGGCGGGTTCGGGTCGTGACAGAGTGGTATCAGAGCACGAGTTAATAACCCACACACTTGTCCAAAATGAGCAATAAGCGTCTCGATAAGATCTAGGATGCATTCATGTGATAAATATGAATTTGGGAGCATTGATTATATGCTTAAATGTTTGATATGAACAATTATATGTTGTAAGTTGTGAATTACTTGCATTGCAATTTACCTGAATATGTATGCTCTTTGTTACATACATACTTGTGTATATCCTGTATATAGCATAATGCAGGTTTAATCAGATGGTGAGAATTAGAGGAGATGAAATAGAAGGATCCTCAACTGCCAGAATGGATAGAATGGAAAGACTGATACAGGAAATGATAGAAGCTTTGAGACAGCAACAGGAGTGGCAGCAACCACACCCGCCACCTTCACCTCCGGCACCAGCCGTGCCGGATAATCAAAATGATGATCGGATTATAGCTCTCACCAAGGAATTCAAGAAAATGAAACCACCACAGTTCCACGGGAGACTAGATCCATTGAAAGCCGAAGCGTGGGTCCTCGGCATTGAGAAACTATTTGAAGTGTTCCCCTGTTCAGAGGCTCAGAAAGTGCTTCTAGCTACTTTTATGCTAGAAGATGAAGCAAGAAGAAGGTGGATGTTGATGCGAGAAAATCGTAAGGATATTGACTGGGTAAAGTTTCTGGAAATATTCTATGACAAATACTTCTCGCAATGTGTATGGGATAGGAAAGTAGCAGAGTTCATGGAACTCAAGCAAGATAGCATGACAGTGGCTGAGTATGAGGCCAAGTTCACTGAGTTGGCCAGGTTTGCACTACATGTAATTGACACAGATTATAAGAAGGCAAGACATTTCGAAGGTGGACTTTGCAGTGACATCCCAGAGAGGGTGAATGTCCTAAAGTTGGAGACCTACATTGGGGTGCTTGACAGGGCCATCATATCAGAGGCTAATATAGCTAGACAAGCTAAGCCAGTAACTGGATGGAAGGGTAATAAAAGGCAGGGCTTCTTTTCGAAGAAAAAATTTCTGAAAAAGAAAAATACGGGCTCCTCAACTACTTCAAGTTCTTCCTGAGACACAGCTCCCATGTGCAACATTTGTAGCAAAAAGCACCATGGAGTCTGTTACCGTGCATCAGGAGCCTGTTTCAAATGTAGGAGGCAAGGGCATATAGCCTGAGAATGTAATCAGAACAGTGGAAAACTCGCAGCTAGTTCAATTGCATCAGTTCCAAAGCCAGGAAATACTTTAAGATCTGCTACTACTGGGGATACAGTGAGACAGGGGAGAGTTTTTGTACTTGTTCCGGGCGATACACGGAATGCCAATGTTGTTGTCTCAGGTACTATTTCAATATGTAAGCAGGATGCTTTTGTATTAATTGATTCTGGATCAACACACTCATTTGTGACATATACATTTGCCTCTAGACTAAATAGACGCCTAGAGTTATTACCATATTTGTTATGTGTGTCTGCTCCATCAGGGCAATCCGTGTTATGTGACTATATATATCAGTTTTGTGACATGTGCATCGAGGATGCTACCCTATATGTAGATTTGTTACTCTTGAACTTTAGACATTTTGATGTAATTTTGGGCATGGATTGGTTGACCAAGTATTGTGCCACCATAGATTGTGTGACTAAAAGGGTTGTATTTAAACCACCAAAACAAAAAGAAATTGTGTTTGTGCGCAATAGGGTAGTGCCTCCACCTTATTTGATATCTGCAATGAAAGCATGTAAATTGATCAGGAAAGGGTGCCAGGGTTATCTGTGCTATGTGTTGACTGAACAACCTGTGAATGTTGAATTGAATGATATTCCTATTGTTAGAGAATTTCCGGTTGTGTTTCCAAATGAATTACCAGGGGAATTAGTAGACAGCGAGATAGAGTTTACTATTGAGACTGTGCCGGGCACCCAGCCTATTTCTAAAACTCCCTACAAAATGGCTACTGCTGAAATGATGGAGTGGAAAGAACAATTGCAAGATCTACTTGATAAGGGGTTTATCTGACCTAGCACCTCGCCTTGGGGTGCACCAGTACTATTTGTGAAAAAGAATGATGGTACCATGCATCTGTGCATCGACTATCGGGAATTGAATAAGGTAACAGTAAAGAACAAATACCCCCTACCCCGTATTAATGATTTATTTGACCAGTTGTAGGGATCACGGGTGTTTTCTAAGATTGATTTGAGATCCGGGTATCACCAGCTGAAGGTTAAGGCAAAGGATGTTGAGAAAACCGCATTCAGAACGAGGTATGGTCATTTTGAGTTTCTTGTCATGCCATTTGGAGTGACTAATGCCCCGGCAGCATTTATAGACTTGATGAATAGAATTTTTAAAACCTACCTTGATGAGTTTGTTGTGGTCTTCATCGATGATATTTTGATATATTCCAAAAATAGACTTGAACATGAACATCACCTGAGAACTGTTTTACAAATACTTAGGGAACGAAAATTATTAGCTAAACTAAAGAAATGTGAGTTTTGGTTGGATGAGGTTGTTTTCTTAGGGCATGTGATCAACAAGGAAGGAATTTCGGTGGACCCACAGAAAATAGAGGCAATTGTGAATTGGCCTACACCGACTAATGTGACAGAAGTTCGCAGCTTTATGGGCTTAGCTGGGTACTATAGGAGGTTTGTGAAGGATTTTTCGAAATTAGCCGTGCCTCTTACTCAATTGATATGTAAAGGGCAGCCTTTTGAGTGGAACGAAGAAAGGGAATCAGCCTTTCATGAATTGAAGACGAGATTGACTACGGCACCAATTTTGACACTTCCTTCAGGTACGGAAAATTTTGTAATTTTCAGTAATGCATCTTGTAAGGGTTAGGGTTGTGTGTTAATGCAGAACGGAAAGGTTATTGCTTATGCCTCTCGACAGTTGAGGCCACATGAGAAGAATTATCTAACACATGACCTAGAATTCGCCGCAGTTATTTTTGCTTTAAAAATCTGGCGACATTATTTATATGGGGCAAAGTGTGAAGTCTACACGGATCATAAGAGCCTGAAATACTTTTTCACATAGAAAGAGTTGAATATGCATCAGAGAAGATGGCTAGAACTGATAAAAGACTACGATCTAGAGATTCAGTATCACCCCGGGAAAGCTAATATAGTGGCTAATGCTTTGAGTAGAAAATCAACAGGGAGTGTGGCTTGTTTACTTACTGAACAAAGGGAGATTTTACAAGACTTTGAGAAGTCTGAAATTGAAGTAGTAGTAGGTGAACAGGGCGGACTGAAAGCTGCTATTACAGCCGAGCCGGCAATTATTGATGAAATCAAGCAGAAACAGAAAGAGGATGAGTTCCTCAAAAAGGTGATTGATGAGTTTGAGACAAGTCCAAAAGCAGAATTTAGCATTGGAAATGAAATGTTGAAATTCCGGAACCGAATATGTGTCCCTGACATCCCGAAACTAAAGAAGAGGGTCTTAGATGAAGCCCACAGATCCATATTTGCTATGCATCCAGGCAACAATAAAATGTACCAGGATTTGAAACAAACCTATTGGTGGCCTAAAATGAAGAAAGAGATTGCAGAATATGTGTCCAAGTGCCTTCAGTGTTAGCAAGTTAAGGCTGAACATCAGAAACCAGGCGGTCTACTTCAACCTCTCCTTATTCCCGAGTGGAAGTGGGAACATGTGACCATGGATTTCGTCGTTGGCCTACCTCAGACTCCTCAAGGTATGGATTTTGTTTGGGTTGTAGTTGATAGACTGACTAAATCTGCACATTTTCTGCCTATCAAAACTACATTTACTGCTTATAGATTAGCTACCATTTTTGTTGATGAGATTGTCTGTTTACACGGAGTTTCGGTATCTATTGTATCGGATAGAGATCCGAAATTTGTGTCTAGATTGTGGAAGAGTTTGCAGGAAGCTATGGGAACAGAACTGAGATTCAGTACTGCATTTCACCCACAGATAGACGGGCAATCAGAACGAATGATTCAAACCTTGGAAGATATGCTTCGCATGTGTGCTTTGGATTTTCAGGGGAGTTGGAAAGATTATTTGTCGCTTGCAGAGTTTGCTTATAACAACAGCTTCCACTCCAGCATCGGTATGGCACCATACGAGGCTTTATATGGTAGGAGGTGTAGATCGCCTATCTGTTGGACAAAGGTCGGGGATAGAGCTTTGCTTGGGCCAGAAATTGTACAGGATACTTCTAAGAAAGTCAAGACTATTCGTCAAAGGCCCAAAACAGCTCAGGACCGACAAAAGAATTATTCAGACGTTCAGAGAAGACCTCTTGAGTATGAGGTCGGTGACCATGTGTTCATCCGTGTTTCTCCGATGAAAGGACAAGTTGTCGCCCCGTTACATTGGGCCGTTTCAAATTTTGGAGAGGCTTGGTCCAGTCGCTTATAGAGTGGCTTTACCACCGGGATTTGAGCAAATCCATAATGTGTTTCATGTGTCGATGTTGAGGGGTTACCTCCGAGACCCATTTCATGTGATTGATTATCACCGGGTTACTATTGATGAAAATATGGAATATGCTGAATGGTCGGAACGAATTGTTAATCGGCAAGTGAAACAATTGAGAAGCAAGTCCATCCCAATGGTGAAAGTGGAATGGAAAGAGCACTATGGGACGGATGCGACGAGGGAAAAAGAGGAGGAAATGCGACTACGCTATCCACATTTGTTTCCCGACGAAGGTAACTTAAGTTTGGAGGACCAAACTTCCTAAAGGGGGGAAGACTGTGATACCCCTGTTCTGTATTATGTTAATTTGTCCCTAATACGTATGTGATTATATGTTTTGATATGATTTTGTGTGCCATTATGTGGATATGTGTGATTTTGGAACTCTATCTGTTTACCGTAGGAATATCTGTTCGAATAATTCGCTTTGGAAATTAAATTGAGGGCCTTATCGGCCACTGAACCCGAAATTGATTACGCCTTTGTGATTAACGTAATTTTTAGAGCCTACGGTGAAATTTAATTAGAAAACTGATTCGGGTGAAATTAATCAGATTTAATTAATGAGTAATGCTCAATTATTTTATGTTAAATAATGCATGTGAGTAGGGCTATATTATAAGCCTTCTTAAGTTCAATTCTTTCCCTTTTATATGACTTTGGCTGAGCAAACTCTAAGAGAAAAAGATGGGGGGTCGGCTGTTAGACCGAGAGAGCGAGAGAATTGTGTTATTTTGACTCAAGCTTGAAGAATTTGAAGTCCATCTCTAAATTGGACCATAGATTGAATGAATTGAGCTTCTAGGTAAGCCATTGACTCTTGAATTCATGAAAGTAATGTGTGATCTGGTGTGTTCAAGGGTTGTTTGTACTCAAGAGCATGAGTTAAGTTGGTTTTGTTGGAATTAAAGCTTGATATAAGCATGCATGTATGAAATTGTGTTGAAATAGCATGTGTAAGCTTGAAATACATGACTCATGTAGAGTTTTAGTTGAAACTCATGTTTTGATCACCATTTGTGTTGTCTAAGATGAGAATGTGGCTAATTCATCACATGCATGTACATATTATGTGAATGGGAGCTTGAATGCATGAATTTGTATATTGTTAATGAGTTTGATGGGAGATTGGGGCATGCATGTGACTTATTTGTGAAATTGAGCCTCATTGAGCTATAAGTTGAGGTCTATACCATGTTAGCATGGATATATTTGAGATTTGAGCCATTGCATGCAAGTATTGTGGCTGGAAAGTTGAATTGGAGCCTAAGAACATAATCTAGGAAACCCAGAATTTTGATGTCCGCTCGAGCGGGGATTTCGAGCTCCCAATATTTTGTTCTTGCAGGCATGGTGTCCACTCGAGCGGGGAATTTCACGCTCGAGCGGGGATCATGGAGGATGAACTTCCGCTCGAGCGTCCTAGCTCGCGCTCGAGCGTAAAAATGATGCATCCAATACTTTTTTGCAGACATAGAGTCCGCTCGAGCGGGTAAGTTTACGCTCGAGCGGGGAGCTATGTTGAGAGGCCTTCTGCTCAGGCGCCATTTTGGACGATCGAGCGTAAATTTCACCTATCCAAGATTTTGTAGTTTTAAGGGTCCGTCGAAGGGAAGGTTACGCCGAAAGGACCCTGCTCGAGATTCTATTTTTGCATTCTGAGTTTTGTTTTCTGTTCTCTTTCACTTGTAAGCACTCTTAGGCTTATGTTAAGCGTTGTAAATGAGTTAATGAGATAAGAATAAAGCCTAAAGAGGAATATGTGAATTAAAGAACGAATTGAACTGTCAGTAACCCTTTTGTGTTCATGAAATGTGTAGGGTCAAGCTCCAGAACAAATCCACAAGCTGACCACTATGAGTAATATCGATGTTTGAAAGCTTATCAATGTCCAATTGTGTATTCCCTTATGAGCTTTATGAGTTGCTAATTAGGACTGTGGACAAAAGTCTGACATGAATGAATGATTGGACCGAAGGTCGTTTTGATAATAATAATAATGGGCCAAAGGTCGTTTTGATAGAAATGAATGGACCGAAGGTCGTTTCGATAGAAATGAATGGACCGAAGGTCGTTTTAATAGAAATGAACGGACCGAAGGTCGTTTTGACATATGAATGGACCAAAGGTCGTTTTGACTTAAATGAGTGGGCCGAAGGCCGTTTTGACATGAATGATCGGGCCGAAGGCCGTTTTGACATAAATGAATGGGCCAAAGGCCGTTTCGACATAAATGAATGGGCCAGAGGCTGTTTTGACATAAATGAATGGGCCGAAGGCCATTTTGACATGAATGGAAATCTAAATGGGCCAAAGGCCAGTATGTTTGGAACTACAGTCACTTGATCTAATCTTGGTATAAATGTATATGTATTAAGTAGAAATATGAATTGGGCCTAAGGCCGTTTGGAGCATGTTTTTCTACATGTTGTTTATATGACTCCTGTATTTGATATTATTCACTGGGCTATCGCTCACGCTCATTCATGTATTTGTAGGTGAGCTGAGGGAAGCCCAAACCCAGCCCCAGTGAAGTCTGCCAGGAACAACACGAGTTTTGAGAAAGTCAGTCTTGTGTCTCACGCACGAGACCTACCCCTGCCATTTTGTTATGTAATTATATTTTGTCTTGCTGGCAAGAACTTTATGTATATTTGTAAATAGTTTGTCCTGGGTTGACTTAGTTAGATGATCCTGTCTTAAAGAATTTATGGTACTGTACTTTTGGCGTGGGTTATTAACGTATATGAGTATGGTTTGTTTTGAAGTGCATATAAGCACGGCTCTATGGACAAAGTTTTTGATTATTGCTTCCATTTGGCCGCTTTACTCTGTTGAGTTATGTCTATTTTGTTTTGAGGCCGTAGGTAATCTCAGGATTACTGGCCACTTACGTCCTTAACCCATATTTGTGGGTTCGGGTCGTGACATGGACATCATCAGGGATGGAGAAATAGCGGCGAAAGCCATAGATTTGATCTGCTGAAAGGAGCTCTTTCAAATGTTTTGCCATTCTTTTTAAGCCAAGCCCAAGGATTATGGAAAGTTAAAAGCAAATAAGGAAGCAGGATTAAAAATGATGGAGAAGAAGACTTACAGGAGATAAAAGAAGAAGCGAGAAACGAGTTGTAGAAGACGCGAAGAGATAGAGTTGCATTAGAGGGTGAGCAAGATATCTTTTGAACATTTAGGACATACACTCGAAGAGACAATTTCAAATCATATTAAATGGAAGCAGTGTACGAAGGGGCAGGAAAGCGTTACAACGACTGAGAAGCGTGTGTGCATTCTGACACGCATTGGGAAGAGGGTTAATCGCCGAATTTTTCACTTCCCAGGCTAAAAGCCAAACACGCCGACTAACTGATGCTAGTAGGGTGTTTGGGGGGCAATTGTGGGAGCCGAATATTATTAGATCCATAGGGACAGATGAGCGTGTCCGGTCCGAAACGTAACCTCTATTCGGCATATACCCCAGCCAATCAAGGAGCCGAATAAAATAACCAGTATCCCAGCCAGTAGAACAGACGCCGAGTAGAGGTACATGTGACGGAACAAGGATGGGCCCAGCCCAAAGGCCCAAAGAAAATACTATAAATATGGGATCACCCATCAGAGAAAAGTATGTGAGAACTATTACACTTTACTTAAAATATAAGCAATTCAGAGATTAGAGATTGACTTGCCTGTCGAAGTGCTAATTTCGGCATCCCCGACCGGAGTGTTTATCCCTTTTCAGGTGACTAGAAGAGGATCACTAGCATCTCCCGGGATCAGAAGAGTATTTCTAAACTACTTCTCCACAAGCTTAGTTTGGCACGTGTCCATACTTTTCACGTTGAAACATAGCTCTGCATGTGTACGTGTCTATTCTGCAAGAATTGTGGTGTGAGGGTTTCGGCACCTTTTCTGTGTTAGACGTGGTTTGTTTTGTGTCCATACCTTTTCTAGGTAAAATGTGGTTCGGCTTACGCCTTATTCACTACATCCATTGCATTGTACTTTGCCTTGTTGTATTCAGCATTTAGGATCACGATCTCTCCTCAGCAGATCATTCCTCACTCATATTATCCCACCCAATTACTTGTATTCTTTCTGGAAAACACATAGTTCTACATTTGCATGCACCTATTCTGCAAGAATTGTGGTTTGAAGGTTCCGACACTTTTTCTATGTTAAATGTAGTTTGATTTTGCATCTCCATGCCTTTATGATATTTGTGTGGTTTTGCACTGCTTGTGGTTTGATTATTTCATTGCACTGTATTTCATTCTCATTGTTTTGTTGCATTGTGTATGATTTTGAGTCCTGCCCCTGAACTACGCTGGTTTGATTCCTTGCAAAGGGATAGTAGGCAACCCTCGGGTTCAACCAACTGCATTTGCATTTTGTTTGTTTGTCCAAGTCTTCGGCCTTGTCAAAAATAGGTCGTCTTTGGGCTTTGACATTCACTCATGTCATTTCATGACTTCCAAGTTCTGTAAAAGAGGGGCAACTGTAGACACGCCATTTTTGACCAGCCTTAGGACTCGGGCGGCACTAATTGCTTACTTGATAGTGAAGGCTATGCTATGCAAATGTTCGATTTCTTCGGCAAGGAGAGCTTCAAATCCCGACCTTACACCTCATTTTGGACCAAAACTATTTTGACCAAAATGATTTTTAGACCCTAAAACCCTCTCTTTCAAACTAATTTTGAAAAGTTCCTACGATGTTCCGAGGCTCGTATTTCGTTAAATGTTGCGCTTTTCGATAAACCGAGCAAGGACAAAGTAGGAATAAATGGAAGAGAGGCGAACTCTTCAAAAGATCTTTCAAAACATCTTATTTATAGGTTTGGATTTGATGAAAATAAGAGGGGAGAGAAGAAACCAAGTTGGGGAAGAAGTTGGGCATGAACCGTTAAGAGAGAGAGTTGAGCAGTCCTCGCTAAATAAGGCCTATCCTTTTGTACACTTGGATTTCAGCTATGAGACCACCATCGTTGGAAAGTGGACTTTTGGGGCTTCATTTTTCACTCAAGAATCTCCTAAAGCCAAGTCCGGATGGGGGAGGTACGACTAATTGAAGTTAGGCATCAATCTGGTTAGGACCGAAACTGAGCAGTCTTCACTCAAACAAGCATATCTCTTAGCACACTTGGAATTTTGATGTGAAACTACTACCATGGGAAAGAAGACATCAGGGGATACAATTTAGACACAAGAATGACTTGCACAAGAGTCTAGATGAAGGAGACATGCCTAATTGATGTTGGGGCCAGAAACTAGTTTTTTCTTTCTAGCCACTAGTGAAGCTTGTCGGCCATGGGTCAGCCAGAAATGGAGTTTGACGGCCATATGTCGGCCAAGAGTGACCCTTGTAGGCCACCAATGGTGGCCGGTCAGCCACAAGTGTCCAGAAAGCTCAGAGTTTGCAAATATTTCCCCTCCAGCTGTTCCACACTGCTCTAGATATTTCTACCATGATATTTTTGACCTGAAGCCATATTTTTCTATATATAGAGGCCATTCTCTATTGTTTTCAAGGTTGGAATAATTTTGAGAGCCTCTCTCTCTACAATTCTCTCTCTCTCTTTAGATTTCTCTCTCTCTCTCTCTCTCTCTCTCTCTCTCTCTCTCTCTTGCCCTTTTGTGCATACAAGTAGAGATACACTTCTCCTTTGCCTAGACACCCTTAACCAAAGTTGCTTATCTTTGGGCTGAGATTCCTTGGGACCTGCTTTGAGCTTTAGAAGGTGAGTTTAGCTTAATTTGGTGCCTCATTTGTGCCTAATGTGTGTTGTGTTTCAAGAGGTATAAGACTCACCTTTTAAAACTTGTGTTGCATAACTTGTTTTTTCCATCTTTTTGTATTGTTTACGGGTTGGTTTTGAACTAAAAAAACCTCTATTTTTGTTTGGTAGAAGTGTTGGTTTAAGGCCATTTCAAGTTATGGGGTAGTTCACCCTTTTCACTCCTTTGTTGTTAAAGCTTTTGTGCCTTTATTCCTCATTTTCAAACCAAATTTCTTGGGCCTTTTAACCACTGAATTTCAAAGGTTTTTTAGTGGTAAAAACCTTCTATTGAAGTCCAAAATTGGAGGGGTTAGCCTCCCCTCCTTGTTGTCTTGCTTGCATGCCTAGTTGCCTTATATGTTAGCATGTTTTTGTGGCTTAACTTAGCTTATTTCCAGCATATTTTTGCCCTTGATTTGGGCTACTTTAACTCTGTTTTGGGCTGTTTATGTTGTATGAGTAGTCTTTTGCATGGTTGTAGTGTAACCCCATATTTTAGCTTATTGCTTTAGCTACTCTTATCTTCATTCTAGCATGTTTTCTTACTGATTTTGGGCTATAAAAACTCTGTGTTTTTGGGCTGAAGCTTGGGTCCTAAGGCCATTAAAGGTTGAGGGGCTGATAGCCCTTCTTTGTACCTTGTTCTTGAGGCCTTTGCCCTTGTGTTTCCCACCCTTACGCTATCTTTTTCCAAGCTTTTAAACACTTTTTTAGAGCAATTTTAGTGGATAAAAACATGTTTTGAAGTCCAAAAATGGAGGAGGTAGCCTCCCACTCCTTGTGTCTTGCTTACTAGTCTAGTATGCTTCATGTTTTTGCCTATTATTCTAGCTTGTGTTAGCTTAATTTCAGAATGTTTTAAGCTATGTTTTGGGCTGTTTTGCATCTGTTTCGGGCTGGTTGTTGCATTTGAGCTTTGTTTTGTATAGTTGTGGTGCAATTTCCTTCACTGGCTTAGTGTTTCTAGGCATTGAGCATCATTTGTGTGTCTTGGCTGCATGTTTTAATGGTTTTTCAAGCCTAATTCCAACACTTAATATCTCTGCAACCTCCCTCTTTGCATCACTTTTTCATTTGCTTTGAGGGTTGTTTCAACCTTAGGGTTGTTTAAGCTTGAGGTTGATGCTCATGCTTAATGGTTTAATCCTCTTTTGAGGGTTCATTACCAATGGCATGCAGCTTCCCTCATGCTTTGAACTACCCCTTGGTTGACATTTCTTTCAGTTTAGAAGACACTCACCAATGGACGAATCAATTAAAGAATGGATTGGTAATGTAAAATGAATAAACAAAAATTGAACCAGTAAAAAAGGCAAGATAAACATCTTTCATATTGCATTGTATTTGTTCGGATCAGACGTTAATTTGAACACAAGAAAAATGGGACGTTTCATACTCAAAGTAATGAAACGTGCCACTTTCCTTGGTCACCATCACCCTTGATCATGCATGATAGGGTAGTGGTTTCGTTGAGTCTTGTTTTGCATTCATTAAGCTTGTACAAGCTTGGTTTCTTAGCCATCATGCATTGAAAATGCTTGGTTGATGGTTTGAGGGCTGAGAGCTACACTCCTTTGAGCTTGTGTGATGATAAGGAGTGTAGCAGTACACTGCTTTGCCTCTATTTACTCTTTGTTGCAGTAAAAAAGGAAGATCAGGGAAGGGGTGGCCGACCGGCCACCAGCAGTGGCCGACGGCCACCATTGGTAGCCGACCGGCCATCAATGAGGAATGTTGCTCAGTATGCTCCTAAGGTGGATTAGAAGTGTTCAGGAAGTTGGCAGCACTGTTGGTGTTCAAGCGATTACAAATAGAGGCTGCAAAGGCAAGGTAGTGGATTTTTAGGAGGAAAACAATCTGAGCATGCATGCATCGCTCACCCCTCGAAGCCGTTTAATTGCTTTATTAGTTAGTGGTAGCTAATTAATTAATTTACTTGCTTTGTAATTAGTTGGTTAAAGTGTTTAACTAATTAATTCATTTTCTAATATTTAATTAGCTTAGAATAGTTAGTTAAATATCATGTTGTAATAATTGATTAGCTATTTAGTTAATTAATTCGTTTTGTAATAGTTAGCTTAATTAGCGTAGCTAGTTAGCTTATTCATTTGGACCCTCCTTTGCGAGGGCGCAACGTTGTAATAAGTGTGTGTGCGTGTGTGCATGTCTTCTAACCCCACGTCTTTTTCCCTTTTATTTAATCGGTTTTGATGGTTAGATTAGGGACATGTTTCAATTATCATACCTTATGCTCGCATGTTTGCATCCATTCATTTGTCTTGCGTGTACTGAGGCTCGGCGCATCATTCAAACTGCATCGTAATTCAATACTTCTTTGAATACGTGTTTCAAAGCATGCTATCAAAGTGTTGCAAATACCAAGATTAGGTAGCCAAGCATGTTAATTGCATATTGCATATGTTGCATTAGGCATTTTGTATAGTTAGGATCATGCATATTTGTAACTAGTTTTTTTTTTTTTTTTTAGCTCGGAGTACTTGGTAAGCTTTTATGCTTTAGCATGCTTGCATGAGTGTGATTACCATATTGCCATGTTTCGCATTCTTGCCATGAGGCTATGTACTTATATGCTAAATTGCATGAATGCTTGTGGATAAAGACTTTGTTGTTTGAATTGGAACAATTCAACGAATGTGAGTTTTAAGCTCACTTGGTCATGGCAAAATCATGTTTTAAGCCCATCTTGTTTCATGGAAAATCCGCATCTTTAAGCCCACTTAAGGGTGGCAACTTCAAACTCTTTTCGAAAACAAAAATGAGCTGAGTAATTCCAATTCTTGCGATTCTAGTCTATACCTACTTGTGTGCATCACATAGTAACGTTAGATTAATAACTGGAATAAGAACACATAATGTTTATAAAACGTCATATCATGATTAGTAGAGGCCGATCTTTTGATCGGGTGAGCGGGGGTGCTCATTTCAGGACCTTCCCCTCTCGTACCCAAGTTCCTGAGCCATGGCAACTTTGGTGATGACGGACACGTGGCCTTTGGCACGAGTTAGGATTTCCTAAATTTCCCCAAAAATAAAATATTTAGGTAGCGACTTTGTAATCTGGCAAAACGGTCCAATTTTGGCATTATTTGATTTAAAACCGATTTTCCAAAATGATTTACCAGATTTGGATACTTTGGTGATCATCAGTTTCACATTGCACTTTGTGAGATTAGATTCAGAACCGCGGGAGTGCAAACTGTGAGGCCTTCTTTTCAAACCCTTTTCGAAAGGCGAGGGCACGGAAAAAGGCGAGTCCACAGTTTCTGGCTACTCTGTTAGGGATTTAGAGAACTTGACTTGAACTCATGATATGATTGTTTTATCTACACTTACGTTTTTGTTTGGATTGCATTTGCATCGGTGCGCCAAAGTTACATTGTTTGCCATATGCTATTCCTAAGTGGTTTGCTGAACGCTCGCTTGGAAAAGTGTGCCATAAGGCTGATTGGTTGTAGGCTCTGCCACGATGGGAACACAACCCTTGGATCTGGACTACCACTGTACCGATTGATCCTCCTTTTTCACTTCTCGGTGTTAGGTATGAAAGGTATATTAGGTAGTCTTGCTGAGGTACCCTTTTTGACCAATCGACCTAGTTGCATATCAGAAGCCATAGAGACTGTTCCAAACCAGGACAAGTTGATCACCCGAAAAGCCATAGGAATTATGTCGGCTATAGGCAGAGGTTGTCGGCCACAAAAAGTGGCTGTCAGCCACTAGCACTAGCCGGTCGGCTACAAAAGTGGCCAATTGGCCACCAACACTGGCCGGTCGGCCACTAGTGCAGGGAATCTCCAGATTGTTGCCACCTGTCTTCCACTAAGCACTTTATCTTCTACAAAAGTTAGGACTTCGTAGTTTCTTCATTCTAGCTCTATTTTTGCCACAAATGGAGCCATTCTTCACCAAAAAACTCTCAAATTGGATTACAACTTTGGATGGCTTGGAAAAAGTGAATTTCTGGGGTTTCGGGATAAATGCATTATTCCCGCTAAGTCGTACCCTGCTGTGTTTTCTGTTCCTTCATGCTGTGACTAGATGTTGGAACCTGGTTACACATGTGTTTAATTGTGGGAGGCAAGAGATGTGTCCAACAATTGAAGAGTTCCAAGTTCTGATGGAATCCCAACGCAACGAGGAAATCTTGCCCGAGTCCCATTTTGGCCACGCCCAGACTTTAGGAAGGATGTGTGGGCTCACTTTACACAATGCCCAATCTTTGGTTCATAATGAAGAGCTGGACATTCCCAATTTCATTCACCGATTTTCTGATGTCGGCGACCGTCTTCGGTAAAGTTTTTGGCAACATGCCCTTTGCTTGTGTATGTTGGCTCATTTCCTGCTTGCCCCTGGCTTCCGAGGGTCTAGCATTCGCTTGATCGAAGTAGCCCAAGACTTGAAAGAGGGCAAGAGCTGTATAGGCTTAACACTAGCCGAGACTTTGATAGGCTTGGATGCTTTCCATCGGGGAAAGACAACCAAATTGGTGTGGAGTCCACTACTTTTGCAAGTAATGTTTCCCACCTTTCTCATATGTGTTTCTTACATCTCTCGGCACTCAAGCTCGGTTTTTCTCTCAAAACTTTTTCTGACTTTTTCCTCTCAACGCACATCTCTCTATTCTTTAATCTCTCTTATTTTTCATCCCTTCCCAGATATGGGTCATGGGTAGGTTGAAGGTAGTTCATTCATGCCCTGCATATTCAGCACGAGGCTATTTCTTTTGCCAATAGCTAATTGATTTCCTGAACGAGGGGTGGTGGTGCCATTGGATGTGTAATAGGTTTTCCATTGACATTGCTTGGCGTTGCCCTTGGTTTGATTTGCTCAAGATGAGGTACAACATGTTACGACAACCTAGCATTCCATTGATTAGCTTGACACACTGTGTCCTCTATTTTCCATTCTGGTTCAGGCGTCAGTTTGGATATGATCAGATTTGCCCAGAAGATGGGGTAGAATACCCAACTTCATTTCCAATCTGAAGCTCACAACTAGCTCGATATCCTACTGCTTTGAGGACAAGAGAACTTCTGGCTCCTGCTCCCAATTTTAGTTATGCCCTTTTTGGCGAATGCATAGCTTGGCTTGAAGATGAGGCGCAAACAGGGCCTACTTTAGCATCTGAAGCTTCCACAAGCCCAGGGAGGGAACGCAGGAACACCTGATTCATCTGTGCCCCAAGTTTATTGCTTTGATCTAACTTTCAAGTTTTCCTTCTGAATGTAATAAAAAGCAACTTTGATTTGCATCGAGCGTTAGAAAACTTTGTATTGAAATCAATGAAATTGAAGTTGTGGGCACTGAAAATTTTTCTTTTGGTCAAAAAATCGTCGTAGTTGTAAAAAGATTAATTTGAAAAAAATCAACTTTTATTTAAACCTTTCAAAACCATTTTTGATAAGGATTATAACTGGACACACCCGAAATCTAACTTTGAGATATACAACCTCGAATCCAGCAAATGGGAAGTTGCCTCTTGTCTGAATAGCAGTGCACTACACTGCACTGTAACCAGTTCTCAAAGTGAAGACCACAACTGGACTCTTGGATGTAGAAAAGACAAAGATGCTTTGATCAAACACAAGTACATAATTGATTTGGAAGTGTTTATGGCTAGACTATCGAATGAAGTTGCCTACGTATCCCAAAGATGGAAATTAAGCCTTACATAGTTCAGTTCAGGTTCACTCGGGTATTAACACTCTCCTTTTGCACTCTAACTTTTGCCAAGGCCACTCTTTTTGGGTTTTCAACCTTGCGAGCTCAGTTTTTCTTATTACAAAATTTTTTTTGTGCTCTAACTTTTGCTTAGGTCACCCTTTCAAGTTTTCAGTCTAGCGAGCCTCTCAAGGGTAGTATTTCTTCAACTTGTCCATGTTGATTGGTTGGGAGAATTCAAGGCCATCTAGGCCCATAAGAATGACATCTCCACCCGACCAGATAGCTTTGATGATGTAAGAACCAGTCCAATTAGGTCTGAACTTGCCCCTAGGGTCATGGATGGGAACTCGGTTGTCTTTGAGCACCAGATCCCTTTCTTTCAGATTTCTGGACTTAACCTTCTTGTTGAAAGCCCTAGCAATCCTGCGCTGATATCCTTGGACATGGTACAGTGCTTTCAGCCTCCTCTCGTCAAACAACATAAGTTCCTCAAACTTACTCTGCTGCAAATCTGTTTCTACTATCTGGCACTTAGCCATAACCCACAGTGACGGAACCTCAACTTTAATCGGCAGAACAACTTCTACCCCATAAACTAGAGAATACAGAGTTGCCCCAGTAGATGTTCTAATTGAAGTCCTATAACCCCAGAGAGAAAATGGTAACTTGTCTGGCCAATCCCTATAGGTTTCCATCATCTTCTATAGAATGTGCTTGATGTTCTTATTGGTGGCCTCAACAGCTTTGTTGGTTTGTGGTTGATATGTGGATGACTTATGAAAAGTCAGGTTGTATTTCTCTAACAAATCGATCACTTCTTTCTTGAAGTGGGAACCATTGTCTGAAATAATCTCATTCAAGACCCCATAACGACAGATGATATTATTCCTGATGAACTTGGCTACGTGCGACGCTTTCAGCATTGCATAGGATTGGGCCTCGACCCACTTTGTAAAATAATCTATTGCCACCGAGATATACTCTTGCCCATTTGACCTCTTTGGAGTAACTGCCCCAATAACATCAATTCCCTAGACTGAAAATGGCCATGGTGAAGTCATGTTGTATAGCTTTGATGGCGGGATATTTATGCAATTCGCATGAATTTGACATTTATGGCATCGGCGAACAAAACCGACACAATCCTCTTCCATGGTTGACCAGTAGTGACCTTGCTTGAGAATCTTCCAGGCTAGCATTACCCCACTCATGTGCGATCTGCACTCTCCTCTGTGGATGGCCTCTATTACGCACTTTGATTCTTCTGTATCGACGTATAGTTTATGCATTCCCTGATGGCCTCGTTTATACAAGTTACCCCCGCAAATGATAAACTGAGCAGCCATTCGCCGTATTGTCGTTTTATCTTTGGCATTTTGCCCCTAGTGAATAAGCCTCATTTTCCAAGAAGTTTTAGATGTCATGATACTAGGGGTTTTGATCTTGTACTTCTTCTATTGCGGCGATCAGCTCGTAGGCTGGCACATACTTTAGTTCAATAATGATCGGACACATCCGGACTCCCAAAGGGATGTCTATCATGGAAGATAGAGTTAATAAGGCATCAGCGAACCTGTTGTTCTCTCTTAACAAATGCATGAAGGTTAGCTTCTTAAACTTGGGAATCAAAACATCCAGGGTTTGGTAATAGATTTTCATCCTTTCTTCTTTAACCTTCCAGTCTCCTTTCGCTTGAGACACAACCAGGTTTGAGTCCCCAATGACGTCCAACCGTTTTGCCCCTAGTTCCAGGGCGGTTTCCAAGCCAACGATACATGCCTCATATTTTGCTTCGTTGTTTGATACCTTGAACCGGAGTTTGAAAGCTAAAGGTATATGGGAATTATCGGGTGCTATCAGCAACACTGCTATCCCATAACCATACTGGTTAGATGCTCTGTCAAAGTACATGGTCCAAATCTCTTCCTCGACCTGCAGAATGGGCTCATCTGGGAACAAATACTCTACTGCTTCGTCTCCCTCCACTTGGTGGTCGACTAGGATTTCTGCTACCGCTCTCCCCTTTACAGACTTGTGAGTCATATGCTTCAAATCAAATTCGAAGAGAAGAAGCAACCAACGGGCTAGCCTATCCATAAGCGCTGGTTTCTCGAAGAGATATTTGATAGGATCTAATCTCAAAACCAGAATTACGGAGTGAGCTAACAGGTAGTGCCTTAACTTCCTGGTAGCCCATACCAAGACCAAGCAAGCCTTCTCCAACGGGGTGTAACGGGTTTCATATTCCAACATCTTCTTGCTCAGGTAATAGATGGCTTTCTCCACTCTATCCTTAGATTCTTGCACAAGCATGCAGCCTATAGTCGTGTCGGTTACTAACAGATACAAAATCAACGGTTTTCTCGGCTCTGGTAGTGACAACATGGGTGGGTTCTGTAGATACTGCTTGATCTGCTTATAAGCAACCTGGCATCGGTCATCTCTATAGACACTCCATTTTTGACCGTCCTCATGACTTGGATGTTCTTGTAGGTACATGCAGTGACAAGTTTGATTGCTCATCGAGCGCTTGAACTTCATAGCGGAATACCACAGGTTTGAGCTTTCCAAACCCTGTATTAATTCTATCTCATTTTTGGACCATGTTTTGGTTCTTCCAGCATGTTATTCTTGATGCACTACCGGCCATGTTAAGGCACTGTCAACCATGGATTTTGGCTTGTCGGCCATTGATGTGCCCTGCTGGCCATCAATGAGCCCTTGTTGGTCATCACTAATGGCCGGCCGGCCACCAGTGTATCAATAGATATTTTCTAATATTTTGTGCCAGCTATTTGCACAGGTTGAGCCATCTACTTGCATGTGTATGGATGGATCTGTTTGAGAGGATTTTTTATTTTCTATATATAGAAGCCTTCCTCTTGCATGCTCAAGGTTGGAAATTTTGAAGATAAAAAATTTCTCTCCCTAAAATCCTCTCTCTCTAAATATTTTGCCTTAAAGCCCAAATTCTCTACACTTTTGCTTGTGAGCTCTTGATCAAACTTGATCACCATTGTCTTGAGGTTGCTTGAGGTCCTATTTGAGCTCTAGAAAAGGATATTAGCTTGGTTTGACTTGCCTTTGTTGCCTAAATAACATCTTGTCTTCAAAGAGGTAGAATACTTGTATTTTAAGCCTAATTTAAATACTTGTTTGGCCACCTTTGCATGCTATTTTGAGGCTGGTTTCAAACTCTGAAATCTCTATTTTTATGGTTTAAAATGGTGGTTTGAGATTTGATTTGAGTTAGGGGTAGTCAATCCTTTTTTGTAGCACGTTTATTAAAGTGTTGTGCCATCTTTCAAAGCTTTTAAAACAACTTTTTTTTGGCTCTTTTATCCGCTGAATTCTAGGGGATTTTTAGTGGTAAAAAATTTATTTTGAGGTCCAAAATAGGAGGGGGTGGCCTCCCCTCCTTGTGTCTTGTTTGCAAGTGTAGATAGCCTAACATGTGAGCATGTTTTTCTACCCTTTTGTGACTTGATCTCAGCATGTTTTAGCTATTGATTTGGCATGATTTAACTCTGTTTTGGGCTGTCTTGGTCATATGAGCCTTGTCTTGCATGGTTGTAATGCAAATGGCTTCACTAGCTTGGCATTTTAGGCCTCTAAACTTGATTTGCTTGAGATGTTTGCATGTTGAAGTGTCTTTTTACATGTAATTGTAGTGTTCATAGCTCTGTCACATGCTCATTTGCTTCACTCTTTCATTGCTTTTTAGAGTTGCTCTTAAGTCTTGTTTGTAGCCTAACATATGAGCATGTTTTTCTAGCCTTTTGTGCCTTAATCTCAATAAGTTTTAGCCACTATTTTGGCATATTTTAACTCTATTCTGAGTTGGTATGGCCAGTTGAGCTTTATATTGCATGGCTATAGTGTAGTGCTCTTCACTAGTTTAGTGTTTTTTTGGCTTTTGAACGTGTTGTGCATGCTTGCATGTTGTAGTATCATATTTCATGCCATTTCAGCATTGAAATATCAACAACCTCCTTCATTTCTTCACTTTTCCATTTGTTTTGAGGGTTGGTTAAACTTAAGGTTGTGTTTAAGCTTGAGATAGAGCTTGTGCTCAATGGTTTCAATCCTCTTTGGAGTGTTTCTACTAACCAAAGGCATGATCTCTCTCATGTCTTAAATCATCCTTTGGTTGACCCCTCTCTCATTAGAGGACAATCACCTTGGACTTAACCAGTTAAAGAATGATTTGGTAATGTAAAATGAGTAAATAAAACATGACAAGTAAAACACGAACAAGATAAGCATGTCGTGTTTGCATTGCATGTGTTCAATCGGATGTTATATTGAACATAAGGTAGATTGGAGCCTTTCATACTCAAAGTGATGAAATGAGCCAATCTCCCTCATCTCCATTGCCTTTGATCATTGATGGCGAGGTAGTGGTCTAGAGTCTTGTTTTTATGCATTTATTGAAAGTGTACAACTTGGATCTTTGGGCATCATGCATTGAAAATGCTTGATTGGTGGTTTTGGATCCAAGAGTACCACTCCTTTGATGTTTTGATATGATAAAGAGGGGCACAATACAAGCATATCCTTGGAAAACCCTTCATTTTTCTTTGTTTATACTCTGTTGCAGTGTGGTGATTCAACACACTAGTGGCCGGCAGTGGCTCACTGATGGCCGGTAGTGCTTCATCCTTGGCCAGCATGGCACATTTTTGGCTGGCATGGGGCCGGTAGCAAGCATTCATGGCCAGCAGGCCACTGGTGCAATCCTCAGCATTGGTTTGGTAAGGTGGAGCAGAAGGTTCTGGAGTGTAGTCAACCCTGCAAACAGAGCCTCTCAAGAGCAAACCGAAAGGCTTTTTGGGGCGAAAACCGAGTGCATGCATCTTCTACTTTCCAAAGTAGAGCTGAGGCAGTGTGGTTTAGTGCTTTGTATGTTTAGTTAGCATGAATTTGTAATTTAATTAACTGGTTGCTAATTAGTTAAGTGTTGTAATAATTAAGTAGCTTAGCTTAGCTATTTCTTTATTTTGTTTTGTAATAATTAGTCTAATTAGTTTAATTTTATTAGCTTAATTAGCTTAGCTTAGCTTATTCATTCGGACCCTCCTTCGAGAGGGTGTAATGTTGTAATAAGTGTGCGTGTGTGTGTGCATGTCTTCCAACTCCACTTCTTTCTCCCTTTTATTTATCCACTTTCGATGGTTAGATTTGGGACATATTTCAATTAGCATACCTTATGCTTGCAAGCTTGCATCATTCATTTGTCTTGCATGCACCGAGGCTCGGCACATCATTCAAACTGCATTGCAGTTCAATACTTATTTGAATACGTGTATCAAGGCATGCTATCAAAGTGTTGCAAATACTATGATTAAGTAGTCGAGCCTATTTAATTTTATATTGCATGTGTTGCATTAGGCATCTTGTATAGTTAGGATCATGCATTTTTCTAACTAGTTTTTGTTCTGGCTTGGAGCACTTGGTGAGTTTTATGCTTTAGTATACATGCATGAGTGTGATTGCCATATTGCCATGTTTCACATGCTTGCCATTAGGTTATGTGCTTAAGTGATTAAATGCATGAATGCCTATGGATGAAGGCTTTGTTCCTTGAATTAGAACAGTTCAACGAATGTATGTTTTAAGCCCACTTTGCGAAGTGGCAAATCATGTTTTAAGCACACTTGAGGTGGAAAATTCGCGTTTTAGCCCACTTGAGGGTGGCAACTTCGAACCATTTTTGAAAGCAAACATGAGTTGATTTGTTTCAAGTCTTGCGGCTTAGTCTATACTTGCTTGTGTGCATCTGTAACAGGTCCGCGAGGGAACTCACGGGTTACAGTTTGGACTCCCCTTTTTTGTTTGTTGCGGTTCGTAATCTGAACCAAAGAGTCCAACTCTGGCAAATCGTTTTGAGAAAAAAAATAGATTTTGAAAAGAAATGCCAAACATGGACTGCTTTGCCAGATACAGAGTCGCCACCTAAATAATTTTTAAATGGGAAATTTAGGAAACCCTGACTCGGTGCCGAAGGCCACGTGCCCGTCATCACCAAAGTTGTCTTGGCTCGGAAGCTTGGGTACAATCGGAGAAGGTCAGCTATGAGCACCCCCTTTCGCCCGGTCTGAAGACCGGCCTCTACTAACCATGATATCCGTTTTTGAAAACGTTATGTGTTCTTATTCCGGTTATTAGCCTAGAATTACTATGTTATGCGCACAGCAAACAAGTATAGACCAAATCGCTTAAATTGGAACAAAACATTGCATGTTTGTTTTGAAAATGGTTTGCTACTCGCAAGTAGGCTAAAATGTAGATTTTGCCACCCTCGGGTGGGCTTAGAAAAAGATGGCTTTGCCACTATCTAGTGGGCTTTAAAACTCTCAGTTTTGATGCATTTATTCCAATTTAGGTAATTTGACCTCCATCCACAGGCATTCAAGCAGTTATGTCACATAAACAGCTAGCATCATGGTAATCATGCTATTATGGCAACACTCACACGCATGCGGTATGCTAAAGTGTAAAAACTTACCTAGTACTCCAAGCCAAAACAGAAACTAGTTAGTAATCATATGCATGATCCTAGTTCATGTTAAAAATGGCTGATGCCACACATGCAAAGATGCAATCTAGACAGGCTCGGCTATCCTAAACATGGCATGTGGAATGCTACAAGTAACATGTATTCAATTTGGAATTGAAGTACGATGCAGTTTGTATGATGTGCCAAGCCCGATGCATGTAAGGCAAATGTATGGATGCACACATGCACAGCATAAGGTATGCTAATTTAAATATGCCCTAATCTACCATCATAAGAAGGTAAATAAAAGGGAAGAAAGATGTGGGGTTAGAAGACATACACACACTCACACACACTTATTACAAATATGCCCTCACTCGGAGGGACCAAAAGAATATACAGTCCAAATAACAAATTGCTAAATTAATTATTGCAAAATTCTAATTACTTAACAAATAAATGCAAAAGAAAGGTGGCCACAGCCCTCACCTCGGGATGCGTGAATGATGCATGCTTCAGTCTGTCTCGCCTGGAAAACCCGTGCCATGATACTGCTGCCTCTGTTTTATGCTGTCCTACATATCCAAAGACTGCAAAAGTCCTGGGACATGTTCCTTGCATACTGTGAAATACCATCGGCTGGAGGAAATGCCCACCGGCCATAGAGAATTTCCATCAGCTACTGGTGAAGTTATCGGCCATTCACCAATGGCCGGTCGGCAGAAACTTCCTGCAGGAGATAGTTTTGACAGCAGCAGAAGACAGGCAGTGCATGGCATGAAATTTTCAAGCAAATGTGTGCACCACCACACCCCTTATCGTGTTTATGACTCAAAGGGGCATGGTACTCGATTCTCGGACCACCAATTGCGCATTTCAATGTGTAATGGCCCAAAGAGTCAAAGTGTGCAATTTCAACATGGAATGAAATGCACAAAACAAACAATGGGCCCCAACCTCCATCATAATCAATTCAAGAGGCAAGAGATGCATGCTTAATGTTATACAACCTAAACATGCAAGCTAAGCATGCAACATGAGCATATGAACATGCAATGTACAAACATGTATCAACATGTGAGAATAGGCAAGCATGTAACAACATGTAACCTAACCAGCATGCAACAACATGCAAAGATGGACTTAAACTAACATGGGTAGCTCTCAAGCATGCCAAAATTAGTGGCCATAATGAGGCAAGTAAGTCAACACAATACATGGAATGCATGCACAATGCATTAAGCAAACCTAAGGCACAAAAATGCAACTCTACCAAAGCATGGCAAGGGATGCAAGATGGCATACAAGCATGTGAATTTCAGCGCTGGAACACGATGCCAAATGGTCCCAAAACATGGAAATATGTCACCCAATGCATGCTATAGGCCCCGAAACCCAAGATTAGGCACATGAAATGACTTACATCCATACAAAGCATGCGTAATTTGAACATGGAGTATGAAGACAGAAGCAAGACAGCCCTAAAAAAAGAATTTTTACAGTTCAAAGCATGGCCAAACAGTGAGCATAGATAGGGCAAAATCAGCATGCAAAAATGGCTCCGCAAGAGGGGACAATGAGGCAAGTGGTAGATGAAAAGCCCAAACAGAAAAAGACCCTTCTACAAGACTGAAGAGGGACCAAAAATATGATGTTTTTCAGTAGATGACAATCCCCAAATCAGTATACAAACATGCTCAAAATGCAATGCAAGATTAAGGCCATAAGAAGGCTATAACACAAAGTATACAAAATATTCATCAAACAGCCAAAGACCCTTAATGAAAAATGACAAGGGGATCAAAATATGGCCACTCTCAGCTCTGATAATGGCCGAAAAACAGAAGCAAGATAAGCTAACAAAACATGCAAAAATAGGGACCAAAGAGGGGTACAATGGTAAGTGGCACATAGAGGTCCCAAACAGTGATGATCCCTTCTTCAATGTTGAATAAGGGCTCAAAATAAGCCTATATACAGTTTACATCATGCTCCAAAACAGATTGGACATAGGCCAAAAATACTATGCAAAATTATGGCATACAAAGGGGTAATGAAGCAAGTGCAAGATGGGGGTCCCAAAAAAGGTAAGACCCCGAATGAAAGATGAAATAGAGCTCAAAAAAAATCCACTTTCAGTTTTGGTCGGAGCTCAAATATACAAGCAACTATGGCTTAGATATGAAGCAAGAAAAGACTAGAAAAGGGAAGAAAATGATTCACCCTTGTAGAGTAACCCTTTGCTGCATCTTGGACCAAGGAAAGCTGCCTCCTAGCCTCTGAGAAGACCTCCAAGCTGCTGGAAATGGAGGTGGTGGTGTGGTGCTAGGTGGTGATGAAGAAAGGGGTGTAGAACTTGGATGTTTTGAGCCTTGGAGGAGGGAGATATGGAGGATGTATGTATGTATATATCAGATATATATCTATATCTCTGGTTTTTTGCTCCAAAACCACCAACCTCTTACAATGGAGGAGGAAGGCTCTTTATATAGCCCAAGCCTAAGCTTCTAAGACAAGCTACAAAGGGTCAAAGGAGTCCAAGCTTCTAAGAGAAGCTATCCCAAAGGGTGCAAGCTTCTTGAGGAAGCTTGACCCTTTGTCAAAGCTTCCCCAAGAAGCTTGATCAAAAGGGTGCAAAAGGTTGGATCAAAAGGGGTGCAAAGGCTCAAAAAGGCCACACATGTGTATGGGGGGTCGGGTCTGTGCATCCCAACTGGCACAGCTGGCATGCACAAAGCCTGGAGGGTGCAAAGGGTGCAAACCGGCCAGAAAATGAGGTCGTCGGCCAAAATTAATTGCCGGTCGGCACAATAAATTGCCGGTCGGCTAAATAGAGTGCCGATGGGTGGCTGATGAGGTCAAAAAGTGCCGGTGGATGTCCAGATTGAAGCCCCGGAAGTTAGCTTTCCAATGGTGCAAACCTTGCATTAAAATTCCTTTTGTGGAAAAAGTTATGCCTTTTTTGGCGAAGCCGCACAGACTCGATCCAACCGAGATGATGCCCAACTTCAACCAATCATACCTCCCCCACCCGGACTTGGTTTTGAGAGATTCTTGAGTGCAAAATGAATCCTCGGAAGTATTCTTTCCAATGGTTATGACCTCATAGCTTAACTCCAAGTGTATAGATAGATGAGCTTGATTTAGCGAGGACTGCTCGACTCTCTTCTACCCGAATTCATGCCGAACCTCTTCTCCAACTTGTTTTCTCCCCTCTTCTCCTCTTCTCTTCAACTTCAAACCCCGAAGTAAGGTGTTTTGAAAGATTTTTCAAAGATTTCATCTCTCTTTCATTCATCTCCACTTTGTCCTTGCTTGGTTTACCGAAAAGCGCACCATTTACCGAAATGCGAGCGTCGGAACATCGTGGGAATTTTATTTCAAAAATGTTTTGAAAGAGAGGGTGTCTCAAAACCATCCAAAATAATTTTGGTTCAAAATGGGGTGTGAAGTTGAGATTTGCCTCTCTCCTTGCCGAAGAAACTGAACTTGCGCCCTGCACACCTTCCAACACAGAGCAAACCATTAGTCGCGCCCAAGTCTTAAGGGCAGTAAAAAATGGAGTGTCTAAAGCATCACATAGTAAAGTTGCTAATAATTGGAATAAGAACACATGTGTTTATAAAACAACATATCATGCTTAGTAGAGGCCGATCTTTGATCGATCGAGCGGGGGTACTCATTTCAGGACCTCTCCCTCTCGTACCCAAGTTCCCGAGCCGAGGTAACTTTGGTGATGATGGACATGTGGCCTTTGGCACGAGTCAGGGTTTCCTAAATTTTTCAAAAACAAAATATTACGTGGCGACTTTGTAATCTGGAAAAGCAGTCCAATTTTAGCATTATTTGATTTAAAATTGATTTTTCAAAATGATTTCCCAGATTGGACTCTTTGGTGATTATCAATTTCACATTGCACTTGTGAGACTAGATTCAGAACCGTGATAGGAGTCCGAACTGCGGGACCAATTCGAGCTCTCCGAAAGGGGTGCAAAGAAAGTCAAGCTATAATCCCATCAGAATTTCTTTCCTTTCTTTAGGAGACCAAATAGTGGTTCACAAGCAAGGTTAATTTTGCAATAAATCGTGTTATGAATTGCACTTTACCCAAAAAGCCTCACACCTTCCTTTTAATCCTTGGTGGTTGCATTTCTAGGATGGCCTTGATTTTAGGAGGATCGACCTCAATGCTCCTCTGTGTGATTAAGAACCCCAGCATCTTCCCTTCTGTGACACCAAAAGTGCATTTCTGTGGTTTCAGCCTCAACCAATATTCTCTGATTCATTGGAAAAATTTCTTTAAGGTGGTGTAGTGGCCCTCTCTTTCCTTGGACTTGACAATCATGTCGTCCATATACACCTCAACCTCTTTGTGGATCATATAATGTAAGATCGTGGTTGCAGCCCGGTGATAAGTAGCCCCAGTATTTTTCAAACCGAACTGCATCACCCTGTAGTAGTAGGTTCCCCATGGTGTGGTGAAGGCAGTCTTCTCTCTATCTTTAGGTGCCATCAAGATCTGGTTATACTCGAAAAACCCATCCATAAAGGAGAGCTATGCATGGCCTGAGGTGAAGTCCACCAATTCATCAATGTGCAGTAGAGGAAAGTCGTCCTTCGAACTAGCTTTGTTCAGATCTCTGAAATCCACACTCACCTGAATTTTGCCATCTTTCTTCGACACCGGAACAATGTTGGCCAACGATGTAGGATACTCAAATACTAGCAAGAACCTTGCATCTATCTGCTTGGTGACCTCTTCCTCGATTTTCAAAGCGTAATCCGGGCGTATTCTCCGAAGCTTCTACTTGACGGGTCGGGCCTTAGGATCAAGAGGGATCTGGTACTGTACAATCTTAGGATTGATTCCAGGCATGTCTTCGTAGGACCACGCAAAAAGATCTTTGAAATCTTTTAATAAAGCGACTAAGCGCTCGCGTTCTTCCGAAGACAACGTGCACTCGATCTGGACCAAATGCGAATCCTTCTCAGTACCCACATTAATTGCAATGATTTCATCAACAAGGGGTTTTACAAACCTCTCCTCCTCTCGATCAATCAAATGTTTCAATACCAGAGGAATTCCTTCCTCATTGTTTTTATCAAAATTTTGAAAGTCATGATCAATGCAATACACAAGTGGCATAGAGAAGTACTCAGAAATAACAGTGGTACCATTCTCATTCAAAGCTTCCAGCTCGTCCAATTCCTCGGTTACAACCAACTCAAAAGAAAAGGAAAAAGACGACCTGGACAAAACAACGGTATCCGGGTTATTAGCCCCAGGAATACTGGACTCCGACTCAGAAGAACTAGAGTCTAATTCAGACTTCACAAACTCTGTGGAATAAGATTTCGGTTCATTACCTAATTCAGAACTGCTGGAGAAAAAGCCTTCCTCTAACTGCCAAACAAGAGAGGGTGCGATAGATGCATCCAGCATACCACCGGAAGGGTTCACAGCCGATTGATCTCTGATCATGGAAATAGTGAAGTCATCCCCCAAGCTCTCCGGTTCGATCTGAGGATCTGAAAGGAGACAAGCCAGCGCTACTCCTATCTCAAGTTTATTGCCATTGGACTCATCCTCTGTACTCTGTTTAGCCTCAGCTGGTAAGATAGTCTATTCTTCTGCAACTTCATCCCCTTGCAGTTGTAGGTCGAAGAAAATCTCAAAGCCGGGCAAACGTCGCTTCTCAGAGTTCAGGCATGGCTCAAGAAAACTGCAAAATGGTAAATCTCCCCCCTCCAAGACAAAGCGGCCGTTCAGGGTTCCACAAATGGGTCTATGCACCGGCTCATAATGCTTCCCATTTCGCTTTGCCTTGGCTCTTCCTGCCACAAATGGTCCTCTTGGTAGGCGTGTAACCTAAACCAAAGATATGAGGGTTATGTGGCACTTCGGCCAATGCAACAATGCCCTTCCGGCCACTCCTTTCCAATCCCATTCTGGGTACATGCTGTTGCTTATTCGTGAGGCAGATTGATTGAGCACTAACGTACAACCCCTTATCAATAGCCAAGATATCTTGTAACACCCAGGCCTCAGCCAAGGTAAACCCAGACAAGAAGACATCCTCATCACTGTACACAATTTCCAGTACTGGTGTAGTGACTTCCGGCGGAGGATGTACAGAAGAATTCCCCAAAACAATGGCTACCCGCTTCCTATGGGGGTACTTCAACATCTGATACATTGTGTAAGAGACAACTTTCACTTGGTGCAGCCACGGCCATCCAAGGAGTAAGTTAAAAGTGGCCAGAACATCTAGGACGTGAAACTCAATATCTTGTTTTGCCGGGCCAACCTGCTTTTCGAGCCAAACTCTCTCCATCACCTCCCGACTTGTATTGTCCCAAGCCCGAATCACCTGGGCCGTTGGTACAAAGTCTACTGGCTTCAAGCAAATAGCATAGGCTGTGCGCAATGGACACACATTAATTGCAGACTCGGTATCAACCAAGACCACTGGTATCCACTTCTCTTTACATTCAATAGAGATATATAGTGGTTTGTTGTGTTCAGAGCCCTCAGGCGGCAATTCGTTATCCGTACAGGTCAAAGTCGGCGAAGCGCCTCCCTGGAAAACCAGTCCCACTAAGTACTCGGGGGTTGTGTCGATAGAGAGCTTAGCCTTATCCATTGCTGATAGGACGGCTTGTCTGTGCACCCGTGAAGGCATGAGCAAAGCCTAGATGGATATGTTCGCCTGAATCTTCTTTAGCTGCTTCAGGACAGCTTCTTCTTCTAGTAGTTTATCCTTTTGTTTCTCAGCTTCCGTATGTTTCCCAGATGCTTCTGGTTGGTCTAGGTGTGGGGGCTTAAAGTACCACCTGCTCCTAGTCATGTGATCGACTTCCTTGAAATACAATGTATCATCTGGCAGATTTTATCCCCAATCTTCATCCGTGTGGGCAAGATGCAAATCATCATATTCCCACCATATTCCCTCGGCAACCGTCAAGCAACTGTCCGGTGCCGTTGTAAGTATTCCCACATCCATATTATAGTCAATCCCCGCAAGGCCTTTGGCTTTTCTAGCCTTCTGATCATTCTCAATTCTTTTATGTTCGAACCGCTTTAGCGCGGCCTCTTGTTTTGTATCGGTTGTACTAACGCTATCCAATTCCTGAGCAAAATTCTTAGTATCGGTGCTGTCCGGCAACTTTTCCTTGTCGTCGACCATTCCGGCCGTTGCAAAAATTCCTGTTTCTAGCTATTCCTACTTTGGTTGAGACCCTTTATCAACATTCAATTCATCACTAAGCCACCTCATATTATCTGTTGATTTGTTCATATCAAACCAGTCAATCTGTACACTCCCCAGATCTTTTTCATCAAAGAACTGTAGGTTATTGATATACTCCTCGGGCTCGGCTAAGCCATCTAGTCCCTAGCTTTGTCCGTCCTCCCGAACTACATTAACCTCCATTCTTGTTGGCAATTCCACCCTCGGTTTGGCCTGACTTGTTGGCACAATGTAGTGGCACGGGTTGTATTTCTCTTCAGTTAAGCTCATGGAGCCCTCGGGCATGCCTTTTTCTACGACAGCCACCAGCACAGGTTCGGGTTGGGATATGGACATGCTCATCAGGCACAAGGCTGTGCTTTCTGGGATGAACAGCACTGGCTTAGGTAGGTGGAAGGGGGTGATGTATATACTAGGGTCGTATAGAGCGGCAAGTGTTTGGATAAGGTTTATTTTCCAGGGTGAAGGGGCTTGGTTACGTAGTGGGAGGGGATTTGTAGTGACGTTAGGGTATTGAGGAGGGGCGATCACCTTATTGTCAATGAGATCCTGAATCTCATGACGTAATCTGAAGCATAGGTCGGTGTCATGACCATGCTGTTGGTGGAAGGTGCAGTATTTGGCCGGTTATGTGTAGGAAGAAGGGGATTAGGCAATGGACGTGGCTCTAGGGGCCTCATATGCCCTTTTTTTATTAGGACCCTCAAGGTTGCAGATAGAGACATGTAGAGTGGGCTGAAAACCCTCTGGCCACGGGGTTGGTGCTTCACGGTTTGTGGGGTCATGTCAGATCTACCGGCAAAGGGGGTGGCAGTTTTTAAGGGGGTGGCAGTTTTTAGTATGGTGGTGACCATACCAACATCGGAGGTCCTTGTAGTTGCATTACCATTTGTAGCCACATTAGAACTACGTGTAAAAGCCGTCTTCGGCTGTTCTTTTTCGTGGTCTATCAGACCCTGTTTCATTACATCCACTATCTACACCACTATTTCGTGGAGGTTAGTAAATGTAGGCAGAGGTAAGACTATCATCTTCTGTAGTAGCCTCAGTTGTAGATTATGGACAACCATTCTGATCTGGTCCTTCTCAGCTGGCCGGGTGGTCAACATGGAGGCCTTGGCTCTCCACCGAGTGACGAAATTGGAAAAGGCCTCCTTCGGCTCTTGGCGAGTTGCATTGATAGCACGAGTTATGACCTCGATTTGAGTGTTATAGGAGTATTGAGCAATAAGGCCTCAACCATCTCTTCCCAGTTCCTCTTTACAAAATCCTCAAGTTTTGCATACCAAATGGCCGTGATACCCAACAAGGTCTGGTCGAAGAAGGATAACTTCTGCAGTCTAGTTAGGCCCATCCGCCACAGAATGTCTAAAAATAACCGCAAGTGGAACATAGGATCACCTGACCCATCTAAGCGGTCTATATGCGGCATTTTAAACCTATTCGGCAAGGTCACCGCTACATCAGTATAATCGTCCGCTACATCTAGGATCGAATTGACACCTTGAGCTCATTTGAAAAGCTTCTCAAGCTTGCTCACTTTCAGTGCGGTAGGGTCGACCTCAAACTCAAACGGTGACTCTATTGGGTAAACCGGTGCTTTGGAAGTCTGGGGTGGAATCGGATCCACTAGGATGTTTGCATTTTCTTAGACATTGGCTACGGGAGCAAGAGCTCTCGGTACTGGAATGTTTGCAGGAGGTGGATGGGATGCAGAAGCTGTTGCCTGTTGCGGTTGTTGTTGTTGTAGCCTAACAATCAACTCAGCCTGCTGGGTTGCAATTTTCGCTTGTCGGGTAGCATCCAACTGCATAATCTTGATAGTCTGTTGATGTTGGCACATCATATCCTCCACTTTGTCTAGGGGGTGTTGATTTATCAGAGTACTCTCTTTCCAAAGTGGAAGCAGAAAACTAGACCTCGCTGAAGGAAGGTGACTGTCGAACCGGTGAGTTATGCCTGACTCTCCTCCATTTTGTAACCAGGGGTAATGAAGCAAACATTGGTTGTCCTCTTACAAGATCCCCAGATCGGTAAAGTCGCCTTACTCGAGTCCAGAGTGCTTAGGGGATAACTCCCTCGTTTGACGTAATTGTGAAACACTATCTTGCAAAAAGAAAAAAAAAAAAAAAAAAGCAAAAGAAACAAAAATTAGAAAACGCACAGCACCTCAGCTTAGATAGAGACAACACACTGTTGAAATCATAAGCTGGACGACAGTACTCAGACACTGATTTCTGCACCAAATTTCTGCCTCAAAACTGATACCCTTAAATAGGTACCCAGACTTGCAACTGATACATACATTCCTGCAGAGTTACACTCTAAACACACAGACCGAGCAAGTGAGAGCCAAAACACCCCTATGATGGGGTAGGGTTACCCTGTCCTAATTTTGTTAGGAGCTAGGGATTCTGTCATGACCCGAACCCGCCCATATGGGTTAAGGACATAATCGGCCAGTAATCAAGGGATTACCTACGGCTTCAAACCAAATCAGACATAACTCATTAGAGTAAAGGGGCCGAACGGAAGCAAACTTACAAATTGTCCATAGAGTTGTGCTTACATGGCACATCATAACAGTCCATATACATACATGTTAATAACTCACGTCAAAATAAGGAATAACATAAAGTTCTGTACATACAGGATCATTAAGTCTAAGTCGGTCAAGCCTAAAGCTTATGTACAAAAGTAATCCACTGTTTTTTGCCAACATGACAAAATATAACATAATAGCAAAAGGGCGAAGACGAGTCTCGTGCGTGAGACGTATGGGCTGACTTTTCAAAACCTTAGTTGTCCCACACAAACTTCACTGAGGCTGGGTTTGGACCTCCCTTAGCTCACCTACAGGCACATGAATGAGCGTGGCGAAAAGCCCATGAATAATATCAAATAAAGAAGTTACAATTTAACGGTACTTAGAACAACATACACCAAACGGCCTTGGGCCCAATTCATATTTCTATCAGGCACATATATATAAATATGTATAGGTCAAGTGACTGTGATTCCAAACACATCATACGGCCTCTGGCCCATCCATTCATGTCATACGGCCTTTGGCCGATTCATTCATGTCATACGGCCTCTGGCCCATTTATTCTTTCATTCATGTCAAACTAGCCTTTGGCCCATTCATTCTTTCATTCATATCAAATTGGCCTTTGGTCCATTCATTCTCTCATTCATGTCAAACTGGCCTATGGCCCATTCATTCTTTCATTCGTGTCAGACTGGCCTCTGGCCCATTCATTCTTTCATTCGTGTCAGACTGGCCTTTGGCCCATTCATTTTATCATTCATGTCAGACTGGCCTCTGGCCCATTCATTCTTTCATTTGTGTCAAACTGGCCTTTGGCCCATTCATTTGGCATAACAAACATTTTTCCATCATTCAAATTAATGAACTTATAAGACTTACATAGAAGTAAGTAATTGGGCAAACAACATACGTCAGATATCTTTATTAAGATATTACTCACAGTGATCAGCTGGATGATTTGCCCTGGAGCTCGACCCTATACATTCCATGAACACAATGGGTCACAAACAATTCAATCCATTCTTAATTAACATATTCCTTTTTAGGCTTCTTTCTTATTCTTTTAATTCATTCATAATGCTCAATGCATGCCTAAGAGCACTTAGAAGTGAAAGAGAACAAAAAAACGAGACACAAAACGCATTTACAAAATTTCAGAACCAGGCGTCCCTGCTCGAGTGTGGACTTTCCCGCTCGAGCAGACCCATTAAGTTTGCACAAGTACTGGTTGACTCATTTTTACGCTCGAGCATGAATTCAGGCGCTCGAGCTGAAGGTCATTCTACATAGCTCCCTGCTCAGGCGTGAACTTCCCCGCTCGAGAAAACAACCATGTCTGCAAAAGTTTTGGGAGCTCGTATTTCCCACTCAAACGGCGTCTTCCCCGCTCGAGTGGACATCCCAAATTTTGGAAAATCCAGAATTGTTCTTGAGCTTCAAACTTGCATTCAAATCAACATATCTTGCATATTATGGCTCAAACTTCACATATACATGTACTAACATGATCCAACACCAAATTCATTACATTATGAAGCTCAATTTCATGAATTAATCACATGCATGTCCCAATTTACACCAAACTTATTTCCAACATAACAATTTCATGCATTCAAACCCCATACTCTTATGAATTGTACATGCATGTGAGATACAGCCCTCATTCTCAATTTAAATGATGAAGAGATGATCAAAAGCATGAACTTCAATCAAAGATTCAACATGGATCATGTATTTCAAACTCAAACACACAAATTCATGACAATTTCCTACATGCATGTGTACATTGACTTCCGATTCATCAAAACCAACTCAATTCATGTTCTTTATCATCATTCAACTTTGAATTCACAAAGTTACAAACTAAAATCCATGAATTTACTTACCTAGAGGCTTAAATCTTCCAAACTATGGTTAATTCTTGAGTTCAACCTCCAATTCTCAAGCCTTGTGCCAAACTTGCGCAATTCTTCCTCTTTCCCTCTCTAGCCGACCCTCTCTCTCTCTCTTTCTCTCTCTCTCTCTCTCTCTCTCTCTCTCTCTCTCTCTCTCCTTAGAGCAATTTCAGCCAAAATGAATAAAATGAGAGAAGTTGAGTGTATAGTGCTCCTTTTATATAGGTTCCCTTAATTACTTTTATCAATATTAAATAATTGGGCACTATATCATTAATTTAATCTAATTAATCTGATCCTAATCAATTTTCAATTAAATTTCACCGTAAGCTTTAAAAATTATGCCAATCACAATGGCGCAATCAATTTCGGTTTCTGTGGCCGATAAGACCTTCAATTTTCAGTTTATAACAGTAAGTTGAACAGATATTCCTACGATGAGTAGATAGAAATTCAAACCACATATATTCATATAAATGGCACACAAAATCATATCAAACACATAATCATAATCATAATTAAGATTACTTAGCATAATACAGATCAGGGTTATCACAGTCTTCCCCCTTTTAGGAAGTTTGGTCCTCCAAACTTATTTTACCTTCGTCGGGAAACAAATGTAGATAGCGTAGTCGCATTTCATCCTCTTTTTCCCATGCAGCATTCGTCCCATAGTGTTCTTTCCACTCTACTTTCACCATTAGGATAGACTTGCTCCTTAATTGTTTCACTTGCCGGTCGATGATTCGTTCCGGCCATTCGGCGTACTCCATATTTTCATTAAGAGCTACCCAGTGATAATCAATAACATGGAACGGGTCTCGGAGATAACCCCTCAACGTCGACACATGAAACACGTGATGGATTTGCTTGAATCCCAGTGGCAAAGCGACTCAATAAGCAACTGGGCCAAGCCTTTTCAGAATTTGAAACGGCCCAATGTAATGGGGCGACAACTTACCCTTCTTTCCAAATCTGACTTGGCCTTTCATTGGAGTCACACAAATAAACACATGGTCACCAACCTCATACTCAAGAGGTCTTCTTCGAACATCTGTATAATTCTTTTGTCAGTCTTGAGCTGTTTTGAGCCTTTGTTGAATGATTTTGATCTTCTCAAAAGTGTCTTGCACAATTTCAGGCCCAAGTAAAGCTCTATCCCCGACTTCTGTCCAACAAATTTGTGATCTACACCTTCTACCATACAAAGCCTCGTATGGTGCCATACCAATGCTGGAGTGGAAGCTGTTATTGTATGGAAACTTTGCTAGTGGCAAATAATCTTTCCAACTCCCTTGAAAATCCAAGGCACACATCCTTAGCATATCTTCCAAAGTTTGTATTGTCTGTTCTGATTGCCCATCTGTCTGTGGGTGGAATGCGATACTAAGCCTCAATTCTGTCCCCATAGCTCTTTGTAAACTTTTCCACAATCTAGACACAAATTTCAGATCTCTATCTGACACAATAGACACCAAAATTTCGTGTAAATGGACAATTTCATCAACATATATAGTAGCCAACCTATAAGCATCAAACGTAGTTCTAACAAGTAGAAAATATGCAGATTTAGTCAGTTTATCAACTACAACCCAAATAGAATCCATACCTCGAGGAGTCTGAGATAGGCCAACAACAAAATCCATAGTCACATGTTCCCACTTCCATTCAGGAATAGGGAGAGGTTAAAGTAGATTGCCCGGTTTCTGATGTTCAGCTTTAACTTGCTGACATTGAAGGCACTTGGACATATATTCTGCAATTTCTTTCTTCATTTTAGGCCACCAATAGCTTTGTTTCAAATCCCGATACATTTTATTGTTACCCGGATACATAGCAAACACTTATTTATGGGCTTCAACTAAAACCCTTTTCTTTAGTTCCGGAATATCTGGGACACACATTCAGTTTTGAAATCTCAACACTTCGCCATCGATGCTGAACTCTGCTTTCGGACTTGTCCCAAATTCATCAATCACTTTCTTGAGGAATTTATCCTCTTTTTGTTTCTGTTTAATCTCATCAATGATTGCTGGTTCAGCTGAAATAGGGCTATCAATCCGCCTTGTTCGCAAAATACTACTTCAATCTCAGACTTCTCAAAATCTTGCAAGATTTCTTTCTGTTCAGTAAGCAAACAAGCCATACTCCCTATCGACTTTCTGCTTAGGGCATCAACAACTGTATTAGCTTTCCCGGGGTGATATTGGATTTCAAGGTCATAATCCTTTATCAATTCAAGCCATCTCCTCTGCCGCATATGGAGCTCTTTCTGTGTAAAGAAGTACTTCAAGCTCTTGTGATCTGTGTAGACTTCACATTTTGCCCCATACAAATAATGCCGCCAGATTTTCAAAGCAAAAACAACTGCGGCCAATTCTAAATCATGTATCGGGTAGTTCTTCTCATGTGGCCTCAACTGTCGAGAGGTGTAGGCAATTACCCTTCCGCTCTGCATTAGCACACAACCCAAACCTTTATGAGATACATCACTGAAAATTACAAAGTTTTCCGTACCTGTGGGCAATGTCAATACTAGTGCAGTGGTCAGTCTTATCTTTAGTTCATGAAAGGCTAATTCTCTTTCGTCATTCCATTCAAATGGTTGCCCTTTACGTGTCAGTTGGGTAAGAGGTACAGCTATTTTTGAAAAGTCTTTCACAAATCTCCTGTAACAACCAGCTAAGTCCATGAAACTGCGAACTTCTGTTACATTTGTCGATATAGGCCAATTCACAATTGCCTCTATTTTCTGTGGGTCCACTGAAATCCCTTCCTTGTTGATTACATGCCCTAAAAAGATGACTTCATCCAACCAAAATTCACATTTCTTTAGTTTGGAAAATAATTTCTTTTCTTTAAGTGTTTGTAGGACAGTTCTCAAATGATGTTCATGTTCAAGTCTATTCTTGGAGTATATTAGTGTGGGAGCCGTATAATTAAAGGCACGAAGTCTGATACGCACAGGGAGCCGGGTGTTAAACGGCTCCATTCTGTTCTGCTAAGATGCCGAGTATGACTCTCGGGCCGAGTATACTGGAAAGAGCATGTCAGGATAAAATAAAAGAATGAATAAACAATTTAAAAGTAGACTCTGGCCCCGAGGTCATGTAATGGCTATAAATACAAGAGCTTCAGATTTATAAAGGTATGTAAGAATTATATCTAGGGTCTTAGCAAGCAAGCTTTTGTGAGAGGTACTAACTTGTCCGTCGGAGTGCTAATTCCGCACCCGAATCGAGTTTGTATTTTTGGTGACTAGCAGAGGCTCATTGGCGCCTTCCGATCTCAAGAGTATTTCCAAACCACATTCACCACAATTGGCGCCGTCTGTGGGAATACTCAAATATATCCATGGAAGGCGTGACCGACGATCCTCCGATAGCCACCGACGCGATCGGACAGGGAGACGACCTCACCCCAAATAATATGCTCGAAAAGAAACCATTGCGACGACGACCTTGGCGCTTCGACTCGCCAACGATTCTAGCACAGGAGGCGATGCAAGCAACCATGGAACAGGCCATACAGACCAAACAGAGTCTGGACAGCATCATCGCTGAGAACGAACGCCTTCGCCGCGACCTGGCCTCAGAGAAAGCAAAGTCTCACCAGGCAAGACTCAAGGTTCTCGAGCGATCCCCAAGGGCGGGTCCTCGCGACCAACAAATAAGAACACAAGGCCGCACCACAAGGGATTACGTTGAGGAAGTGACAGAGGACGCATGTCGTCCAAGAGGCGCCCCGCTTGACACCGTCCATATGATATACAGCCTGCCGATAGCCCTGACTGTACATACAGTCCAACCACTTCCAAACCTTCGAAAGCAGCCACCACCAGCAAAGCGACCCCGGCTCCGAGAAGCGGTAAGCATCACCTTCGACGACTCGACGGCGCGGCCACACTCCTCACGTGGATCCTTCCGTTGTCACGCCACGCTGCATATAGGTTTATCAGAGAACGCGTCCCTATCGATCAGGGAAGTACTTCAGAGATCATGTACCATCGAACCTTCATCAAGCTCGGGTTCAACGACTCGGATCTAACTCCGGCCCCCTATCCACTATTCGGCTTCAACGCCACCCCGGAGTATCCATTGGGAAAAATCAGCCTACCCGTCCGCTACCGCTCGAGAACGGTGGTCGCGGAGTTTTTGGTCGTCAGGCTACCATCGCCATACAATCTCATCATGGGACGATCGTGGTTACATACCCTGCAGGCCGTCCCCAGCACCTACCACCAACTGCTACGCTTCCCAACAGAGCATGGCGTTGAGCAGATCCGTGGCTCCCAGCGGTCAGCCCAAGCATGTTACCTTCTCCCCGCCAGGACGCCGAAGGAACTGCAAGTAAAATCCGTCGAGGTGCCCAGTCGAGAAATCCTGGAAGACGTTGGACGTCAACCAAACGAGAAGGCCATGGAAGGTTTAGACCGAGTAGACATCGATGGAAGCCCGGAAAAGTTTTTTATGATCGGCGTCTCTCTGAGCCAGGTCGACAAGCAGCAACTGATCACTTTCTTACTCGGCAACCTCGACGTCTTCGTGGACCTCATATGAAATGCCGAATAGACCCGGCGTCTCGCGAAGATCACCTCAATGTCGACCCTCGGTGCAAGCCGATCATTGAAAGGTCGGCGATCCTCCGCAGAACACACCGCCGCGTTGTCGAGGAAGTTGACAAATTGCTTGACGCCGGCAATCGAGAGGTCACCTATCCCACGTGGCTCTCCAACACGGGTGGTAAAAAGAAGAATGGCACTTGGCGTGTGTGTCGATTTCACGGATCTAAACAAAGCTTGCCCCAAAGATCGCTTGCCTAGAATTGATCAACTCGCCGATGCGACGACGCCACCGCCGCATGAGTTTCCTCGACGCCTATAGAGGCTACCATCGATCGCCATGAATCCAGATGATCAGACAAACCGCATTCCTCACTCCAAGAGGAACCCATCACAGGTCATGCCTTTTGGATTAAAGAATGCAGGGCGACTTACCAACTGGTCACTACGATGTTCAAAGAACAACTCGCACACTATGGAAGTATACATCGACGACATGGTGGTCAAATCTAAAGAAGAGCAAAACCATATAGCCGATCCGAAAAGACATTCGACACCCCACGAAGTACGAATGAAGTCAATGCTTCCAAATGCGATTCGGATCGGCCGCAAATTCCTAGGCTACATCGTCAACCATCGAGGAATCGAGGCCAACCCGAGGCAAGTTACAGCAATTTTAGAACTCGCCTCTGCTCACCAAAGAAGTCCAAAAGTCGATGGGAATGGTCACGACTCATCAGATTTATCACCGATCTATGATCGCCGCATAATTCTTTCAAACATTACGCCAGGCGAGCTTTGAATGGTCCGTGGAATGCGAGGCACTTTTTAATCTGCTCAAGACCTACCTCCCGACAAGACTCTTCTAACAACACCCGCCACCGGTGATCCCTCATTTTATATCCGCGCTCGACAGTGGCCACAACAGATTGTTAAAAGAGGAGGAGGGCAAGAAGAACCAAGATACTACGTGAGCAAGGCAATGGTGGACGCCAAACACGCCATTTTCACCGAAAAACTCGCCCTAGCCTCGGTCATGGCAAAGAAGAAAGCGATGCACTACTTCCAAGCACACAAGATCAAGGTGTCGACAGACTTCTTCGATCAAGATTCTAATGCGTACATCGTATGGTTTCAAATGGGCTCGAACTCGACAATATGACATTCGCCACCCAAAATCGCAATCAAAGGTGTGCTTGCCGACTTTTGTGGCCGAATTCACAGGAGGGCTCGCCGACCTCAAGCTCGGGATCTCCACCAAAAGCCGGTTACGCCAAAGCCGATTGAGAGTCTACGTTGGGGACATCCGCGCTTATATCGCGATGGATCGTCTAACCAACGGGGAAGCGGCGCGGGCGTCGTAATTATGTCCCCAGACGGCGCAGTCATTGAACAGGCCGTCAAACTCGGCTTCGAAGCATCAAATAACGAGGCCGAATATGAAGCCCTTTTAGCCGGACTACGGAACGCACATGTTCTCGGTGCACGGCGACTGTTGGTGTTTTGTGACTCAAAGTTGGTAATCAACCAGCTGAAGGGGGAGTATGCAGCGAGAGATGAGCGATGGCGCCTATATGAAAACGGCTAGCTCGTTGTCGGGCGGTTCGACCATCACGAACTAAACCAAATAACGCTACGACCAAAATACACACGCGATGCTCGCTTGCTTGGCCTCCGCCATCAACTCCGAGCTCAAACGTACATCAAGTGGGCTTCATTCCCGAACCCAAGATCGGCCCTGGAGGAGACCCACATCAATATCATAGAATCCGCTCCAAGTTGGAAGGACCCCATTGTCGTTCCTTTTCCGAACAACTCCCGAGGATAAAAAAGAAGCACACAAGCTGCGAAACAAGGCTCTGCGATACTACCTTGACCCACAAGGGGGACTTTATAAAAAATCCCTCTCTGGCCCATACCTGGAATGCGTGCACCCGGACAGAGTAGAGGAGCTGCTCACTGAGATACATGAAGGCAGCTGTGGTGCACATTCAGGGGGGCGCTCCCTTGCCCATCGGGCGATAACGCAGGGATATTACTGGCCGACTATGAGGGCCGACGCACAAAATTATGTGAAGAAATGTGAACAATGCCAAAAGTTTTCCCCACTAACCCATCAACCGCGAAGCTTTTGAATTAATCAAGAGTCTGGCCGCTTTGCTCTGGGGACTTGATATCGTGAGGACCATCGCCCAGGCCCTCAGGAACAAGCGAGTTCTAATTGTAAGAACAGACTATTTCACTAAGTGGGTCAAGCAGAGGCTCTAACCCATATACGAGATTCGACATTGCGTTTTGTGGAGAAACATCATTACAAGATTCGGCATTCCAAGAGCATTGATCTCAGATAATGGCACTCAGTTCGACTGTGGCGTGTACCGAGAGCTGTGCGACAAATACGGAATTGTACCTTACTTTTCTACTCCAGCCTACCCCCAAAGTAACGGTCAGGCGGAAGCTTCGAACAAATCCATCTTGGACGGTATCAAAAAGAGGCTGGAAAACGCCAAGGGTGTGGGTCAAGAGTTGCTGCCGCACTATGGGCCCATCGAACGACGCCGAGACGATCCACGGAGAAACACCGCTTGCCTTGTGCTTCGAACCTGTGCAATCTTACCCCAGAGATCGGCCTACCAACCCTCGGATCGCAAGCCTTCGACACGGGGCGGAACGACATGATGCTTGCTTTGGACACGGTTCGATTGAAGAACGAAGAGATCGTTTTGGCATCCATGGCTCGCTATCAACAAAGAGCTCGCTAAGTCATACAATCGAAAGTCCAATCGCGCCGCTACAATCCAGAGAGCCGGGTCTCAAGAAGGTGCACGCCGATCGGAGGCCAATCGATGGAAAGCTTGGTCCAAACCGACGGCCCCTATCAAATAGATTCCGCAGAACAGGGCATATCGATTGTCGACATGTCAGAAGAAGCCGCCACGACCGCGGAATTCACACATCTACTTAAAATTTTATCAATGACCCGACTGTGGGCTTGATATTTGTACACAATATCCTCGTAAATCTAACATCTCGCATTTTCGCATGATTAAGCTCAACACTTCAAAATCGAACAAGTCTCCGGATTCGGAGCCCCTTTGGTGAATGACATCTTAGGGCCGAACAAGTCTCCGGATTCGGAGCGCCCTTCGTGGATGTCACGACTGGCCAGAACAAGTCTCCGGATTCGGAGCCCCTTTGGTGAATGACATCTTAGGGCCGAACAAGTCTCCGGATTCGGAGCCCCTTTGGTGAATGACATCTTAGGGCCGAACAAGTCTCCGGATTCGGAGCGCCCTTCGTGGATGTCACGATTGGCCAGAACAAGTCTCCGGATTCGGAGCCCCTTTGGTGAATGACATCTTAGGGCCGAACAAGTCTCGGATTCGAGCCTTTGGTGAATGACATCTTAGGGCCGAACAAGTCTCCGGATTCGAGCGCCTTCGTGGATGTCACGGCCGTAACAAGTCTCCTGATTCGAGCCCTTTGGTGAATGACATCTTAGGGCGAACAAGTCTCCGGATTCGAGCCCCTTTGGTGAATGACATCTTAGGGCGAACAAGTCTCCTGGATTCGAGCCCCTTTGGTGAATGACATCTTAGGGCCGAACAAGTCTCCTGATTCGAGCGCCTTCGTGGATGTCACGACCGTAACAAGTCTCCTGATTCGAGCCCCTTTGGTGAATGACATCTTAGGGCGAACAAGTCTCCGGATTCGAGCCCCTTTGGTGAATGACATCTTAGGGCCGAACAAGTCTCCTGATTCGAGCGCCTTCGTGGATGTCACGACACGTAACAAGTCTCCGGATTCGAGCCCCTTTGGTGAATGACATCTTAGGGCGAACAAGTCTCCGGATTCGAGCCCCTTTGGTGAATGACATCTTAGGGCGAACAAGTCTCCGGATTCGAGCGCCTTCGTGGATGTCACGATTGCGAACAAGTCTCCGGATTCGCAGCCCCTTTGGTGAATGACATCTTAGGGCCGAACAAGTCTCCGGATTCGAGCCCCTTTGGTGAATGACATCTTAGGGCCGAACAAGTCTCCGGATTCGGAGCGCCCTTCGTGGATGTCACGACCGCCGTAACAAGTCTCCTGATTCGAGCCCCTTTGGTGAATGACATCTTAGGGCGAACAAGTCTCCTGGATTCGAGCCCCTTTGGTGAATGACATCTTAGGGCGAACAAGTCTCCGGATTCGAGCCCCTTTGGTGAATGACATCTTAGGGCCGAACAAGTCTCGGATTCGAGCGCCTTCGTGGATGTCACGATTGGCGTAATAAGTCTCCGGATTCGAGCCCTTTGGTGAATGACATCTTAGGGCGAACAAGTCTCCTGATTCGAGCCCCTTTGGTGAATTGACACCCTAGAGCGAATAAGTCTCCAAATTCGAGCACCCTTCGTGGATGTCACGACCGTTCAGAGCGCCTTTGGGGCATGACACCTTAGTAGAACAAGTCTCCAAATTCGAGCACCTTCGTGAATGTCAATCGTTCAGAGCGCCCTTGGGGCGTGACACCTTGGGGCGAATAAGTCTCCGAACGATTATACCACGTAGTGCACATTATTTTAATGAGCGCCTAAATATTACAATAAAGTGTATCGAAACGCTCGAGCCCTGGCCAACGCAAGGGCAGATTTATTAATCTATTCGGCTACATAATAAACGATGCCTCGGCCAGATCTCTGGTTTAACATATTCGGCTTAAACGCTCGAGCCCTGGCCAACGCAAGGGCAGATTTATTAATCTATTCGGCTACATAAGAAACGATGCCTCGGCCAGATCTCCGGGTTAACATATTCGCGAACGCCGAGCCTCGCCAACGCAAGGGCAGATGATTAATCTATTCGCTAAGCACTCAACGATGCCTCGGCGACCATTTCTCGGTTTAAAATATTCGCTTAAGCGCCGAGCTCGCCAACGCAAGGAGATCTAGCCTGTGAACTATTTGGCCAACCATTTGGCCTTTCACGCCGAGCCGAGCCATCCTGTGGAACCGCATATTTGGTTAATTGTTTTAACATTGTATAATTACAAAAACAAAACATCACCATAAAATCATGGAGACATCAAAGACATTGCGCATAAATTGCTAACATTTTATAAATACAAAAAGTATCAACGTCCATTGTCAGATCATAAACACAAAATAACAAAATAAACGAAAGAAATATCATCCGAATCGCCTCCAATGGATCGATGTCTACTTGCTCATACGGTATTGGAACATTCAGTGGCAATGCCACCGCAAAGAAGGGCCTTGTGCCAACCATGTTTGAATCCTCGATTCTCAAACCGAGACTGGTCCACATACTCAAGAAGCCCAAATTTCTTTTCCCGGCCAAACCTTTTGACTCGCAGACTCTTTCGCCACTTTCACCTTCGCTAACTCGGCCTCCGTGCCAAGAACGGCTTTTCCGATAAGCAAAGTGCGACTTCAAGTCGTCGGCCTTCTTCGCCTCCGCTCAACTTATCCAAGATCACGAGCTTTCCACCGCAAGATTCGCCCGAGAAGCTTCCTACCGCTTTAAAACTCGCCTCGGCACTTTTTTCCGGCCCGCTTGCTCGCAAGCGGCCGATCTCCTTGATGGCGTCGAGATGGCGGCGCCCACATCGCTATCCTACCAACGCCGCAAAAGAACAATTCAAAACAAGCGCAACGCGAATAGCGCTCAATGAAAGAAAAATCGAATACACACAAAAGGGCCGATCGCGCTAACATTGTCGCATCCGATCCGGCCCAAATGAAAGCCTCCGTGACGACCGGTAATGACAAAGACGTTGCCACACCGAACGCGACCTCCGGGTCATTAAGCCGAGGCATCCGATAGAACTGCATATTTCACCTTCGCCGAATCACAAAGGGCACGACCACCGAACCCACCGCTCGAGGACGCTTTGAGACCGATCTTCCAACCCGACCTCAGTTTCTAGAGCGTTCTCCGACGCTCCTCAACATCTCGAACGGCTTCCCCAACCAGCCCGATCGGCATCCTTATTCGCTGCGCCTCGCAATTTGCAAGGATTTCGATTCAACAACCGGAGGAATGCCGAGATTCAACAAAGGCGATTCATCGAAAGGCCCTCCGCTTTTCTCCTTGCGGCTAACCTCTCCGTGATTCGCCTTCTTAGCAAGCTTTGTCGCTTAACCCACCATGATGCCGGGCTCGAGACGGAAGGGTCGTCTCAGACGTTGAAGAGCGTGCCAACAAGATCGTTCTCGAGCCAAAACAAGGGGACGATCGTCAACTCCAATACCTCCTCGATTCGCCTCGAGCGATCTCGACGCGTAGCTGCACTTCCAGATTCGAATCGGACCCTTCAAATCCTATCTGCCTAAAATTTTTGAAGTTGGACAAAATACGGCGACGAGAAAATCTTCCTTCCGAATCGATATTGTCCGCAATTAAAAGGTCGTGTCGAGGCTCGTGAGCAAAGCGTAACGTGGCCGCTTCCTCGCTTATAAAGACCGCGACGTCGAAATAATTAAGAGCAATCGATGTCGGAAAGAACGGCGTTAGTTGAAGTTAGGACTTTTTCAACTCGCTCCTCGCATAAGATAAGCCGTGAGATTCAAGAAAATAGGGTATGGCAGATACAAATGTACAATATGAGCGAAGGGCATTCGGCGACCGGTTCGCCTCACGCCTAGGAATAGGATCGACGCGATCCTCCTCGCCGAATTCCCGCTACTACGACAACGACCATGACATCATCAACTCGCTTTTCCAGAGCCGAAAGCATAGTGATCAACCGATGATCTGCGGTCCTTAGCTCGAGAAAGTAACGTTCGGCCGCCAGAGGATCTCGCCAAAGCATAATAAAGGCCGAACGGCAGGAATGCCAAGATTAATACCAAGGCGACGGTTCAGCGCCACGACCCCCATTATGATTCTAAAGAAATTTACATTACCGAAGGATCAAATCCCAATGGCGAAGAACAAATTTCGAAGCGGTGAAGAGGAAAGCGAACTCCGCCGCGATCGACAAAAGGGTATGACAATCGAGTTTTTCCTCTCTCCATGTCGAGAGTGCGGTCAGCCACTAACGATAGGTGCACATCGTCAGGAATGGAGAAATGGCGTCTAAAATCAACGACTCGACCCGGAGAAAGAAGGTCTCTTAAATACTTCGCCATAATCTATTGATTATAAGAATACGTGACGGAGTAAACAAATTACGAAAAGCTTCAGAGTCGAGAAGAGGAAAACTTACAAAAAATGAAGAATATCGCAGATGGAAGGATTGCAAGGATGAATCGAAGAGCAGTCTAGCGGCCCGCGTCATAGAACCTGAATCCGAAGGGATACCAGGCTTCAAGTCATAATGAATAGGCGTGCACGGAGGGACGGGAACCTGAAGCGACGATTCAAGGGGGAGTAATTAAACAATCGCGAAATAAGTCTAAAGCCCCAAGAACTTCGGTTTGTAGTATTTGAAAATCAGAGCCAAGCACCTCGTCCAAATGCCGTTGACAAGATACTTGGGGGGCAATTGTGGGAGCCGTATAATTAAAGACACGAAGTCTGATACGCACAGGGAGCCGGGTGTTAAACGGCTCCATTCTGCTCTGCTAAGATGCCGAGTATGACTCTCGGGCCGAGTATACTGGAAAGAGCATGTCAGGATAAAATAAAAGAATGAATAAACAATTTAAAAGTAGACTCGCCCCGAGGTCAAGTAATGGCTATAAATACAAGAGCTTCAGATTTATAAAGGTATGTAAGAATTACTTCTAGAGACTTAGCAAGCAAGCTTTCTTGAGAGGAACTAACTTGTCCGTCGGAGTGCTAATTCCGGCACCCCCGACCGGAGTTTGTATTTTTGCAGGTGACTAGCAGAGGCTCATTGGCGTCTTCCGGGATCTGAAGAGTATTTCCAAACCACATTCACCACAATTAGAATGTCATCGATAAAAACCACAACAAATTCATCAATGTAGGTTTTAAAAATTCGGTTCATTAAGTCCATAAACACTGCCGGAGCATTAGTCACTCCAAATGGCATAACAAGGAATTCAAAATGACCATACCTCATTCTGAATGCGGTTTTCTCAACATCTTCTGGCTTTACTTTCAACTGATGATACCTGGATCTCAAATCAATCTTGGAAAACACTTGTGATCCCTGCAACTGGTCAAACAGGTCATTAATACGAGGTATGGGATATTTATTCTTTATTGTTACCTTGTTCAGTTCTCGATAGTTGATGCACAAATGCAAAGTTCCATTTTTCTTCTATACAAACAACACTGGTGCACCCCATGGTGAAGTACTAGGCCGGATAAACCCTTTGTCAAGCAGATCTGGCAATTGTTCTTTTAGCTCTTTCATTTTAGTAGTAGCCATCCTATAGGGAGTTTTAGAAATAGGTTGGGTGCCTGGCATAATTTCAACCGTAAACTCTATCCCCATGTCCACTAATTCCCCTGGTAATTCATTCGAAAACACATCTGAAAATTCTCTAACAATAGGGATGTTGTTCAATTCAACATTCACAGATGGGTCAGACAACACATAACACAAATAACCCTGGCACCCTTTCCTGATCAGTTTACATGCCTTCATTGCAGATATTTAATAAGGTGGAGGTATTACGCCGTTACCCACAAATACAATTTCTTCCTATTCTGATGGTCTAAACACAACCCGTTTTGTCACACAATCAATGGTGGCATAATATTTAGTTAACCAATCCATGCCCAGAATTATATCAAATTGCCTAAAGTTCAAGGGCAACAAATCTACATACAAAATAGCATTCCCAATTTGCATGTCACAAAAACGATATACAGATTCACATAATACAGATTCCCCAGATGGAGCAGACACACATAGCAAATTTGGCAATAATTCTAGAGGTCTACTCAGCCTAGATGCAAATGCACATGTTACGAAAGAGTGTGTTGATCCAGAGTCAATTAACACAAAAGCATCCTGATTACATATAGAAATAGTACCTGAGACAACTGCATTAGCATTCCGTGTATCGCTCGGAACAAGCGCGAAAACTCTCCATTGCCTCACGGTATCCCTGATGGTAGTAGATCTCATAGTATTTCCCAGCTTCGGGATCGATGCATTTGAGCTAGTAGCTAGCTTCCCACCGTTTTGGTTACAATCTCTAGCCATATGCCCCTGTTTACCACATTTGAAACAAGCTCTTGACACACGGTAACAAACCCCACAATGCCTTTTGCTGCAAATATTACACATTGGGGATGTATCTCGGGAAGAATTTGAAGTACTCGAGCAGCCCGTATTCTGCTTTTTCAAAAATTTCTTCTTTGAAAAGAAGCCTTGTCTCTTACTGCCTTTCTAGTCTATTGTTGGTTTAGTTTGTCTAGCTATGTTAGCTTCTGATATTATGGCCCAGTCTAGCACCCCAATATAGGTTTTTAGCTTCAGGACATTCACCCTTTCTAAAATGTCACTTCGAAGCCCACCTTCAAAATGCCTCGCTTTCTTATAATCAATATCGATCACATGTGGTGCAAACCTAGCCAACTCAGTGAATTTGGCCTCATACTCAGCTACAGTCATACTGTCTTGTTTAAGTTCCATGAACTCCGATACTTTCCTATCACGGACACATTGCGGGAAATATTTATCATAGAAGACTTCCAAGAATTTCGTCCAGTCAGCATCTTTATGATTTTCACGCATTAACATCCACCATCTTCTCGCTTCGTCTTCGAGCATAAAGGTGGCTAGAAGCACTTTCTGTGTCTCCGAACAAGGGAACACCTCAAATAGCTTTTCGATGCCGAGGACCCATGCTTTGGCTTTCAACGGATCTAGTCCCCCATGGAATTGTGGTGGTTTCATTTTCTTAAACTCTTTGGTGAGAGCTATTATCCGGTCATCATTCTAATTATCTCTCACGGATGGTGCTGGAGGTGGAGGTTGTGGCTGCTGCCACTGTTGTTGCCACTGTTGCTGCTGCCTCAATGTCTCTGCCATTTCCTGAATCAATCTTTCAATTCTATCCATTCTGGCAGTAGATGACTCCTCTATCTCATCACCTCTTGTTCACACCATCTGATTAGACTTGCATTATACTTTATACAAAAGATTCATAGGTATGCATATCCTAAAGAGCATACATATTCAAATAATTTGCAATGCAAGCAAATCACAAACTTATAGCCCATAATTGTTCATATTAAAACATTTAAGCGTATGCTTGATGCTTTCAAATTCATACTTATCACATGAATGCATCCTAGATCTTTTCTAGACGCTTATTGCTCATTTGGACAAGTGTGTGAGTTATTAACTCGTGCTCTGATACAACTCTGTCATGACCCGAACCCGCCCTTATGGGTTAAGGACATAACCGGCCAGTAATCAAGGGATTGCCTATGGCCTCAAACCAAATCAGACATAACTCATTAGAGTAAAGGGGCCAAACGGAAGCAAACTTACAAATTGCTCATAGAGCTGTGCTTACATGGCACATCATAACAGTCCATATACATACATGTTAATAACTTACATCAAAATAAGGAATAATATAAAGTTCTGTACATACAGGATCATTAAGTCCAAGTCGGTCAAGCCTAAAGTTTATGTACAAAAGTAATCCACTGTTTTCGCCAACATGACAAAATATAACATAATAGCAAAAGGGCGAAGACGAGTCTCATGCGTGAGACGTATGGGCTGACTCTTCAAAACCTTAGTTGTTCCACACAAACTTTACTGAGGCTGGGTTTGGACCTCCCTTGGCTCACCTACAGACACATGAATGAGCGTGAGCGAAAGCCCAGTGAATAATATCAAATAAAGAAGTTACACGAACGGTACTTAGAACAACATACACCAAACGGCCTTGGGCCCAATTCATATTTCTATTAGGCATTTATATATAAATATGTATAGGTCAAGTGATTGCGATTCCAAACACATCAAACGGCCTCGGGCCCAATTTGTTCATGTCCGATGGCCTTTGGTGCAATCATTTGTATCATATGGCCTCTGGCCCATCCATTCATGTCATACAACCTCTGGCCCATTCATTAATGTCACACGGCCTCTGGCCCATTCATTCTTTCATTTATGTCAAACTGGCCTTTGGCCCATTCATTCTTTCATTCATGTCAAATTGGCCTTTGGCCCATTCATTCTTTCATTCATGTCAAACTAGCCTCTGGCCCATTCATTCTTTCATTCGTGTCAGACGGGCCTTTGGCCCATTTATTCTTTCATTCGTGTTAGACTAGCGTTTGGCCCATTCATTCTATCATTCATGTCAGACTGGCCTCTGGCTCATTCATTCTTTCATTTGTGTTAGACTGGCCTTTGGCCTATTCATTTGGCATAGCAAACATTTGTCCATCATTCAAATTAACAAACTTATAAGACTTACATAGAAGTAAGCAATTGGGCAAAAAACATACTTTAGATATCTTTATTAAGATATTACTCACAGTGATCGGCTGGATGATTTGCCCTGGAGCTCGACCCTACACATTCCATGAACACAATGGGTCACAAACAATTCAATTCGTTCTTAATTCACATATTCCTTTTTAGGCTTCTTTCTTATTCTTCTAATTCATTCATAATGCTCAATGCATGCCTGAGAGCACTTATAAGTGAAAGAGAACGGAAAACGTGACACAGAACACATTTTCAAAATTTCAGAAACAGGGGTCCCTGCTCGAGCGTCGACTTTCTCACTTGAGCGGACCCATTAAGTCTACAAAAGTACTGGTTGCCTCATTTTTATGCTCGAGTGTGAATTCGGGCACTCGAGCTAAAGGTCATTCTACATAGCTCCCCGCTCGAGCGGACATCCATGTCTGCAAAAGTTCGAGTCAGATTTCCGCCGAAGGCGTCTTCCCTCGGCGGACATCCTAAATTCTGGAAAATCCAGAATTGTTCTTGAGCTTCAAACTTGCATTCAAATCAACATATGATGCATATTATGGCTCAAACTTCACATATACATGTACTAACAGGATCCAACACCAAATTCATTACATTATGAAGCTCAATTTCATGAATTAATCACATGCATGTCCCAATTTACACCAAACTTATTTCCAACATAACAATTTCATGCATTCAAAACCCATACTCTTTTGAATTGTACATGCATGTGAGATATAGCCCTCATTATCAATTTAAATGATGAAGAGATGATCAGAAGCATGAACTTCAATCAAAGATTCAACACGGATCATGTATTTCAAACTCAAACACACAATTTCATGGCAATTTCCTACATGCATGTGTACATTGACTTCCAATTCATCAAAACCAACTCAATTCATGTTCTTTATCATCATTCAACTTTGAATTCACAAAGTTAGAAACTAAAATCCATGAATTTACTCACCTAGAGGCTCAAATCTTCCAAACTATGGTTAATTCTTGAGTTCAACCTCTAATTCTCAAGCCTTGAGCCAAACTTGCACAATTCTTCCTCTCCTCCTCTCTAGCCGACCCTCTCTCTCTCTCTCTCTAGAGCAATTTCAGCCAAAATGAATAAAAATAGAGGAGTTGAGTGTATAGTGCTCCTTTTATATAGGTTCCCTTAATTAATTTTATCAATATTAAATAATTGGGCACTATATCATTAATTTAATCTAATTAATCTGATCCGAATCAATTTTCAATTAAATTTCACCGTAGGCTCTAAAAATTACGCCAATCACAATGGCGCAGTCAATTTCGGTTTCTGTTGCCGATAAGGCCTTCAATTTTAAGTTTCTAATAGTAAGTTGAACAGATATTCCTGCGATGAACAGATAGAAATTCAAAACCGCATATATTCGTATAAATGGCACACAAAATCATATGAAACACACAATCATAATCATAATTAAGATTACTTAGCATAATACGGACCAGGGTTATCACAGATTCACTACGCAAACAATCGGTTTCAAACAATCCTGCATTCGGGTGAGCAACCTATCCTAGTTTGGAACAGTCTCTAAGGCTTCCGATATACAACTAGGCCGATTGGTCAAAAAGGGTACCTTAACAAGACTACCTAATGTACCTCTCACACCTAACACCGAGAAGTGAAAGGAGGATCGAGTGGTACAGCGGTAGTCTAGATCCAAGGCTTGTGTTCCCATCGTGGCAGAGCCCGCAATCAGTCAGCCTTACGGCACGCTGTAGACAAGCCATATTTGACCGTCCACAAGACTTGGATGTAATCGTTTGAACACCCGATGATTGTGCTTGCTCGTGTTCGTTTTGAGTCCCTAAAGGCCTCGGCCGAGCGCCTTGCCTTGGAGCCTCTAATCTTGTCTGTTTTGTTCTTTGTTGTAGAGCAAGAGCTTGTTTCTTCAATTCTAGAGGAGAGGGTGGCATGTCGGCCATCCCCATAGCCTGCGGGCCACGACTTGTGCTTGTTGGCCACCAGTGGTGGCCGGTCGGCTATGTTTATGGCCGGTCGGCTACATTGATGGCCGGTTGGCCACTGATGATGGCCGACGACCATTTTTCTCCTTTTTTAGATATTTATTTGGTAGCTGTGCCAGCTGTTGTTCACTGATGCTCATCTCCATACACGTGCCTAGAGGAATGAATACAAGCCTTTAGCTTGATTTTCTGTGTATAGGGGGGTTTCTCCCCAATTTTGGGAGGTTCGATAATTTTGAGCAAAATTTCTCCCTCTCTCTCTAGAATTCTCTCTCTATCTCCTCTTGTTTTGTGTCCTATAGTTAATTTTCTCTGCACTTTTGCACAAAGACCCTTAACCCAAACATCCTCATCTTGGAGCTGAGGTTCTTTAAGGCTTAGTTTGAGCTCCTAAGGGTGGTTTTAGCTTAGAATTGTGACTGTTTTGTGCTGTGCTTCGAGAGGTATAAGACTTGCCTTGTAGTCTTTATTTTAATTGCTTGTTTGGCCATCTTTTTATACTATTTTTGGCCTAGTTTTCAACTACAAAAAAACTCTGATTTTTTAAGCTTAATATGGTAGTTTGAAGTCATTTTGTGTTAAGGGGTTGTCCACCATTCTTGTTGCTTAATTGTGAAACTTTTTGCACCATCTTTTAGCATATTAAAATCAAACTTTTTGGGCCTTTAAACCACTAAAATTCAAAGTTATTTCAGTGGTGGAAAGCATGTTTTGAAGTCCGAAACTGGAGGGGTTGGCCTCCCCTCCTTGTGTCTCATTTGCATGCCTAGTTAGCATCCTAGGGTAGCATGTTTTTGTGGTTTAACTTAGCCTACTTCAAGCATGTTTTAGCAATTGTTTTGACTGGTTTTAGCTCTATTTTGGGCTGTCTTGGTCATATGAGCCTTGTTTTGCGTAGTTGTAGTGCAAATAGCTTCACTAGCTTGGCATTCTAGCCCTTCAAACTTGATTTGCTTCAGATGGTTGCATGTTGAAGTGACTTTTTACATGTAATTTCAGTGTTTATAGCTCTATCACATGCTCATTTGCTTCACTCTTACATTGCTTTTTTTAGAGTTGCTCTTGTGTCTTGTTAGCAAGCTAACATGTGCGCATGTTTCTCTAGCCTTTTGTGCCTTAACCTCAGCAAGTTTTAGCCACTGTTTTGGCATATTTTAACTCTATTTTGAGCTAGTTTGCTCAGTTAAGGCTTGTATTGCATGGCTATAGTGTAATGGTCTTCACTAGCTTAATGAGTTAGGCTCTTAAACATGACTTGCATGTGTTGCTTGCATGATTTAGCGTCATTTTGCATGCCATGTCGGCACTGAAATATCTGCAACCTCCCTCTATTCTTTGCTCTTTACTTTGTTTTGAAAGTGCCTTTGAGCCTTTTGTTGTCTTGAGTGTGGAATTGAGACCCTCATGCCTAATGGTTTAATTCCTTCGAGAGTTCATTACCAATAGCATGAGGCCTCTTTCCTGCTCAAGGTACTTGTGGCTTAAGCCCTCTTTCCATTAGAGGACTCTCATCTTTTGGACTTAACTGGTTAAAGAATGGATCGGTAATTAAAATGAGTAAAGAAAACATGACAAGTAAAACTTGAGCAAGTTAAGCATGTTGTGTTGCATTGGATGTGTTTGGATCGGATGTTAATCCAAACCCAAGGAAAATGGGACATTTCATACTCAAAGTGATGAAACGTGTCATTTTTCTTGGTCACCGTAACCCTTGATCATGCATGAAAGGGTGGTGGTTGTTTTGGTCTTGTTTGTGCATTCATTGACCATGTACAGGCTTGTTTCTCTAGCTATCAAGCATTGAGAATGCTTGGTTGGTGGCTTGAGAGCCAAGAGCTACACTCTTTTGAGCTTGAGGGATGATAAGGAGGATAGCAGTGCATATATTTCTTGAAAATGCATTGCTTTGGCTCTGTTTTCTCTCTATTGCAGAAAAAAAAAGAAGTCTAGAAAAGGGGGTGGTCGACCGGCCACTTGAAGTAGCCAACCAACCACTTGAGCTAGCCGACCGGCCAGTTGTTGTGGCCGACAGCCACCTTTTGTAGCCGACTGGCTACCAGTGATTTTTGTACAAATGTGTTCCTGTGTTGGAGCAGAGGCAATCTGGAAGTTGGTACAATTTTCGGTGATCAAATGAGTGCAAACAGAGGCGTCCGATGGCAAGGCAAGGGCATTTTCGGGTGGAGCAACCGAGCATGCATGCATCCCTTACCCTCGAGGCCATTTAATTACTTTTGTTAGTTAGCATAGCTAATTATTCAATTCAAGTATTGTAATTATTTAATTAGCTTAGAATAAGTTAGTTAATTAGTTTCGTGCTGTAATAATTAGCTTAATTAGCGTAGCTGGCTAGCTTATTTATTCGGACCCTCCTTCGCAAGGGCACAATGTTGTAATAAGTGTGCGTGCGTGTGTGCATGTCTTCCAACCCCACGTCTTTCTCCATTTTATATAATTGCTTTGGATGGTTAGTTTAGGTCATTTTCAATTAGCATACCTTATACTTGCATGTTTGCATCCATTCATTTGTCTTGCATGCACTGAGGCTCGCCGCATCATACAAATTGCATTGCAAATTCAATACTTATTTGAATACGTGTTTCAAGCGCATGTTATCAAATTGTATCGTATGCCATATTAGTAGCCGAGCCTATTAATTGCATTATTGCATGTGTTGCATTAGGCATCTTATATAGTTAGGATCATGCATTCTTTCTAACTAGTTTTTGTTTTGGCTTGGAGTACTCAGTGAGTTTTATGTAAAGCATACTTGCACGAGTGTGATTGCCATATTGCCATATTTTCACATGCTTGCCATGAGGCTATGTGCTTAAATGATTAACTGCATGAATGCCTGTGGATGAAGGCTTGATTGTTTGAATTGGAATGATTCAACAAATGTGAGTTTTAAGCCCACTTGAGATGGCAAATCATGTTTTAAACCCATCATGTTTGATGGCAAATCCGCGTTTTAGCCCACTTGAGGGTGGCACCTTCAAACCATTTTCGAAAATGTTGTTTTGTTCCAATTCTTGCGATTTTAGTCTATACTTGCTTGTGTGCGTCACATAGTAAAGTTAGTTAATAACCGAAATAGGAACACATGTGTTTATAAAACAACATATCATGCTTCGCAAAGGCCAATCTTTGATTGGGTGAGCGGGGGTGCTCATTTCAGGACCTTTCCCTCTCGTACCCAAGTTCCCGAGCCAAGGGAACTTCGGTACTGACGGACACGTGGCCTTTGGCATGAGTCAGGGTTTCCTAAATTTTCCAGAAATAAAATATTTAGGTGGTGACTCTGTAATCTGGCAAAACAGTCCAGTTTTGGCATTATTTGATTCAAAATCTGATTTTTCAAAATGATTTGCCGAATTGGACTCTTTGGTGTTTATCAGTTTCACATTGCACTCTGTGAGACTAGATTCAGAACCGTGATAGGAGTCCGAACTATAGGACCAATTCGCACTCTCTAAAAGGGGGTGCGAAGAAAGTGAAGCTATAGTTTTTGGCGACTCCGCTGGGGATTTAGAGAGCTTGACTCGAACTCATGATATGTTGTTTTATCTACACTTATGTGTTTCTTTGCATTGCATTTGCATCGGTGCACCTAAGTCACAGTGTTTGCCATTTAGTATTCCTGAACGGTTTGCTGGAGGCTTGCTTGGAAAAGCATGCCATAAGGCTGACCGGTTGCGGGCTTTGCCACGATGGGAACACAAACCTTGGATCTAGACTACCACTATACCGTTTGATCCTTCTTTTACTTCTCGGTGTTAGGAGCGAGAGGTATATTGGGTGGTCTTGCCGAGGCACCCTTTTTGACCAATCGACCTAGTTGCATATCAGAAGCCTTAGAGACTATTCCAAACTAGGACAGGTTGCTCACCCGAATGTAGGTTTGTTTGAAACCACTTGCTTGCATAGCGAACCCCTAGTTCCTGACGAAATTAGGACAGGGTAACCCAACCCCATCATAGGGGTGTTTTGGCTCACACTTGCTTGATATGTGCTTTTAGAGTGTGACTTTACAGGAATGTATGTATCAGTTGCAAGTCTAGGTATTAGTTTGAGGGTATCTGTTTTGAGGCAAAAAATTTGGGGTAGAAATTAGTGTCTGAGTACAGATTGTCCAGCTTATGATTTCAACTGGGTGTTGTCCTTGTCTAAGCCGAGGTGCTGTGCATTTGCTGATTGTTGTTTCCTTTTTGCTTTATTTTCTTTTTGCAAGGTAGTATTTCACAATTGCTTCCAACGAGGCAGTTACCCCCCGAGCACTCTGGACTCGAGTCAGGAGGATTTACCAATTTGAGGATCTTATTGGAGGATAACTGGTGTTTGCTTCACTACCCCCGGTTACGAGACGGAGGAGAGTCAAACACAGATCATCGGTTCGGCAGTCGCAAATTCAGCGGTCACTATCTACGTCACATGTGTGCAGTCAGGCCCGGTTTTCTACTTCCACCTCAGAAAGAGAGTATACACCGGTTCTGATAGATTAGCACCCCTCTGTCAATATGGAGGATATGATGCGCCAACTTCAACAAACCATCGAGGCCATGCAGCTGGACACTGCTTGCCAAGCGGAAGTTACCGCTCGCCAAACGGAGATTGCAGCCCAGCAAGCTGAACTGATTACTAGGCTTCAACAACAACAACAACCACAACAAGCAACAGCTTCTGCTTCACATCCACCCCCAGTCAGGGTTCCGATACCCGAGGATACAACTAATGTCAAGGAGAATGCAGACATTCCGGCAGAGCCAATCCCACCTTAGACTTCCAAAGCACCGATCTACCCAACAGTGGCACCGTTTGAGTTTGAGGTCGACCCTACCGCTCTAAAAGTGAGCTAGCTTGAGACGCTTTTCAAACGAGCACAAGGTGTTAATTCGATCCCGGATATAGAGGATGGCAATAACAATGCAGCGGTGACCTTGCCAGATAGGTTTAAAATGCCGCACATAGACTGCTTTGACAGTTCGGGTGAGCTCATGGTCCACTTGTAGCTATGTCCAGATATTCTACAGCCGATCGGCCTGACTAGATTGTAGAAGTTATCCTTCTTGTACTGAACCTTGTCAGGTACCACGGCCATTTGGTATGCTAAACTGGAAGATTCTGCGAAGAGGAGCTGGGAAGAGATGGCCGAGGCCTTTATCGCCCAATACTCCTATAACACTCAAATCGCGGTCACAACCCGTGATCTCAAAGCAACTCGTCAAGAGCCAAAGGAGGGCTTCTCCAATTTTGTCACTTGGTGGAGGGCCAAGACCTCCATGATGACCACCCGACCAGCTGGAAAGGACCAGATAAGAATGGTCGTTTGTAATTTGCAACCATGGCTGCTACAAAAGATGATAGTCTTACCTCTACCTATATTTGCTGAACTTCATGAGATAGGGGTGCAGATAGAAGATGTGCTGAAATAGGATCTAATTGACCATGAGAAAGAGCAGCCCAAGAGGGCTTTTACACGCAGTTCAAATGCGGCTACGAATAGCAATGCAACTGCAAGGACTTCTGATGTTGGTATGGTTACCACCACACCGAAAACAGCCACCCCCTTTATCGGTACATCCGGAACAACCTAACAACCTACAAAACACCAACCTTGGGGCCAGAGGATTTTCACCCCACTCTACATGTCTCTATCTACGGCCTTGAGGGTCCTTATCAAAAAGGGGCATCTAAAGCCCCTAGAGCCGTGCCCATTGCCCAATCCCCTCCCTCCTACACACAACCCAGCCAAGTATTGCGCCTTCCACTAGCAACATGGTCATGATACTGACCTATGCTTTAGACTCCGTCATGAGATTCAGGATCTCATTGACAACAAAGTGATAGCACCTCCTGAAAAGCCTAATGTCACTACAAATTCTCTCCCACCACATAACCAACCCCCACCATCCAGGCAAGTAAACCTTATCCAAACACTGGTCGTCCCATACGACCCCAGCATATACATCACTCCCTTTAATCTACCTAAGTCGGCGCTGTTCATTCCAGAAAGCACAGACTTGTGCATGATAAGCACGTCTGTATCCCAACCCAAACCCGTGGTGGTGGCTGTGGTAGAAGAAGGCATGCTTGAGGGATCCATGAGCTTAATTGAAGAAGAGTACAACCCGTGCCGTTACATTGTGCCAACTAGCCAGGCCAGACTAGGGGTGGAATTGCCAATAGGGATAGAGGTTAATGTAGTCCGGGAGGACGGGCCAAGCCAGGGACTGGATGACTTAGCTAATCTCGAGGAGGACATCAGTAACCCGTAGTTTTTTGATGAACATGATCTGGGGAATGTACAGATTGGTTGGTTTGATATGAATGGATTAACGAATAATATAGGGTGGCTCAGTGATGAATCGGATGTTGATGAGAAGTCTCAACCAAAGCAGGGACAGTTGGAAATGGGAACTTCTGCAGCAACTAGAACTGTCGATGACAAGGGAGAGTTGCTGGAGAGCACCGGTACTAAGAATTTTGCTCAAGAATTGGATTGTATTTGTACAGCCAATACAGAATAGGAGGCCATGCTGAAGCAGTTCGAATATGAAAGAACTGAGAGTGATTAGAAAGCTAGAAAAGCCAAAGGCCCTGTGGGGACTGACTGTGTTGCGGATACATGAGTGCTTACAATGGAATCGGATAGTTGCTTATCGGTTGCCGAAGGAATATGATAGGAAGATGAGGATTTGCATCTCGTCCACACGGATGAGGATTGGGGGCAGAATCTTCCAGATGATACATGGTATACTGAGGAAGTTGATCACATGACTTGGAGTGGGCGGTACTTTAACCCCCCATACTTGGACCAACCAGAAGCATCAGGGAAGGACAAGGAAGTAGAGAAACAGGAGGAAGCTGTACTGAAGCAGCTAAAAAAGATTCAGGCGAATATATCCATTTGGGGATTGCTCATGGCTTCACGGGTGCATAGACAAGCCGTCCGATCAGCAATGGAAAAGGTTAGGCTCTTTATCGATACAATACCCGAGCAGTTAATGGGATTGGTTTTCCCGGGAGGAACTTTACTGACTTTGACATTTACCGATAAAGAATTGCTGCCTGAGGGCTCTGAGCGCAACAAGCCATTGTACATCTTTGTTGAATGTAAAGAGAAGTGGATACCTGTCGTCTTGGTTGATACCGGGTCTGCAGTTAATGTGTGTTTGTCGCGCACGACCTATGCTATAGGCTTGAAGCCTGCAGACTTTGTACCAATGGCCCAGGTAATTCGGGCTTATGACAATACAAGTCGGGAAGTGATGGGGATAGTTCGGATTAGAACTTAGGTTGGCCCGGCACAACAGGACATCGAGTTTCACGTCTTAGATGTTCCAACAACTTTTAACTTACTCCTGGGACGGCCGTGGCTGTACCAAGTGAGAGCTGTCTCATCCACTCTGCATCAGATGAGGAAGTACCCCCATGGGAAGGGGGTAGCTATTGTTTTTAGGAACTTTTCCATACGTCCTTCGCCGGAAGTCACTACACCGATACTAGAAATTGAACACGGCGAGGAGGATGTCTTTTTGTCTAGGTTCACCTTGGCTAAGGCCCTAGTAGTGCAAGATATTTTGGCTATTGATGAGGGGTTATACGTCAGTGCTCAATTCGTCTTCCTCATGACTAAGCTACAACATATACCCGGAATGGGATTGGGAAGGAGTGGCCGGAAAAACATTGTTGTGTTAGCCGAAGTGCCACATAATCCTCATACCTTTGGTCTAGGCTACACGCCTACAAAAGAGGACTGGGTTCGGAAGGGAAAGGAAATGGCAGGAAGGGCCAAAGATAAACAAACTGGGAAGCACTATGAGTTGGTGCTTAGACCCATTCAAGGAACCCTGAATGGCCACTTTGTCTGGGAGGGGAAAGATTTTCCATTATGTGGCTTTCCTAAGCCATGGCTGAACTCTGAGAAGCGGTGTTTGCCCGGCTTTGAGATCTTTTTTGACCTACAGTTGCAAAGGGATGAAGTTGCAGAAGAACAGACTGACCTACCAGCTGAGGCTGAACAACGTATAGAGGATAAGTCCGATGGCATAGAACTTAAGATAGGAGCAGCGCTGGCTTGTCTCCTCTTGGATCCTCATATCAAACCAGAGAGCTTGGGGGATGACTTCCCCGTTTCCATGATTGGAGATCAAACGGCTGTGGGCCGTTCTATCGACATTCTGGATGTATCTATCGCACCCTCCCTCGTTTGGCAATTCGAGGAGGGCTTTTTGTCCAGCAGTTCTAAATTAGGTAGTGAACCAGAATCTGATTCCACAGAGTCTGTGGAGTCGGAATCAAATTCTAGTTCTTCTGAGTTAGAGTCCGGTATTCTTGGGGTTGATAACCCAGATGTCGTTGTTTTGTCTAGGTCGTCTTTTTTCTTTTCTTTTGAGTCAGTTGTAACCGAGGAATTGGACGAACAGGAAGTTGTGAATGAGAATGGTACTGCTACTGTTTCTGAGTACTTTTCTGTGCCACTTGTATATTCCATTGATCATGACTTTCAAAATTTTGATAAAAACGACGAGGAAGGAATTCCTCTAGTTTTGAAAAATTTGATCAATCGAGAGGAGGAGAGGTTTGTAAAACCCCTAGTTGATGAAATCAATTCAATGAATGTGGGTACTGAGAAGGATTCGCGTCTGGTCCAGATCGGGTCCACGTTGTCTTCGGAGGAACGCGAGCGCTTAGTCAGTTTATTAAAAGATTTCAAAGATGTTTTGCATGGTCCTACGAAGACATGCCTGGAATCGATCTTGAGATTGTCCAGCACTGGATCCCTCTTAACCCTGAGGCCCGACCCATCAAGCAGAAACTTTGAAGAATACGCTTGGATTGGGCTCTGAAAATCAAGGAAGAGGTCACCAAGCAGATAGATGCAGGGTTTTTGCTAGTATCTGAGTATCCTACTTGGTTGGTTAACATTGTTTCGGTGCCGAAGAAAGATGGAAGAATTCGAGTGTGTGTGGATTTCAGAGATCTGAACAAAGCTAGTCCGAAGGATGACTTTCTTCTACCGCACATTGACGAATTGGTGGACTTCAGTGCAGGCCATGCATTGCTTTCCTTTATGGATGGGTTTTCCGAGTACAACCAGATCTTGATGGCACCCAAGGACAGGGAGAAGACTATGTAACGCCCCGTCTTCCGGGTCGTTAATAAATCAAATCAACCTCAAAACAACCTTTAGATGCTTCAACTCCAATCGCCACTAAATTTGCTCCACGCCTGAAAAATAAATTAACTCGGGAAGTATACAATACAACAGGAATAACAAAGCTCAGACATAAAATAAGTTAACAGAGAACCAGCAATTACACAACCAATTAGATTAGGTAAACAAACAATTTACCAAATTGCACAAACAAGTCAACTCAACATATGATAATCGATCTAGAACCAAATACCCGGTCCTACTCGGTACATGACCAGCGACTGGCCTCACCCCCCCTCACCCAAGCACAACCGCTTATTCGAGCTATTGGTACAGAGTATATTGGCAAAGTCCACTCGATCCATGTACGGAGCATTTCTACATCATTTAGCCAGACAAATCAACATTTCCAACACAGAATAACTACATAGAGTTCATCAAATGACCAGAGTAATCAAATGAATCAACAATGAATAATTCCACAGAATTTATCAAACGATTAGAATAATCAAGAGGAGTACAAATTTACGGTAATTAAAATAAACTCTTTGCAAAGAGATTTAGAGAAACATATTGTATACCACCCGAATTACCTCAAATCAATCTCCTCCGTCTCCAACACTCGAATCTCGATCTTTCTCCATGAATCTCCAAATTCTAAGCCATAAGGTATGTAAGGTTTCACAAAATCTACATCTCTCCTCCTTTATGAAAATGCTTACTCTCACTTTAAACATTCTTAATCTAAACTCTAAATCTATATAACAAATGGAGAGATATGGGAAAAACCATAGAAAGAAGTTGAGAGGTGAGCTCAATTTATAGGCAAACTTGGTGTAACAAGGAATTGAAAGGTTGTCATTATAGCCTACTAGTTAGGATATGAAGGAACCACTACTTGAAAAATGAAAGGACCCTAGCCCACTAGTTAGGTTATGAATGAGCCACTACTTTGAGATTTAAATGAGCACTAATTGATATTAAATGAACACTAAACACTAATTGATATTAAATGAACACTAACTAGAATTAAATGAACACTAGTTAGACTATGAATGGACACTAGTTGGAATATGAATGGACACTAATTGGATTAAATGAACACTAGTTCGAAATAATTCTAGTAAATAAGGACTTTAAGCAAATAATTTAAACATTAGGTTTTTGAAGAGAAAACATTTTTCAGGGGCTTCACAGATTGCCTTCACCACGCCATGGGGAACCTACTGCTACAGGGTGATACCGTTCGGTCTGAAGAATGCTGGGGCTACTTACTAATGGGCTGCAACCACGATCTTACATGACATGATCCACAAAGAGGTTGAGGTGTATGTGGACGACATGATTGTCAAGTCCAAGGAAAGAGAGGGCCACTACACCGCCTTGAAGAAATTTTTCCAATGGATTAGAGAATATTGGTTGCGACTGACTCCACATAAGTGCACTTTTGGTGTCACAATAGGGGAAATTCTGGGGTTCTTGATTACATAAAGGGGCAACGAAGTCGATCCTTTCAAAATCAAGGCCATCCTAGAAATGCCACCACCACAGATTGAAAAGGAGGTGCGAGGCTTTTTTGGGTAAAGTGTAATTCATAAGACGGTTTATTGTAAAATTAACCTTGACTCGTGAACCACTATTTGGTCTCCTGAAGAAAGGAAAGAAATTCCAATGGGATGACCGATGCCAGGTTGCTTTTGAGCAGATCAAGCAGTATTTACAGAACCCACCCATGTTGTCACCGCTAGAGCCAGGAAAGCCATTGATTTTGTATTTGTCAGTAACCGACACGACAATGGGTTGCATACTTGCTCAGGAATATGAGGATAGAGTGATAAATGCCATCTATTACCTGAGCAAGAAGATGCTGGAATATGAGACCCGTTATATGCCTTTGGAAAAGGCTTGTTTAGCTTTGGTATGGGCCACCCAGAAGTTAAGGCACTACCTGTTAGCTCACTCTGTAATATTGGTTTCGAGATTAGATCCCATCAAATATCTCTTCGAGAAACCAGCGCTTACGGGAAGGCTAGCCTGTAGGTTGATTTTTGTCTCCTAATTTGATTTGAAGTATGTGACGCGCAAGTCTGTTTAGGGAAGAGCGGTAGCAGTGTTCCTAGCCGATCACCCAATGGAGGCGACAAAGCAGTAGAGTATCTATTCCCGGATGAGGTTATTCTGCAGGTTGAAGAAGAGATTTGGACAATGTACTTTGATGGAGCATCTAACCAGTAGGGGTATGGGATAGGGGTGTTGCTGATAGCACTCGACAATTCCCATATACCTTTAGCCTTCAAAATACGGTTCAAGGTATCGAACAACGAAACAGAATATGAGGCATGTATCGCTGGATTGAAAGCTGCCCTAGAACTAGCGGCAAAACGATTGGATGTCATTGGGGACTCGAACATGGTTGTTTCTCAAGAGAAAGGAGACTGGAAGGTTAAGAAAGAAAGGATAAAAATCTATCACCAAACCTTGGACGTTCTGATTCCTAGGTTTGAGAAGCTAACCTTCACGCATCTGTTAAGAGAGAGCAATAGGTTCGCAGACGCTTTATCAACTCTATCTTCCATGATAGACATCCCTTGGGAGTCCGGATGCGTCCGATCATTATTGAATAGAGGTATATGTCGGCCTACGAGTTGATTGCCGCGATAGAGGAAGTGCAAGATCAGAACCCCTGGTATCATGACATCTAGAACTTCTTGGAAAAGGAGGCTTATCCACTAGGGGCAAATGCCAAAGACAAAAGGGAAATATGGTGAATGGCTGCTCATTTTATTGTCTGCGGAGGTAAATTGTACAAACGATGCCACCTGGGAATGCACAAGCTGTGTGTTGATGCTGAAGAGTTGAAGCGCCTAATAGAGGCCATCCACGGAGGAGAATGTGGTTCGCACATGAGCGGAGTGATACTAGCTCAGAAGATTCTTAGGTAGGGTTATTACTGGTCTACCATGGTGGAGGATTGTATTGGTTTTGTTTGGCGATGCCACAAATGCCAAATTCATGCAAATCGCATGAATATCCTGCCGTCGAAGCTGTACAACATGATTTCACTGTGGCTGTTTTCAGTCTGGGAAATTGACGTTATCGGGGCAATTTCTCCAAAGGGGTCAAACGAGCATGAGTATATCCTGGTGGCCATAGACTACTTTACAAAGTGGGTCGAGGCCCAATCCTCGACATTGCTAAAAGCGTCGCATGTAGCCAAGTTCATCAGGAATAAAATCATCTGTCACTATGGGGTCCCAAATGAGATCATCTCAAACAATGGTTCCCACTTTAAGAAAGAAGTAATTGACTTGTTGAAGAAATACAACGTGGCTTTTCATAAGTCATCTACATATCTGCCGCAAACCAACGGAGCTGTTGAAGCTGCCAACAAGAACATCAAGCATATTCTACAGAAGATGGTGGAAACCTACAGTGACTGGCTAGACAAGTTTCCATTTGCTCTCTGGGGCTACAGGACATCAATTCGAACATCTACTGGGGCAACTCCGTATTTGTTGGTTTATGAGATAGAAGTTATTCTGCTGATTGAAGTTGAAGTTCCGCCATTGTGGGTTATGGCTGAGTGCCAGATAGCGGAAGCGGATTGGCAGCAAAGCAAGTTTGAGGAACTAATGCTATTCGACGAGAGAAGGCTAAGAGCACTGTACCACGTCCAAGGATATCAACGCAGGATTGCCAAGGCTTTTAACAAGAAAGTTAAGTCCAGGAATCTAAAAGAAGGGAATTTGGTGCTGAAAGACAACCGAACTCCCATCCATGACCCTAGGGGCAAGTTCAAACCTAATTGGACTGGCCCTTACATCATCAAGTCAATCTGGTTGGACTGAGCTGTCATTCTTATGGACCTAGATGGCCTCGGATTCTCCTAACCAATCAACATGGACGAGTTGAAGAAATACTACCCTTGAGTGGCACGCTAAGCCGAAAACTCGAAAGGGCGACCTAGGCAAAAGTTAGAGCACAAAAAATTAGAAAAAAGGAAAAACTGAGCTCACAAGGTTGAAAACCCAGAAAGGGCGGCCATGGCAAAAGTTAGAGCGCAAAAGGAGAGTGTTCATACCCGAGTGAACCTGAACCAAACTACATAAGGCTTGATTCCTGTTCTCGGGATGCATAGGCAACCTCATTTTGAAGTCCAGCTATAAACACTTCCAAGTCAACTGTGCCCATGAGATTGTTTTGGTCATCTTTGTCATTTCTACATCCAAGAGTTCAGTCGTGATCTTCGCTATGAGAGCTGATTATAGTGCAGTGTAGTACTCTTCAGACAAGGGGCAACTTTCCAGTTATTGGATTCGGGGTTGTACATCTTGAGGATAGATTCCGAGTGTGTCCAGTTGTGATCCTTATCGAAAATGGTTTTGAAAAGTTTTAATAAAAGTTGATTTGGTTCAAATTAATCTTTTTACAACTTAGACCATTTTTGGACCAAAAAGAAAATTTTCAGTATCCACAACTCCAATTTCATTGATTTCAATACAGAGTTCTCCGACTCTTGATACAAACCAAAGCTTCTTTTTATTACATTGAAAAGGAAAACTTGAAAGTACAGATTAAAGCAATAAACTCGGGGCGTAGATAAGTCAGGTGTTCTTGCGCCCCATTTTCAAGCCAAGCTATGCATTCGCCAGAAAGGGTGCAACTAAAATTGGGAGCAAGGGCCATAAGTTCTCTTGTCCTTTATTCAATTGAATATCGAGCTAGTTGTGAACCTCGGATCAGAAATGAAGTTGGCTACTCTATCCCCTCTTCTGGGCAAGTCTTGTCATGTCCAAACTGACACAGGAATCGGAAGGGAAAATAGAAGACATAGTGTATGAAGACAATCAACAGAATGCCCGATTGTCGGGACATGTTGTAGCTCATCTCGGGTAGATCAAACCAGGGGCAACACTAAGCGATATCAGCAGCAGACCTGTTCCACATCCAATGGCACCACCATCCCTCGTTCGATAAATCAACTAGCCGTTGGCCAAAAAAATAGCCGCGCACTGAATATGCCGGAAAAAAGTCCACTACCTTCAACCTGTCCATGAGCCATATCTGGGGTGGGATGAAAAATAAGAGAGATTAAAGAATAGAGAGGTGTATATGGAGAGAAAAGTGAGAAAGGGTTTTGAGAGAAAAATTGAGCCTAAGGGCTGAGTGATGTGAGAAACACATGTGAGAAGGGTGGGAAACATTACCTGCAAGAGTAGTGGGCTTCCTGCAAACTTGGTTGTCTCCCGGCAATGGAAAGCATCCAAACCCATCAAAGTCTCGGCTAATGTTAAGCCAATGCAGCTCTTGTCCTCTTTCAAGCCTTGGGCAACTTCAATCAAGTGAATGCTAGATCCTCCGAAACCAAGGGCAAGTAGAAAATGAGCCAACATCCATAAGCAAAGGGCATGCTGTCGAAAGCTCTGCCAAAGACGATTGCCACGGTCGCCGGTGTCAAAAAATTATTGAATCAAGCTGGGAATATCCAACTCCTGCTAGAACCAAGGATCGAGCATTGTGTAAAGTAAGCCCACCCATCCTTCCTAAAGCTTGGATGTGGCCAAAACGAGACTGGGGCAAGAGTTCCTCGTCACGTCGGGATTACATCAAAGCTTGGAATTCTTCGATTATGGGGCATATCTGTTGTCCTTCAAAACTGAAAACATGTGTAACTGGGTTCCAACATCTAGCCGCGACGTGAAGGAATAGAAAACACAGCGGGGTACGACTTAGCGAGAATAGTGTATTTATCTCGAAACCTCAAAAATTTAGCTTTTAAAAGCCATCTAAAGTTGTAATCCAAGTCGAAAGTTTTTTGGCAAAAAATGGCTCTATTTGTGGAAAAAATAGAGCTGAATTGAAGAAACCACGAAGCTAGAGCTTTTGTAGAAGATAAGGTGCTGAGTGGAAGACAGGTAGTAGCAATGTGGAGGTTCCCTGCACTAGTGGCCGACCGGCTAGTACTAGTGGCCGACAACCACTTTTGATGGCCGACAGTTTCTGTTTATGGCCGGTGGACTCCTATTTTGTCCTCTGATCCATCCATGTGTTGAGAATGCTGAAGAACTTGTGTCTTGTTCTGCTCTTGGTACATTTTGCCGTCTCTCTTTAAGAATGTTGTCGAGTTGTTGTTTTACTTATTGAGTTGTTGCATTAGTTGTTCATTGAGTTGTTTTACTCTGTTTGTTATGTGTTGGTCGGTTCACTACCTGAAAAAGGGATTGCCAATACAATACAATTTTCAAATTCCATCAAATCCCATTTTTGTGTAAAATGGTGCAATGCAATGCTCAAAATGTAAAAACATAACACTTTTTTTTTTATTTATCAAAAAACTGATTTTTCATTCCAATCATAGTTTCTTTTTACAAAAGGAGTATCAGTTTTTAAGAAAATAAAAATTTCCTGGAAACTATACAATGCACTAACACTACTAGCAAAAAGAAAACTAAGCAAAAACATCTGAATTGGCGCCAGCCACCTCAGGATTGAGAGGCCTTCTTTGTCCTCTTCCTCGACAGAGCAGACTCAGAGCGATCACCATTAGCGCCACTGTCAGAGGCCCTAGTGTCGGAGCTAGCTACTGAACCAACCTCAACATCATCTCTCTCCTCAGCATCATTGCCACCGCCCTCAAAACCCGAGCCAGTGCCATCGTCTCCATCCTCAGATGACTTTAAATGGGGGCTCGTTGGCTCTTTATCCTCATATGTCTCATTGTCATCCATGACAGGCTCTGTGGGCCACTCACATCACGAGTACGTCTAGCTCCGCCTCGGCTGTGCACCTGAGCCCCTTGTCTCTCTCTTCCTGCAGTCGGAGAAGGCACCGATGGTCCCGGCCAGAATTCCCGAGCACCCGATGTGGCTGGATCCAAAAGGACAGTTTAAATACATCGATTATGTATATATCAGATACAAAGATAGAAATGCAGTATGTTGTGCTTGGGTGCAATGTGTCAGAGCAATGCAAGATGGAACAGATTATATTTGAAATGCTGATGTATCGGCAGGGAGTTTCATGGCATGAAATGTGAATTGAAGAAACTCACTGGAATGCCGTAAATGCTGAGCAGGTTCATACTCGTCTGCACCATCCTCATCAGAGAAGCCGCTAGCTCGAGAGCCTACTCGATGTACTCTACGGATGCTTGTAAATGTGTTAAGATGATTAGCGGTCTATAAAGCATAACTGAAATGAACTGAATATGCAAAATGTAAAGTATGATACATACCGAGGTCGGGCCTTAAACTTCGACAAGCTCGTGATCAGCTGGTGTAGGCTTGATGGGAATCTGGTAAGCTTTTCTTGTGGGACGCCAGCAAGTCAGTGTAGTAGGTAGCTCTGGCCATCCTGCCCTCTGCCTCGTCTGAGAACCTCTCCTATCATGAGCCCTGGTCACCCTAGACCCTCCGGCTCTCCCTCCCGCAGCTGGAGCTCTAGTTCTCTCATCCCCACGGGCGCCAGTCAGAGGCGGCATGAGGTATGTCTAGATGAAGGCAGTGTAATCGCCCTCAAGTCTGAAGAAGTCGGAGTCCCAACCTCTGGTGAAATCGATCATCTCCTGCATGGTGTATCTCTCTGTGATCCTCATATATGTAGGAGGTGGCATCGGAAATACCGGCTCGGGTAGGCCGAGGTTCTAGTGCAGGAATTGCTCCCCTAAGAACCACGCCCGACAAACCAGGCCCTCGAGGAAGATCCAAAATTGGGAACCTTCGAGCGCCGAGAAACTGATCTCTGACCCCGTCAGGCATCACCGCCTAGGGCTACCAGGTGATCTGTAAATAGTGAATATACAGATTGTTAGCTGCCATTAGATATGCAATATAAAGTAGAGCCAAATAATCAGAAGTTTGAGTTACCTCTCGCTGTCACTTGTCGAAGAATCAACGAAAATGAGAAGGACTCTGGGCTCCGGGCATCTCCTGCACTGTGGGAGTATAGCACAACATGTGGCATCTGTACCTCTGGCTCTAGGGCAAGACTCAGAAAATAGGCGTACACCCATAGCTATAGAAGGCGGAAGAACAACAGTGAGTATACCACAAACGAATATAGATGATGCAGAAAGCAGATTGTGTATACAGTATACAGAGAATGCAATGCAGAAGGCAGATAGTGTGTGCATCGTGCTGATAATGTAAAGCAGAAAGCAGATTGTATGTAGTACAGTGTGCGTTGTGTGTAGTGTACAGAAAATGTGAAGCAGAAGACACAATGGGAAATACAAAATAGAAGGGTCGGACATACCTCCCAGGCCATCCAGTAGCCTCTTAGTAGATGCCCGCTTTGGCGGGAGGTGGAGCTCATATACCCGTATAGTGTGGCCAAGCCTGCGCTGCCCAAATCGTAGAGCCGGGCACGCGGCAGGTCCACAAGGGCACTGATCAGGTAAAGCCCAATGGTGTTTGCCCCGTCGGCGAATAGAGTAGTGCCAAACAGGAACATCAGGAAACCTTGAGCATACTGCTTGGTCTCTTTTCTGGTCTCTAGTGCTGTCCTTCTGTAGTAATCTGCGAACCATGTGTATCGGACCATCCTTGAGCAAGAGATGGGTGGGTGAGTCCCAGAAGGTAGATCTGAGCGACCCCCCACTCGCCCATGTCTGTGTCGTAAGGAATTGGATGACCCCCTACTGCTATGCTAGTGAGCATAGAGAAGTCAAAGGGAGTCATCGTCATCTCCCCTGTGGTAGAGAAGTGAAAGGAATCGGTGGTATCCTACCACCTTTCTACCAAAGCGCCCAGTAGAGGCTGGTTCGCTATGAGAAGTGAGAGCCCCATGCAAAATGCGCCAAAGCCGGCCTCGTCAATGATATGGCGAACAGTGTCGGGAAGCTCCATGTACCACTCCCTAGCGGATGTGGTCCCATATCCTCGAATGGTGCGTGAATCCCTCTGTGATCAGGACAAGCAGATGCAAGGCAGTGTAAGAAATACAGTGCAAGAATGTGTTTGGAATGAACAGATAAAAGATAGTGAGATCTATGCAATTAATGCGAAGTACATTGCAAAAAATAAGGGTGTAGTGTATACCTTAGAAAAGCCATGAGATAAGTGTGACTCTGGCTCGTGCAGTAAAAGGTCCTCGGGAGCACCTCGTGCAAACCCCCTAAACTAACGGATGCTATTGAGAGGCAGCACATGTATCTCGGGATGATATGTCGCCGGGTTGAAAGGTCGAGTGCTGAGTAAGAATGGCTCGAACCCTGGATCATCCATCTCCATCTCCGGAGGAGCTCCGTCGTGTGGGATGTCATCCACCATCTCAAGAGAAGATGAGAAAATGGTTGAAAATGGGAAAAATGGGCGGAGAATGCCAAAAGTCAACAAAAGTTAACTCTGAGAGCGAAAAAATGAAAGAAAAGGTCAAAGCTCAGAAAAGGGCACCGAACTCAAGGGTAACTTGAGGGAAACAAACCTCAAGTGGTGGAAATGAAGGAAGAAACACCGAAAGCAACTTGCAATCGGTTCAAAGTGGTTTAAACTATGAGGGTTTAGCGAAGGAAATGTTTACGGGGTGTTGGAAAACGTGTGGGATGCTCGAATCTAAGGAGAAAAATGGTCTAGAGTGAGGGGAGAAGAATTTTTGGCTTAAGGTAGTGTGGAAAAAGGGTTTGGAACCCTATACTAAAAGACCCGTAGTGAAATGCCAAAACTGCCCTGAATCAGTCATCGGTGGCCAAGCAGCCACTTGTGGTGACCGATGGCCACCATTTGTGGCCGATGGCATTCTTTTGTGGTCGATGGGTGGCCGATGGCTTCCCAGAGTGGCCGACAGGCCTCCAGTGCTCTCCTTGGATGTTTCTCTGTTGATTTATGCCATAATCCCTGAAGAAAGTGCAAGGGAAGTACACTTTTAAGCTCAAAAGGCCTCTGCAGAAGCTCCGGACCGTGTTTTCAGTGTGTGATACTCAACACGTGCAAGGTGTACCCTTTTAACTTGTTGCAACTCCTCCGAGGGGCAAGTTGGAGGTTGCAATCGAGTCATTTTTACTATTCACCGCTTTTGTCATTGCATAGAATGTGCACCTCTTTGTCATTTCACGGAATGTGCCTTTCACATGAGGTCTTGCATAGTGTCTTGTCCACATAGAGCATCCATCTTGTACTTTAGCATAGAGCGTGCTTCTACTTGGGCATTAAATACGCGTTTTGAACTTTAGTCCGTAACATGCTTGGCATAAGATATGTATTGTTGTTATCTCGCATGGAAAGTGCTCTCTTGGCATTGCATTGTATATGCTCTCGCATTCGTATGAATTAACTGTTGTATAGAGCATGAGTTTGCTAGTATGGCATAAAACATGCATTTGTTAATCATGCATAGAATATGCACTTCTCACGTTCGCATAGAACATGCATTTAGTATTTAGCATAGAACATGCTGTTATTCTTGCATAGAACATGCATTCTTATCTTACTGTATCTGATAAGTCTCTTTCTTATGCAGACATGATATTGTATGTACGACTCATTCAAAGTTGGTGCAACCAAACGATATTGTATGTATAGTTCATTCAGAGGGATTCCAGGTAAGATCATTCCAGCCACCTTGAACTCTTTGTTTTGATTAGAAACATTGGGACATGTGCACGATGTTTATACCAGCCCCCAGTTAGAAGCGTTTGGAACGTGTTCCAACTCTTATACAACCTCTTTGGTTAGAAACATTGGGATGTGGGCCCAATGTTTATACTTGTCATGACTCGAACCCGCCCCCATGGGTTAAGGACATAGCTGGCTAGTAATTACGAGATTACCTACGGCCTCAAACCAAAACAGATATGTTTTAACAGAGTTAAGGGTGGGCCAAACGGAAGCAATTTCAAACTTTTGTCCATAGAGTTATGCTTACATGGCACATCATAGCAATCTATATATATGCATCTTAATAGCTCACATCAAAATAAGTAATAACACAAAGTTCTGTACATGTAGGATCATTTAAGTCTAAGTCAGCCAATCAAAACTGTTTACAACCGTAATCCAAAGTTCTCACCAACATGACAAAATATAACAAAATAGCAGAAGGGTGAAAACAAGTCTCGTGCGTGAGACGTATGGGCTGACTCTTGACAACCTTGACTGTTTCGCACAAACTTCACTGAGGCTGGGTTTGGACCTCCCTTGGCTCACCTACAGACACATGAATGAGCATGAGCGAAAGCCCAGTGAATAATATCGAATAGAGACAATACACGAAAGGTATTTAGAACAACATAAATCAGATGACCTTGGGCCCAATTCATATTTCTATCTAGTATATATACATATATATAGGTCAAGTGATTGCGGTTCCAAACACATCAAACGGCCTCAGGCCCAATTCATTCATATTCGACGGTCTTTGGCCCAACTGCTCCTGTCCGACGGCCTTTGGCCTAATCATTCGTGTCAAACGGTCTTTGGCCCATTCATTCATGTCAGACGGCCTTTGGCCCATTCATTCATGTCAGGCGGCCTTTGGCCCATTCATTTGGCATAACAGATATTTGTCCCCAATTCAATTTAACAAACTTATAAGACTTACATGGAAGTAGGCAATTGGACAAATAACATATTTCAAATAGCTTTATTAAGATATTACTCACAGTGTTTTGCCGGTGGATTCACCCTTGAGCTCGACCCTACACATTACATAACACATATGGGTCACAAACAATTCAATCCGTTCTTAATTCATACATCCCTCTTACGCTTCTTTCTTATCCTTTTAATTTAGTTTCAATATTCGATGCATGCCAAAGAGTGCTTAGAAATGGAAAAGAATGGAGATTGAAACATAGAACACTTTTACAAAATTTCAGAAACAGGGTTCCCCGCTCAAGCGTGAACTTGGCCGCTCGAGCGTGGACTTGGCCGCTCGAGCGAACCCATTAGGTCTGCAAAAGTACTGGTTGCCTCATTTTTATGCTCGAGCGTGGATTCGAATGCTCGAGCTGAAAGTCGTACTACATGGCTCCCCGTTCGAGCGTGAATATCCCCTCTTGAGTGGACATCAATGTCTGCAAAAAGTTCTAGGAGCTCGCATTTCACGCTCGAGCGGCAGTTCCCCCGCTCGAACGAACTTCATGAATTTTGGGTTTTCCAGAATTCCCTTTAAGCTTCAATCATGCATTCAAGTAGATATTTCTTGCATTTTACAGCCCATATTTCTCATATATCTACTAACATGATACAAACACCAAATTACAACATTATGATGCTCAAATCCCATGGATCAAATGCATGTATGGCAGAAATCATACCACATTTATTTCCAACACCAAAAATTCATATATTTACCACCCATGCTCCTATGAATTGCACTTGCATGTGGGACACAACTTCTATTCTCAACCTAGATGATGAAGAGATGGTTACAAGCATGAACTTCAATCAAATATTCAACATGGATCATGTATTTCAAGCTCAAACATACAAATTCATGGTAATTTCCTACATGCATGTGTATATTGACTTCGAATTCATCAAAACCAACTCATTTTCATCATAATCAATTCAATTCATGTTCTTGATCATCATTCAACTTTGAATTCACAAAGTTACAAACTAAAATCTACGAATTTACTCACCTAGAGGCTCAAATCTTCCAAATTATGATTAGTTCTTGAGTGTAGCTTCAAGATCACCAAGTTCCTTAGTCAAATCTCTATGTTGAGCTCCCTCTCTCTCTAAATCCGGCCCCTCTCTCTCTCTCTAGAGTATAATTTTCAGATGTTGAGCTCCAAACAACCAAATGAGAGTGTAAATTGGCCCTTTATATAAGCTCCTCTAATCACATTTCATTAACATTAATTAATTGAGCACTAACTCATCAATTTAATCTATTTAATTTGATCCGAATCAATTTTCAATTAAATTTCACCGTAGGCACTAAAAATTACACTAATCACAATGGCGTGGTCAATTTCAGTTTCTGTGACCGGCAAGGCCTTCAATTTTCAGTTTATAACAGTAAGTTGAACGAATATTCCTACGGTGAATAGATAGAAATTCAAAACCACATATATTCATATAAATGGCACACAAAATCATATCAAACACAGAATCACAATCATAATTAAGATTAATTAACATAATACGGGATAAGGTTATCACAGTCTTCCCTCCTTTAGGAAGTTTGGTCCTCCAAACTTATTTTACCTTCGTGGGGGAAACAAATGTGGATAGCGTAGTCGCATTTCATTCTCTTTTTCCCATGTGGCATCTGTCCCATAGTGTTCTTTCCATTCCACTTTCACCATCGGGATGGACTTGCTTCTCAATTGTTTCACCTACCGGTCAATTATTCGTTCCGGCGATTCGGCATACTCCATGTTTTCATCAAGAGCTATCCGGTGATAATCAATCACATGAAACGGATCTCGAAGATAACCCCTCAACATCGACACATGAAACACATTATGGATTTTCTCGAATCCCGATGGCAAAGCAACTCTTGAAGCAACGGGTCCAAGCCTTTCTAGAATTTGAAACGGCCCAATGTAACGGGGCGACAACTTACGCTTCTTTCCAAACCTGACTTGCCCCTTCATAGGAGTCACACGGATAAATACATGGTCACCAACTTCATACTCGAGAGGTCTTCTTCGAACATTTGCATAATTCTTTTGTCGGTCCTGAGTTGTTTTGAGCCTTTGCTAAATGGTTTTGATCTTTTCAGAAGTGTCTTGCACAATTTCAGGCCCAAGAAGAGCTCTATCCCCGACTTCTGTGCAACAAATTGGTGACCTATACCTTCTACCATACAAAGCCTCGTATGGTGCCATACCGATGCTGGAGTGGAAGTTGTTATTGTATGCAAACTCTGCTAGTGGCAAATAGTCTTCCCAACTCCCTTGAAGATCCAAGGCATACATTCTCAGCATATCTTCTAATGTCTGTATGGTCCGTTCTGATTGCCCATCTGTCTGTTGATGGAATGCAGTACTAAACCTCAGTTCTGTCCCCATAGCTTTCTGTAAACTCTTCCACAATCTAGACACAAATTTCGGATCTTTATCCGATACAATAGATACCAGAACCCCATGTAAACAGACAATCTCATCAACATATATTGTAGCCAGTCTATAAGCATCAAATGTAGTTCTAACAGGTAGAAAATGTGCTGATTTAGTTAGTCTGTCAACTTCAACCCAAATAGAATCCATACCTCGAGGAGTCCGAGGTAGACCAACAACAAAATAGGGAGGGGTTGAAGTAGACCACCTGGTTTCTGATGTTCAGCTTTTACTTGCTGACACTGAAGGCATTTGGACACATACTCCGTAATTTCTTTCTTCATTTTGGGCCACCAATAACTTTGCTTCAAATCCCGATACATCTTATTGTTACCCGGATGCATAGCAAACACCGATTTATGGGCTTCATCTAGAACTCTCTTCTTTAGTTCCGGTATATCTAGGACACACATTCGGTTTCGAAACCTTAACACTTCATTTTTGACACTAAACTCTGCTTTTGGATTTGTCTCAAATTCATTAATCACTTTCTTGAGGAATTCATCCTCTTTTTGTTTCTGCTTAATCTCAGCAATGATTGTCGGTTCAGCTGAAATAGCAGCTATCAATTTGCTCTATTCACACAATACCACTTCAATCTCAGACTTCTCAAAATCTTACAAGATCTCCTTATGTTCTGTAAGTAGACAAGCCAAATTCCCCATTGATTTTCTACTTAAGGCATCAGCAACTGTATTAGCTTTCCCAGAGTGATACTGAATTTCAAGATCACAATCCTTTATCAATCCAAGCCATCTCCTTTGTCCCATGTTCAACTTCTTCTGCATAAAGAAGTATTTCAGACTTTTGTGATCCGTGTAGACTTCACACTTTGCCTCATACAAATAATGCTGCCAGATTTTCAAAGCAAAAACAACTGCGGCCAATTCTAAATCATGTGTTAGGTAGTTTTTCTGATGTGGTCTCAACTGTCGAGAGGTATAAGCAATTACTTGCCCGTTCTGCATTAACACACAACCCAAACCTTTGTAAGATGCATCACTGAAAATCACAAAATTTTCCGTACTTGATGGCAGTGTCAAAACTGGTGCAGTGGTCAATCTTGTTTTTAGTTCATGAAAGGCAATTTCCCTTTCGTCATCCCATTCAAACAGTTGCCCTTTGCGTGTCAGTTGTGTACGAGGTACAACTATTTTTGAGAAATCCTTCACAAATCTCCTGTAGTACTTGGCTAAGCCCATGAAACTGTGGACTTCTGTTACATTTATCGGTGTAGGCCAATTCATAATTGCCTTTATCTTCTGCGGGTCCACTGATATTCCTTCTTTGTTGATCACATGCCCTAAAAAGATTACTTCATCCAGCCAAAATTCGCATTTCTTTAGTTTAGCAAATAACTTCTTTTCTCTAAGTATCTGTAACACAGTCCTCAGATGTTGTTCATGTTCCAGTTTATTCTTTGAGTATATCAAAATGTCATCAATAAAAATCACAACAAATTCATCAAGGTAGGTTTTAAAAATTCGGTTCATTAAGTCCATAAACGCTGCCGGAGCATTAGTTACCCCAAATGGCATAACAAGAAATTCATAATGGCCATACCTTGTTCGAAACGCGGTTTTCTCAACATCTTCTGCTTTCACTTTCAACTGATTATACCCGGATCTCAAATCAATTTTGCAAAACACTTGTGATCCCTGTAACTGGTCAAACAGGCCATCAATACGAGGTAGGGCATATTTATTCTTTATTGTTACCTTGTTCAATTCTCGATAGTCGATACACAAATGCAAGGTTCCATCTTTCTTTTTCACAAACAACACTGGTGCACTCCATGGTGAAGTGTTAGGTTGGATAAACCCTTTGTCAAGCAGGTCTTGCAGCTGTTCTTTTAGTTCTTTCATTTCAATAGTAGCCATTCTATAGGGAGTTCTGGAAATAGGCTAGGTGCCTGGCATAATTTCAATTGTAAACTCTATCTCCCTGTCCACCAATTCCCCTGGTAATTCATTTGGAAACACATTTGGAAATTCTTTAACAATAGGGATATTGTTCAATTCAACATTCACAGATTGTTCAAATAGCACACAACACAAATAACCCTGGCACCCTTTCCTAATTAATTTGCATGCCTTCATTGCAGATATTAAGTAAGGTGGAGGCACTACCCCATTACCCGCAAACACAATTTCTTTATGTTTCGGTGGTTTAAATACAACCCGTTTTGTCACACAATCAATGGTGGCACAATATTTGGTTAACCAATCCATGCCCAAAATTACATCGAAATGTCTAAAGTTTAAGGGCAACAAATCTAGATATAGGATAGCATCTTCAATATGCATGTCACAAAATCGATATACAAATCCACACAATGCAAATTCCCCGGATAGTGCAGATACACATAGCGGATATGGCAATAATTCTAGAGGTCTACTTAGTCTAGATACAAATGCACATGCTACGAAAAAGTGTGTTGATCCGGAGTCAATTAACACAAAAGTATCCTGATTACATATAGAAATAGTACCTGAGACAACTACATTGGCATTCCATGTATCACCCGGAACAAGCGCAAAAACTCTCCCTTGCCTCATGGTATCCTCGGTTGTAGTAGATCCCATAGTATTTCCCGGCTTCGGGATTGATGCAATTGAGCTAACAGCTAGCTTTCCACTGTTTTGATTACAATCTCTGGCCATATGCCCTTGTTTACCACATTTAAAACAGGCTCCTGACACACGGTAACAAACCCCACGATGCCTTTTACTACAAATATTACACATTGGGGATGTATCTCGGGAAGAATTAGAAGTACTCGTGGAGCCCGTATTCTACTTCTTAAAAAATTTCATCTTCAAAAAGGAGCCTTGTCTCTTATTACCTTTCCAGTCTGTTGTTGGTCTAGTTTGTCTAGCTATGTTAGCTTCTGATATTATGGCCCGGTCTAGCACCGCAATACAGGTTTCCAGCTTCAGGACATTTACCCTTTCTAAAATATCACTTCGAAGCCCACTTTCAAAATGTCTCGCTTTCTTATAGTCGGTATCAATCACATGTGGTGCAAACCTTGCCAACTCAGTGAATTTGGCCTCATACTCAGCTACTGTCATGCTGTCTTGTTTAAGTTCCATGAACTCTGACACTTTCCTATCACAGACACATTGAGGGAAGTACTTATCACAGAAAATTTCCATAAATTTCATCCAATTGACATCTTTATGATTTTCACGTATTAACATCTACCATCTTCTTGCTTCATCTTCTAGCATAAAGGTGGCTAGAAGTACTTTTTGTGTCTCCGAACAAGGGAACACTTCAAATAGCTTTTCGATGCCGAGGACCCATGCTTCGGCTTTCAGCAGATCTAATCCACCATGGAACTGTGGCGGTTTCATTTTCTTAAACTCTTTGGCGAGGGCTATTATTTGGTCATCATTCTGATTATCTGGCACAGGTGGCACTGGAGGAGGATGCGGAGGATGTGGTTGCTGCCACTGTTGTTGCCACTGTTGTTGTTGCCTCAATGTTTCTGCCATCTCCTGGATTAATCTTTCTGTCCTATCCATTTTGGCAGTAGAGGACTCTTCTATCTTATCACCTCTTGTTCTTACCATCTGATTAGACTTGCATTATTCTTTATACAAAAGTTTCAAAAGTATGCATATAATAAAGGGCATACGTATTCACATAATTTCTATGCAAGTAGTTCAGAAACATATAACGTACAAGCATTTATCTCAAAGCATTTAAACACATTCTTGATGTTTTCAAATTCATACTTACCACATGAATGCATCCTAGACCATTTCTAGATGCTTATTGCTCATTGGGACAAGTGTGTGAGTTATTAACTCGTGCTCTGATACCACTCTGCCATGACCCGAACCCGCCCCCATGGGTTAAGGACGTAACCAGCCAGTAATCACGAGATAACCTACGGCCTCAAACCAAAACAGATATGTTTTAACAGAGTTAAAGGGGGGGGGCCAAATGGAGGCAATTTCGAACTTTTGTCCATAGAGATGTGCTTACATGGCACATCATAACAATCCACATATATGCATGTTAATAGCTCACATCAAAATAAGTAATAACATAAAGTTCTGTACATGTAGGATCATTTAAGTCTAAGTCAGCCAATCAAAACTATTTACAACCGTAATCCAAAGTTCTCGCCAACATGAAAAAATATAACAAAATAGCAGAAAGGCGAAAACAAGTCTCGGGCGTGAGACGTATGGGCTGACTCTTCACAACCTTGACTATTTCGCACAAACATCACTGAGGCTAGGTTTGGACCTCTCTTGGCTCACCTACAGACACATGAATGAGCATGAGCGAAAGCCCAGCGAATAATATCGAATAAAGTGGATACACGAAAGGTATTTAAAAGAACATACATCAGACGGCCTTGGGGCCAATTCATATTTCTATCTAGTATATATACATATATATAGGTCAAGTGATTGCGGTTCCAAACACATCAAACGGCCTCAAGCCCAATTCATTCATATCCGACAGCCTTCGGCCCAACCGCTCCTGTCCGACGGCCTTTGGCCCAATCATTCGTGTCAAACGGCCTTTGGCCCATTCATTCATGTCAGACGGCCTTTGGCCCATTCATTCATGTCAGGCGGCCTTTGGCCCATTCATTTGGCATAACAGATATTTTCCCCCAATTCAATTTAACAAACTTATAAGACTTACATGGAAGTAGGCAATTGGACAAATAACATATTTCAAATATCTTTATTAAGATATTACTCACAGTGTTCTGCTAGTGGATTCACCCTTGAGCTCGACCCTACACATTACATAACACATATGGGTCACAAACGATTCAATCCGTTCTTAATTCATACATCCCTCTTAAGCTTCTTTCTTATCCTTTTAATTCAGTTTCAATGTTTGATGCATGCCTAAGAGTGCTTAGAAATGGAAAAGAACAGAGATTGAAACATAGAACACTTTTACAAAATTTTAGAAACAGGGTTCCCTACTCGAGCATGGACTTGTCTGCTCGAGCGGACCCATTAGGTCTGCAAAAGTACTGGTTGCCTCATTTTTATGCTCGAGCGTGGATTCGGACGCTCGAGCTGAAAGTCATACCACATGGCTCCCCGCTCGAGCGTGAATATCCCCTCACGAGCGGACATCAATGTCTACAAAAAGTTCTGGGAGCTCGCATTTCACGCTCGAGTAGCGGTTCCCCCGCTCGAGCGGACTTCATGAATTCTGGGTTTTCCAGAATTCCCTTTGAGCTTCCATCATGCATTCAAGTTGATATTTCTTGCACATTTTAGGCAAATTACAAATGCCTCCCTCGAGGTTTAGCTGAATTACAGATACCCCCCTGAGGTTTCAAAAATTACAAATACCCCCCTGAGGTTTATATTTTCATAACAAATTGCCCCCTAATTTGTTATGCAAATAATACCTTCAGAGAGGTATCTGTAATTTCTCAAACCTCAAGGGGGTATCTGTAATTTTACTAAACCTCGAAGGGGGTATATGTAATTTGCCCTTGCATTTTTCGGCCCATATTTCTCATATATCTACTAACGTGATACAAACACCAAATTACAACATCATGAAGCTCAAATCCCATGGATCAAATGCATGCATGCCCCAAATCATACCACATTTATTTCGAACACCACAAATTCATATATTCACCACCCATGCTCCTATGAATTGCACTTGCATCTGGAACCCAACTTCTATTCTCAACTTTGATGATGAAGAGATGGTCAAAAGCATGAACTTCAATCAAAGATTCAACATGGATCATGTATTTCAAGCTCAAACATACAAATTCATGGCAATTTCCTACATGCATGTGTATATTGACTTCCAATTCATCAAAACCAACTCATTTTCATCATAATCAATTCAATTCATGTTCTTGATCATCATTCAACTTTGAATTCACAATGTTACAAACTAAAATCTATGAATTTACTCACCTAGAGGCTCAAATCTTCCAAATTATGATTAGTTCTTGAGTGTATCTTCAAGATCATCAAGTTCCTTAGTCAAATCTCTATCTTGAGCTCCCTCTCTCTCTAAATCCGGCCCCTCTCTCTCTCTATAGTATAATTTTCACATATTGAGCGCCAAACAACCAAATGAGAGTGTAAATTGGCCCTTTATATAAGCTCCTCTAATCACATTTCATTAACATTAATTAATTGAGCACTAACTCATCAGTTTAATGTATTTAATTTGATCCGAATCACTTTTCAATTAAATTTCACCATACGCTCTAAAAATTACGCTAATCACAATGGCGTAGTCAATTTCAGTTTCTGTGGTCGGCAAGGCCTTCAATTTTCAGTTTATAGCAGTAAGTTGAGCAAATATTCCTACGGTGAATAGATAGAAATTCAAAATCACATATATTCACACAAATGGCACACAAAATCATATCAAACACATAATCACAATCATAATTAAGATTAATTAGCATAATATGGGACAGGGTTATCATAATACCACCCCCCGGTTAGAAGCGTTTGGAATGTGTTCCAACGCTTATACCACTTCTTTGGTTAGAAACATTGGGACGTGTGCCCGATGTTTATACCACCCCCTGGTTAGAAGCGTTTGGAACGTGTTTTGGCGCTTATACCACCTTTTTGGTTAGAAACATTGGGACATGTGCCCGATACTTATACCACCCCCTGGTTAGAAGCATTCGGAATGTGTTCCAACGCTTGTACCACCCTGTTTTGGTTAGAAACATTGGGATGTTTTCCAATGTTTATACCACCCCCTCGGCGTTTACACCATCCTCTTTTCCTCTCGCGTGCGGTGCGTCAGGACGCTTTGGTTAAAAGCATTCGGACGAGTTCTAATGCTTTTATTGCTCTTTGTTTTGGGTTACATAATATTTGGATGTGTTTCAATTGTTATCATGTGCTCTCTTTGGTTCGGAACCTTGGGGTATGTCCCTGGGTTCACACCATATCTTTCCTCGCGTGTGCCATGCATTTGAATCTTGTTTGCTGCCTTGGGTGCATCCGATGTTTGTGTTGTTCTTTGCCTTTTCTACATAATGCGTAGTTAAGATTGCATAATTTTCTTACATCCCTTTCCCATGAACTGTGGTTTGGTTCGTAATTCCCCTGCATAGCATGTTTGTTACTTGCTTATGTATGAGTTTGATGTAGCATTTCTTTGCATTACATTTGCATTTAGATGTTTTGTTATAGTCCCATTGCATGATCATAAGTTATGTTCATGCAGTGTGCATGTCATTTGCATCTTGCCCCAGAACTACGCTGGTTTGATTCCTTGCAACGGGATACATAACCAGCCTGTCGGCGCAATCGTTCTTTGTTTTTGCTTGCTTGTTGTCTAAGTCTTCGGCCTTGTCAAAAATCGGTCGTCTCTGGGCTTTGACATCCACTCCCGTCATTTCATGACTTCCGAGTTCTGTCAAAGAAGGGCAACTGTAGACACCCCATTTTTGACAGTCCTCAAGACTTGGACGTCATTGTTTGAACACCCGATGATTATGCTTGCTTGTGTTCGTTTTGAGTCCCTGAAGGTCTCAGCCGAGCGCCTTGCCTTGGAGCCTCTAATCTTGTCTGTTTTGTTCTTGGTTGTAGACCAAGAGCTTGTTTCTTCAATTCTGAAGGAGAGGGTGGCCTGTCAGCCATCCCCATAGCCTGTCGGCCATGACTTGTACCTATCGGCCACTGATGATGGCCGACGGCCATTCTTCACCTTTTTCAGATATTTATTTGCCAGTTGTGCCAGCTGTTGTTCATTAATGCTCATCTCCATAGACGTGTATGGAGGGATGAATACAAGCCTTTAGCTTACTTTTCTATATATAGGGGGGTCTCTCCCCCATTTTGGGAGGTTGGATAATTTTGAACAAAATTTCTTCATCCCTCTCTAGAATTCTCTCTCTCCTCTTGTTTTGTGCCTTATAGTTGATTTTCTCTACACTTTTGCACAAAGACCCTTAACCCAAACATCCTCATCTTGGAGTTGAGGTTCTTTGAGACTAGTTTGAGCTCCTAAGGGTGGTTTTAGCTCAGAATTGTGACTGTTTTGTGCTGTGCTTCAAGAGGTATAGGACTTGCCTTGTAGTCTTTATTTTGATTTACTTGTTTGGCCATCTTTTTATACTATTTTTGGCCTAGTTTTCAACTACAAAAAACTTTGATTTTTGAAGCTTAATATGGTAGTTTGAAGTCATTTTGTGCTAAGGGGTTGTCCACCATTCTTGTTGCTTAATTGTGAAACTTTTTGCACCATCTTTTAGCATAATTAAAATAAAACTTTTTGGGCCTTTAAATACTGAAATTCAAAGTTATTTCAATGGTGGAAAGCACGTTTTGAAGTCCAAAACTGGAGGGGTTGGCCTCCCCTCCGTGTGTCTCATTTGCATGCCTAGTTAGCATCCTAGGGTAGCATGTTTTTGTGGTTTAACTTAGCTTGATTCAAGCATGTTTTAGCTACTATTTTGACTGGTTTTAACTCTATTTTGGACTGTCTTGGTCATATCAGCCTTGTTTTGCATAGCTGTTGTGCAAATAGCTTCACTAGCCTGGCATTCTAGCCCTTCAAACTTGATTTGCTTCAGATGGTTGCATGTTGAAGTGTCTTTTTACATGTAATTTTAGTGTTTATAGCTCTGTCACATGCTCATTTGCTTCACTCTTACATTTTTTTTTAGAGTTGCTCTTGAGTCTTGTTAGCAAGCTAACATGTGAGCATGTTTCTCCAGCCTTTTGTGCCTCAACCTCAGCAAGTTTCATCCACTATTTTGGCATATTTTAACTTTATTTTGAGCTGGTTTGCTCAGTTGAGGCTTGTATTGCATGTCTATAGTGTAGTGGTCTTCACTAGCTCAATGAGTTAGGCTCTTAAACATGACTTTCATGTGTCGCTTGCATGATTTAGTGTCATTTTGCATGCCATGTCAGCACTAAAATATTTGCAATCTCCCTCTATTCTTCACACTTTACTTTATTTTGAAAGTGACTTTGAGCCTCTTGTTGGCTTGAGAGTAAAATTGAGACCCTCATGCCTAATGGTTTAATTCCTTCGGGAGTTCATTACCAACAGCATGAGGCCTCTTTCATGCTCAAGGAACTTGTGGCTTAAGCCCTCTTTCCATTAGAGGACTCTCATCTTTTGGACTTAACTGGTTAAAGAATGGATCGGTAATTGTGGAGAAGTGGTTTGGAAATACTCTTTAGATCCTTGGAGACGCTGGTGATCCTCAATTAGTCACTTGAAAAGATACACACTCCGGTCGGGGGTGCCAGGATTAGCACTCCGACGGACAAGTTAGTTCAGATACTCAAGATAGCTTCTTGTTTAAGTTAAGTGGAGTGATTCTTACATACCTACTAAATATGTTGCTCCTGTATTTATACCTATTTCCCTCGATCCTCGGGGCTAAGGCCTACTTTTTGATCATTATCCTTTATATTATTTGGCTCCAATGCTACACACTTATTCGGCCCAAATATTGTATTCGAATACAACCGATTATTATCAGCCCTGTATGGCGCGTGCCTTCTGTATTTGTCAATTATTCGGCTCCCACAATTGCCCCTCGAACTCCCTATTGACGGTAGTTAATCGGCGTGTTTGGTCTTGAATTGGAAAAAGTTAAAAGCAGTCGAATTGGCCAGTATCCCAATATATTTGCCGGATGTGCACACCTTTTCGTTCATCATTACGCTTTCCCGCCTCAATCGTGCGTTTCACATTTATTGTGATTTGAAATTTCAGTCTTTGCGAATGCACAGTTCGTTGAGTATTCGAGACTCTTAGACTGCCAGCGGATATCCTTTCTCTGACTCGCTTTCTCTACAACTCTTCTCCGTCTACCCTCGTCTCCGTTTAATCTTCGTAAGTCTTCTTCTCCCTTCTTTACGACCCTATTTTCTGTTTGTCGTTTTAATTCCGGCGAAACCTTGAATCCCTGCGAACATGGCTAAACACTTGAAAGACCTCCTTTTTGAGGGTCGTATTTCCGGATTCCTGAGATATTTTGTAACGAACAGTACCCTTGATATGGAGAGGGAGGATCAGAATACGATCGTCTTCCCTCTCTTATCCATAGCGGAGGGCGGAGTCCATTTTCCCCTACACCCATTGTTTAGGGCTGTCCTTCGCTATTGGAGTCTGATTCCTTCTCAACCTAACGTAAATTTCTTTCTAATCATCATGGGGGTGATTGAGTTAAACCGGCGTCTTAGAATCAACCTTGGCATTCCGGCGATTCGGCACTGCTACGCTTTGGCCAAATATTCCGGTCAGCTGGGGCAATATTTTCTCAGGGCCAAGGACACTGACCATCACTTGATAACCATGCTTGCCAGTTCTGGTAAGAGGGTTGACGATGTAATGGTCAATGTCCAAGGTACTTGGGAGTTCGGTGAAGGCAAAGACCGCCTAGATCCTATTCCGAGACGAAAGGATGATCCAGGTTGCCGCACAACGCCTTGTTGTTTGTTGACTTACCCTTCACTCGGCTATTTCCCTTTAATCACCCCTTGTTCTTTGCAGGTAACAGATTAAAGAAAATTCTTCCGTCAACTGACGGGGCGGTTCTTGAGGAGATCAAGTCTGCGCTCAAATACTTCGACCGTCCAAATGTACAAAAGCAAGGGAGAGCGGCTCACATACTCCTCCGATACGAACCGACATACACTACATTCTTGGCTGCGGAAGGCATTCCAATTCCATCCGGCGATCAACACCTTTCGGCTCTTATATTTCCCAACTTCAAGAGCCTTAGGCAAATTGGCCTCGAAGATTCAGATTTGAGGGCAGAGGCTGAGCCGGTGGTAGAGGTAGTTGCCGAACCAACCAAAGAGGTTGCTGAGGAGGCCGAAGAGGTCGACGAACCGATACGCTTGGCGTTTGAGGCTGCGGAACTTAACCAGCCTTCACCGTCCACTTCGGATCGGGTAGAGTTTTCGTTTGAAGATATTTTTGCAAATTTGGGGGACCTACTCGGTGATATTTTTGAAGCTATGGCTGGGGAAAGCCTTACGCAGATGGCGTGAAGGAAAAATACTGAGCGAATGGCTGCTCGAAAGAAGGCCGAGGCTGCCCATTCTGAGCCCACCTTGATTAAAAATTTTGTACCCGTTATTGAAAAGACGATTCAGATCGTTGAGGCTGAAACGGGGGAAGAGGTTGAGGAACAGGTCATTGATGAACGGATGATTCCAGAGGAGCGGGGTGAAAAGCGTAGCGCCGAGGGAAAAGCTGGGTTGGAAATTAGCCTTGCTTCCAAACAGCCTCGTTTAGAAGAGTCGGGTGTGGCTGCACCTTTTATTGTTCGGCCTAAGATCAAAGATATGCCGATCTCCTCCGATGCCTCAGCCATTGAGGATCCAGCCGTGGCGTTGAGCCTCGCAGCTTCAATTTCTTTGCTGGCTGACATCGCAGCCTTTTGCACCGTGCCGGATGTTATGGTCGTAGCCCTATCTGCGTAGTCAGCGTTCCTGGTTAGTGACCATCTCAAAATCTCTTGACTTTGTTTTCGTTAAAGATATCTGACAATCCCAACTTGTTTTGCAGACCGTTGACAGGATCGCGGACCTAGGCTGCCGCCTCCCTGATGCCTTCGGCAGAGTTGATCGTTTGCAAGCCGAGGCGGACGGTCAAAAGAGTAGGGCCGAATTTGAAAGTATGAGAGCCACGATGAAGGGTGCGCGAGCTGAAGCAGAGAAAGAGAGGGCTCACTCAGCTGAACAGTTTTGCTCTGACGCTGAGAGTAGGGAAATGCGAGCGAAGAATCACTCAAGTTAGCTAAGGAGGCGTTTGCCAAGGCGGAGGTTCAGTTAGCGGAGCTCAAGGCTGCCAAGGAGAAGGCCGATTCTGAAGCTTCTGTGGCATTTGAGGAAGGAAAAGGCGCCACCTTCACGGAATATGTAGATGAAGTCCCTAAATTCGAGAATCAGAGGTTCAAACATGGATGGCTCAAAGCCCTTGCTGCCGCTGGAGTTACATTGGCCTTGCCAATTCCCTACGAGCAAGTGGACGTTGAGCTACTTGAGTCTGACCCCGAGGATTGATCTGGGAGTAATCTCTTTTGATTTTGATTTAAGTTTTTGTTCGGTAGACTTTTGATTTTGATGTAAGTTTTTGTTTGGTAGACTTTTGTTGGCTCAGGCTAGTTTTCATGTATAAATTGGTTACTATTTACGCTCAATTTATTAATGAAAACTGCCTTGGTATTTCTCTACTACTTGTTCATGGTTTGTGAAGTTATGTTAATGAAGAATACTTTGCCTTTCACGAATTTGGATAAAATCATTGATGTGTTTTAGCTTTCAAAAATTGAATATCCTATGACAATATTGAATTATCATTCATGTGCCGCGTATTGTGGGTACTGAGCCGAAACGATTGATGAATCTGTCCTTGCCCCAAGCGGTGCATGATCATTCGGGCGCCGGATGAAACGACCTTAAGATTTGTGAAGGATCGATTCATGGGCCGGCTGGGGTACATAAGCCAAATAGATTGATGAATCTGCCCTTGCCCTACGTGGTGCATGATCATTCGGGTGCCGGATGAAACGACCTTAAGATTTGTGAAGGATCGATTCATGGGCCGGTTGGGGTACATAAGCCAAATAGATTGATGAATCTGCCCTTGCCCCAGGCGGTGCATGATCATTCAGGTGCTGGAGGAAACGACCTTAAGATTTGTGAAGGATCGATTCGTGAGCCGGCTGGGGTACGTAAGCCGAATAGATTGATGGATCTGCCCTTGCCCCAGGCGGTGCGTGATCATTCGAGCGCCGGATGAAATGACCTTAAGATTTGTGAAGGATCGATTCCTGAGCCAGCTGGGGTACGGAAGTCGAATAGATCGATGGATCTGTCCTTGCCCCAAGCGATGCCTGATCATTCGGGCGCCGGATGAAACGACCTTAAGATTTGTGAAGGATCGATTCATGGGCCAGCTGGGGTACGGAAGTCGAATAGATTGATGGATCTGTCCTTGCCCCAGGTGGTGCCTGATCATTCAGGCGTCGGATGAAACGACCATAAGATTTGTGAAGGATCGATTCATGGGTCGGCTGGGGTATATAAGCCAAATTATAAGCCAAATAGATTGATGAATCTGCCCTTGCCTCAGGCGGTGCATGATCATTCGGATGCCGGAAGGACCTTAAGATTTGTGAATGATCGATTCGTGAGCCAGCTAGGGTACGTAAGCCGAATAGATTGATGGATCTGCCCTTGTCCTAGGCGATGCGTGATCATTCGGACGTCGAATGAAATGACCTTAAGATTTGTGAAGGATCGATTCATGGGCCGGCTAGGGTACATAAGCCAAATAGATTGATGAATCTGCCCTTGCCCCAAGCGGTGCATGATTATTCGAGCGCCAGATGAAACGACCTTAAGATTTGTGAAGGATCGATTCATTGGTCGGCTGGGGTACATAAGCCAAATAGATTGATGAATCTGTCGTTGCCCCAGGCGGTGCATGATCATTCGGGTGCCGGAGGAAACGACCTTAAGATTTGTGAAGGATTGATTCGTGAGCCGGCTAGGGTACGTAAGCCGAATAGATTGATGGATCTGCCCTTGTTCCAGGCAGTGCGTGATCATTCGGGCGTCGGATGAAACGACCTTAAGATTTGTGAAGGATCGATTCTTGAGCCGGCTGGGATACGGAAGCCGAATAGATTGATGGATCTGCCCTTGCCCCAGGCAGTGCCTGATCATTCGGGCGCCGAATGAAACGACCTTAAGATTTGTGAAGGAACAATTCATGGGCCGTCTGGGGTATATAAGCCAAATAGATTGACGAATCTGCCCTTGGCCCAAGCAGTGCATGATCATTTGGGCGCCGGAGGAAACGACCTTAAGATTTGTGAAGGATCGATTCATGAGCCGGCTGGGGTACGTAAGCCAAATAGATTGATGGATCTGCCCTTGCTCCAGGCGGTGCGTGATCATTCGGGCGCCGGATGAAACGACCTTAAGATTTGTGAAGGATCGATTCATGAGCCGCCTGGGGTACGGAAGCCGAATAGATTGATGAATCTGCCCTTGCCCCAGGCAGTGCATGATCATTCGGGCGCCGAAGGAAACGACCTTAGGAGTTTTGATAGATCTGTCTGCCTTTGCCCCAAGTGGGTCGATCCAGTCGGTGCTGGGCGTTTGAGGTTTTTACAATTAATGAGATGGCCTCGAGGGTGTTGCCTCTTTAAAGGATAAATGATTAAAGGTAAAACTTTTATGAGCATAGTAGACAACTGACTCCAGCGTTTGAGGGTATCGATTGAATGTCGAACAGACTCTTCTTTAATAGGAGAGGGGAAGCGAAGACGCTGGCTAAGCTGGGTGGAGACATGAATCGAGGTAATGACCCTCCGCGCACAGGGCGCAGGAGTTCCAGGGATCGAGAGAGGCGCCGCCTCGACGTCAAGCAGTGTCGCCCAGGGACAAGCGACAGTAGGCGTAACATCCCAACCTTGAGTTGAGAGGGCACCTGAGGCGAATCCGTGCCCATTAAGCTTCGCGGTATTTGTGCGGAATAGACCCATGACGGAGGTGGACTCGATCGTTCGAGACCCAAATGTAGCGGTCGAGTTTGCTTGACAAATTTTCTCGCCTGAGGTTCAGCAATCGATGGTAGGTCGCCAGGACTACGAAGTGTTTCATGAAGGCGTTCATGGGGCGGTGAAGGGGCTGTACACTGCCTATGAAATCGGCATGAGGTTACGCGCTGCCCGCCGAGAAATGGAGAAGAAGGATGAACGTATTCGAAGTTTAGAGGCCCGCACGGAGGCGGCTGAGCACGAGTTGAGGAAGACCAAGGCGGCAAAGGCATAACCCGCTGGGCAGGGAAACCCAATTGTGGAAGAGAGGGTTACCAGCCGGCTTATCAGTTCCGTGCTTGCCGATCGTGAGATGGCGAGTATGTTCACAATGGAGAACGCGAAGGGAAGGGCCTATGAGAAAGGTTTCCATGAAGGCCAAAGAGTTGGAATCGAGAAGACCAAGGAAAAACTTGCCGAAGAAGTTTGCCGATGTGAGAATCGTGGATTTAGGCACGGTTGGATCAAGACATCTCAAGCCGCAGAAGCTCTTCGAGCGGCAGGCATTGATTCGGCTTCACCACTCTATCAATGTAAACATTTTCCATTTTCTGCTTTTGAAGTCGAGAAGAGTGATGATGAGGGTGACGCCGCATAATTATATTTATTGTAAGGCTGAAACGCAGATCACGTTCAAAACTATGTAATTTATTGCTTGTTTTGTTGAATAAATAAAGAAAAACATTCTGTCACAAATATTTTATTGCAGTTTGTATTCGGCATGTATGTGTTTCGTTTTATTGTGCTTGAATGAATATATAAGCATTGACCGGCAGGGTCAATCCATACTTGATAGCCATTTACTCCTGGTAGAGTGGCGCTGGCAAAATCAACTCTGCTCGAGGCCTAGATTTTTGGCCAATGCACGTGCTTCAAAAAGTCATTTTGATAACTACGCCATGGCGAATGCCAACTGACGTTTGTCTGATGGAGTTTAGTGTTAGTGAAATCACCTCGGGATTGGGGCCTCGAGATCGCTGCCAGTATTGAAAATAAAAGGAATGGGTGCTTTGCGCAGATAAACAATCGCTTATGTGAGGTGGGTTAAGTGGGGATGTTAGTTAGGGGCTGGAGTTCAGCCGACCTTGGTGTTGCCATGGATTGTGGTAGAGGGGCCATCCGTATGGGAAGTAGGGCGTCCAAAAGTTGGCATGAACCTTCAAGTCGTCGAAGTAGATCACCCCGAAAGGAAAGGCAACGATCGTTGGATTTATCCCTCCTTGTCCTGGGTCTTTGCCTTGACATTGTCAATGGTATCAGGGGAGGACTTGGGCACAATTGGCTCGAGGCATTGCAAACCGTGAAGGACTTCCGGATGACGGGAGTTGATTCTGCACTGTCGCTTTACCAATGCGTCTTCTCTCTTTTTTAGCTTTTCAAATTGGAAATGGGTATTGTAGTGCTCAAATGCGAGTTGCGTTTATGTAACAACTGTCTGATTAAATAAAAATTGTAATGCTCAAATGCGAATTGCGTTTATGTAACAATTGTTTGATTGAATAAAAAGTTGTATTTCAAACATTTGCGTCTTATGTTGAATTGTTTATTTGTGTCTTGCCTTGACATTGTCAATGATTAAAAAGTTTTGTTTTGTTCGTGCCAAAGGGTATTCCGAATCCGGAGGCTTAATCGGCCCTAAGGTGTCATGCACCAAAGGGGGCTCCGAATCCGGAGATAATATGGCCAATCGTGATATCCACGAAGGGCGCTCCGAATCCAGAGTCTTAATTGGACCTAAGGTGTCATGCACCAAAGGGGGCTATGAATCCGGAGACTTAATGTGGCCAATCGTGATATCCACCAAGGGCGATCCGAATCCGGAGTCTTAATCGGCCTCAAGGTGTCATGCACCGAAGGGGGCTTTGAATCCGGAGACATAATCAGCCCTAAGGTGTCATGCACCAAAGGGGGCCCCGAATCCGGAGACTTAATCGGCCCTAAGGTGTCATGCACCAAAGGGGCCTCCGAATCCGGAGACTTCGTGTGGCCAATCGTGATATCCACGAAGGGCGCTCCAAATCTGGAGTCTTAATCGGCCCTAAGGTGTCATGCACCAAAGGGGGCTCCGAATCCAGAGACTTAATGTGGCCAATCGTGATATCCACCAAGGGCGCTCCGAATCCGGAGTCTTAATCGGCCCTAAGGTGTCATGCACCGAAGGGGGCTCCGAATTTGGAGAGTTAATCAGCCCTAAGGTGTCATGCACCAAAGGGGGCTCCGAATCCGGACACTTAATCGGCCCTAAGGTGTCATGCACCAAAGGGGCCTCTGAATCCGGAGACTTGGTGTGGCCAATCGTGATATCCACGAAGGGCGCTCCAAATTCGGAGTCTTAATCGGCCCTAAGGTGTCATGCACCAAAGGGGGCTCCGAATCCGGAGACTTAATGTGGCCAATCGTGATATCCACCAAGGGCGCTTCGAATCCGGAGTCTTAATCGGCCCCAAGGTGTCATGCACGGAAGGGGGCTCCAAATCCGGAGACTTAATCAGCCCTAAGGTGTCATGCACCAAAGAGGGCTCCGAATCCGGAGACTTAATCGGCCCTAAGGTGTCATGCACCAAAGGGGGCTCTAAATCCGGAGACTTGGTGTGCCCAATCGTGATATCCACGAAGGGCGCTCCGAAACCGGAGTCTTAATCGGCCCTAAGGTGTCATGCACCAAAGGGGGCTCCAAATGCGGAGACTTAATGTGGCCAATCGTGATATCCACGAAGGGCGCTCCGAATCCGGAGTCTTAATCGGCTCTAAGGTGTCATGCACCGAAGGGGGCTGCGAATCCGGAGACTTAATCGACCCTAAGGTGTCATGCACCAAAGGGGGCTCCGAATTGTCATCATGACGAGCGGCACAATGGGGTTTTTGAAATGAATTGAATGACAAAAAAAGATGGTTTGCATTGCAGAAGTGAAATATATACAAGTATCAAAGCCCACAGGTCGGGTTAGTGATATGTTTTTCATAAAATCGCTGCTTGTGCCAACTAGGGGAAGCCACGGATCTCTTCAATGCCACGGGCTGTCGGGAAGCGCACGAGCTAATGATAAGTGCTTGGAACAGCCTTCAAAATTTGTATCCAGGTTCGCCCCATGATGACATTATACGGTGAAGGGAGCTTTACAACCAGGAATTCATGTTTGACCGTTCTAGAGCCTGCTCGGACATGTAGTATGATCTTCCCTAACGGGTATTCGAGATTCATATTAAAGCCGAACAATGGACGAGGTGCCGGACAAAGATCTGACTCGTTGAGGCCGAGTTTGTTGAAAGTTTGGTAATACATAACCTCTGAAGTACTCCCTGGGTCTATGAGAATTCGTTCAATGATGAACCAGTTTGTGCGTAATCTAATGACCAATGGATCAATGTGGGAAGCTGTTGTGCCACTAAGGTCTGAGTCATTGAAAGCAATTGTTGGAGCTTTTTTGGGCCATTCAGTCGGAATACGTTGCTCCTGGGGGATTGGATGTGATTGAATTGTGTGCACGGTTGGGGGTGTAGGCAGGCTATAGATTACATGGATCACGCCAAGTGGAAGAGAGTCTTGCCTCAAGGCTAGTGCCTTGGTTGGCTTTTCCTGTCTCACATACTGTTGCAGTCGGCTGTCTTGCACCAGTTCTTCCAGGTGATCTTTTAATGCGTAGCAAGTCTCTGTTTCGTGGCCGTGATCTTTGTGATATTCGCACCGCTGATCCCTTCTCCGCGTGTCGGGCGGCCCCACCATCTTTGACGGCCATTTGAAGAATGAAAGGTGTTGGACTTTGGTCATTATTGCAGCGATTGGTTCTGACAACTCTGTGTACTTTTTGTCGGCACGTCTCGAACGTCTACTGTCGACTTGCAGTTGCCCATTCGTCCGGTGGGGACATTGATCGCTTGATCGGCGAGTATCCCACCTTTTGTCTCATTTAGTGCGTTGCCGAGGCTCTGGGCTAGGAGGTGGCACAGAACTTATTGGTTGAGCAATTTTAGGGGGGGCTGTTTTGTTGGACATTTGGCCGGCCTTCATTCTCGAGGCATCGTCTTCCACTTTGCAATACTCCTCAACTTTCTTCATCAACACCCAGACTGTTTTGGGGGGTCTTCCGGTCAGAGAATTACGAAGAGGACTATCAGGATGTAGTCCTATTTTGAAGGCGGTGATGGCCATGGAGTCGTTAAAAGCATCGTCGACGAGGTTGAAGCACTTCCAATATCGCGCCAAATACGCTCTGAGCATTTCTCCTGACTGAATCTGCATAGCCCAGAGAGGGTCAGCCTGTTTCGGCTGTACCTCGTTGGTGATGAACCTGGCCCTGAAGGATTTCTGTAATTGATGGAAGCTTTTGATGGAGGCCGGCTCCAGCTTATAATACCACCTGACAGCTAATGGCCCCAGGCTGCTGGGGAATATTCTACACATGAGGGCTTCGTTGTCTGCATGCAATGTCATGGCCTCCTTGTAATGACGGATATAGTCAGTGGGGTCTGATTTTCCATCGTAAAGAGTGAATGACGGAGCTTTGAACTTCTTGGGCAAGGCCGTCCTTGCAATCCGTCAGACAAAAGGATCGTGCTGGTCATCTTCATCTGAACTGCTCCTCCTGCGCTTGTTCCTTGTATGTAGACTCTTTTCGGAGGAGCTGGAAGTTTCAGATCGTCCCTTCTTGGTGAGCTCCGTGGATAATGAGTTGGAGTCGCTATTGGTATCCTTGGGCCGGGCTCGAGGTCGTTGTCCACCGGCCCTCGGAGGTCGTTCAGGATCTTGGCGCATGGCTTCTCTAGATTTTGCGACTTCGAGGGCCAAATCTTGACGGAGACGTTCATTTTCAGCGATCATGTTCTCCAGCCTCTGTTCGTTCTACTTTGCTTGTTCCATGATCGCCTGTATTGTCTCTCGCGCTGAAGTCGTTGGTGAATCGAAGTTCAAGGCGCGTCTTGTAGCGATGGTTTCTTTCCCGAGCATATTTGCTGGAGTGAGGTCATCTCCCTGTGCGGTCTCGTCAATGGCTACAGGAGGATCTTCAGTCACACCTGCCATGGATGTATTTGAGTATTCCCACAGACGGCGCCAATTGTGGAGAAGTGGTTTGGAAATACTCTTCAGATCCTGGGAGACGCTGGTGATCCTCAGCTAGTCACCTGAAAAGATACACACTCCGGTCGGGGGTGCCGGGATTAGCACTCTGACAGACAAGTTAGTTCAGATACTCAAGATAGTTTCTTGTTTAAGTTAAGTGGAGTGATTCTTACATACCTACTAAATATGTTGCTCCTATATTTATACCTGTTTCCCTCGATCCTCGAGGCCAGGGCCTACTTTTTTATCATTATCCTTTATATTATTCGACTCCAATGCCACACACTTATTCGGCCCAAATATTGTATTTAGATGCAGCCGATTATTATCAGCCCTGTATTGCGCGCGCCTTCTGCTTTTGTCAATTATTCGGCTCCCACAATAATTAAAATGAGTAAATAAAACATGACAAGTAAAACTTGAGCAAGTTAAGCATGTTGTGTTGCATTGCAACTGTTTGGATCGGACGTCAATCCAAAGATAAGTAAAATGAGAGGTTTCATACTCAAAGTGATGAAACGTGTCATTTTTCTTGGTCACCGTCATCCTTGATCATGCATGAAAGGGTGGTGGTTGTTTTGGTCTTGTTTGTGCATTCATTGACCGTGTACAAGCTTGGCTCTCTAACCATCATGCATTGAGAATGCTTGGTTGGTGGCTTGAGAGCCAAGAGCTACACTCCTTTGAGCTTGAGAGATGATAATGAGGATATCAGTACATATATTTCTTGAAAATGCATTGCTTTGCCTCTGTTTGCTCTCTGTTGTAGCAAAAGAAGAAGTCTAGAAAAGGGGGTGGCCGACCGGCCACTTGAGCTAGCCAACCGGCCAATTGTTGTGGCCGACAGCCACCTTTTGTAGCTGACCTGCCACCAGTGAATTTTGCACAAATGTGTTCCTGTGTTGGAGTAGAGGCAATCTATAAGTTGGTACAATTTTCGGTGATCAAATGAGTGCAAATAGAGGTGTCCGATGGCAAGGCAAGGGAATTTTCGGGTAGAGTAACCGAGCATGCATGCATGCCTCGCCCTCGAGGCCATTTAATTAGTTTAGTTAGTTAGCATAGCTAATTATTCAATTCAAGTGTTGTAATTTTTTAATTAGCTTAGAATAAGTTAGTTAATTAGTTTCATGCTGTAATAATTAGCTTAATTAGCATATCTAGTTAGCTTATTTTTTTGGACCCTCCTTCACGAGGGCACAATGTTGTAATAAGTGTGCGTGCGTGTGTGCATGTCTTCCAACCCCACGCTTTCTCCCTTTTATTTAACCACTTTCGATGGTTAGTTTAGGGTCATTTTCAATTTGCATACCTTATGCTTGTATGTTTGCATCCATTCATTTTCCTTGCATGCACCGAGGTTCAGCGCATTATGCAAACTACATTGCAAATTCAATACTTATTTGAATACGTGTTTCAAAGCATGTTATCAAATTATATCATATGCCATATTAGTAGTCGAGCCTATTAATTGCATTATTGCATATGTTGCATTAAGCATCTTGTATAGTTAGGATCATGCATTCTTTCTAACTAGTTTTTGTTTTGGCTTGGAGTACTCGATGAGTTTTTGCTTTAGCATACTTGCGTCAGTGTGATTGCCATATTGCCCGGTTTTCGAATGCTTGCCATGAGGCTATGTGCTTAAATGATTAATTGCATGAATGCCTGTGGATGAAGGCTTGATTATTTGAATTGGAATGATTCAACAAATGTGAGTTTTAAGCCCACTTGAGATGGCAAATCATGTTTGATGGCAAATCCGCGTTTTAACCCACTTGAGGGTGGCACCTTCAAACCATTTTCGAAAACAAACATGAGTTGTTTTGTTCCAATTCTTGCGATTTTAGGCTATACTTGCTAGTGTGCATCACATAGTAAAGTTAGCTAATAACCGGAATAAGAACACGTGTTTATAAAACAACACATCATGATTAGTAAAGGCCGATCTTTGATTGGGCGAGCGGGGGTGCTCATTTTAGGACCTTCCCCTCTCGTACCCAAGTTCCCGAGCCAAGGCAACTTTCGTGCTGACGGACACGTGGCCTTTGGCATGAGTCAGGGTTTCTTAAATTTCTCGAAAATAAAATATTTAGGTGGCGACTCTATAATCTTGCAAAGCAGTCCAGTTTTGGCATTATTTGATTTGAAATCTAATTTTCCAAAATGATTTGCTAGATTGGACTCTTTGGTGTTTATTAGTTTCACATTACACTTTGTGAGACTAGATTCAGAACCGTGACAAGAGTTCGAACTCTTGGACCAATTCAAGCTCTCCGAAAGGGGGCACGAACAAAGTCGAGCTACACATGCTTTTCCAAGCAAGCCTTCGGCAAACTGTTCAGGAATAGTAGATGGCAAACATTGTGACTTTGGCGCACCAATGCAAATGCAAATGCAAAGAAAGACATAAGTGTAGATAAAACAACATATCGTGATTTCGAGTCAAGTTCTCTAAGTCCCCGGCGAAGTTGCCAGAAACTGTGGGTTCGCCTTTTTCTCGTGCCCCACCTTTCGGATAGGGTTTGAAAAGAAAGGCCTCACAGTTCGGACTCCCACAGTTCTGAATCTAGTCTTACAAGTGCAATGTGAAACTGATAAACACCAAAGATTCCAAATATGGCAAATCGTTTTGAAAAATCAATTTTCAATCAAATAATGCCAAAATTGGACTGCTTTGACAGATTATAGAGTCGCCACCTAAATATTTTATTTTTTGGGAAAATTTAGGAAACCCTGACTCGTGCCAAAGGCCATGTGTCCGTCATCATGAAAGTTGCCTCGGCTCATGAACTTGGGTACAAGAGAGGAAAGTCCTGAAATGAGCACCCCCGCTCGCCCGATCAAAGATCGGCCTTTACTAAGCATGATATGTTGTTTTATAAACATTATGTGTTCTTATTCCGATTATTGATCAAACCTTACTATGTGATGCGCACGCATACAATTATAGACTATATCGCATGTTCGTTTGTAAAAATGGTTTGAATTTGCCACCCTCAAGTGGACTTAGAAATGAGGATTTGCCACCTCAAGTGAGCTTAAAACATGATTTTGCCACTTCACAAAGTGGGCTGAAAACTCACACTCATTGAATCGTTCCAATTCAAACAACAAAGCCTTCATCCATAGGCATTCATGCAGCTAAGCATTTAAGCACATAGCCTCATGGAAAGCATGGGAATCATGGCAATATGACAATCGCACTCATGCAAGTATGCTAAAGCATAAAACTCACCGAGTACTCCAAACCAAAACAAAAACTAGTTAGAAAAATACATGGTCCTAAGTATACAAGATGCCTAATGCAACACATGCAACATGAAATTAGTAGGCTCGGCTACTAATATGGCATTTATAACACTTTGAACAACATGGGATTAAACACGTATTCAAGTAAGTATTTGAAATTGACAATGCAGTTTGAATGATGCACCGAGCCTTGGTGCATGGAAGACAAATGAATGGATGCAAACATGCAAGCATAAAGTATGCTAATCGAAACATGATCCCTAATCTAACCATCAAAAGCGGATAAATAAAAGGGAGAAAGACGTGGGGTTGGAAGACATGCACACATGCACGCACACTTATTACAACATTACGCCCTCGCGAAGGAGGGTTCGAATGAATAAGAGCTAAGTTAACTAACTACGCTAATTAAGCTAAGTTATTATAACACAATTAATTAACTTTTCTAGCTAATCAAATGTTACAAACTGAATTAAGCTAATTAATTACAACACTTGTATGAATAAATTAGCTACAACTAACTAATAAAGCAATTAAACAGCCTTAAGGGACGAGGGATGCGTGCATGCTCGAATTCTCCTCCCGAAAATGCCATTGACTTGCCTTCGCAGCCTCTGTTTGCACTTGCTTGAACACCAACAGTGCTGCCAACTTCGAAAACACCTCTGCTCCAACTCAGGAACACACTTGTGTACAGTTTCATTTCTGGCCAGTTGGCTACCAATGGTGGCTGCCGGCTACCATTGGTGGCCGGTCGGCCACCCTTTCCTTGAACTTCCTTTTTTTACTGCAACAGAGAGCAAACAGAGGCAAAGCATTGTATTCTCAAGGAGTGTATGTACTGCTACCCTCCTTATCATCACACAAGCTCCAAGGAGTGTAACTCTTGGCTCTCAAGCCATCAACCAAGCATTTTCATGCATGATGGCCAAAGAACCAAGCTTGTACAAGCTTAATGAGTGCGCAACAAGACTCAAAAAGACCACCACCCTATCACGCAAGATCGAGGGTGACGGTGACCAAGGAAAGTGGCACGTTTCATTACTTTGAGTATGAAATGTCCTATTTTCCTTGTGTTCGAATTAACATCCGATTCGAACACATACAATGTAACACATAGGATGCTTATCTTGCCTCTTTTACTTTGTTCATTTTGGTTATACCTTTTACCTTACCAATCCATTCTTTAATTGATTAGTCCAAAAGGTGAGTGTCCTCTAATGGAAAGAGGGCTTAAACCACAAGTGCTTTGAGCATGAAAGAGGCTTCATGCTATTGGTAATGAACTTCCGAAGGAATTAAACCATTAGGCATGAGGGTCTCAATTCCATACTCAAGCCAACAAGGGGTTCAAAGCCACTTTCAAAACAAATGAAAGAGTGAAGAATTGAGGGAGATTGTAGAGATTTCAATGCTGAAATGGAGTGCAAAATGACACTAAAACACGTAAGCAACTCATGCAATTCATATTTAAAAGCTTAAAACATTAAGCTAGTGAAGGAGATTGCATTACAACCACACAATACAAGCTTCAAAGGACCAAACCAGCTCAAAACATAGCTAAAACTAGTCAAAATAGTAGCAAAAACATGCTGAGATTAAGGTACAAAATGCTACAAAATCATGCTCACATGTTAAGCTATCTAGGCTTGCAAACAAGACACAAGGAGTGGAGGCTACCCCCTCCAATTTTGGACTTCAAAACCAAGTTTTTACCACTGAAATAACTCAGAGTTTTAGTGGTTTAAAGGGCCAAAAAGTTTGATGTGAATATTCTAAAAGGTGGTGCAAAAGCTTACACAATAAAGCAACAAGAAGGGTACACTACCCTGTACACATCCCATTTTTGACCGTCCTCAAAACTTGGACGTCATCATTTGAACACTCAATGATCATCCATGCTCGTGTTCGTTTTGAGTTCTCGGAGGTCTCGGTTACGCGCCTTGCCTCAATATCTTTTAACTTGTCTGTTTTGTGCTTGGTCATGGACCAAACACACTGTGTTTTTGCTTCTAAGGGAAGAGGGTGGCTTGTTTGCCATCCCCTCAACCCACCAGCCAGGGCATGATGCCATCGGCCCCTTTTTCTCGCCATCGGCCAAGAGTGTTGGCCAGTTGGCACTATATTTGGTCGGCCGGCACTTATGTTGGTCGATCGGTCATTTTTCGTGGCCGAACCCTGTTCATCTACTTTATGCAGATATTTTATGCCAGCTGGTGCAGCTGGCATCCACAATTCACACCCTCCATACACGTGTATGGAGGGATTTTCCCTTTGCTTGGCTTCTCTTGGAAGCCTTAGAATTTGAACCTCTATAAAAGAGAGAGCCCCTTCTCCCTCCTTGGGGGTTCAAAAAAATTGTTCTTGAGAGGATAGATATAGTAGTGCATCTATTCTTCCTTGTTTAGCTTTGTTTTGTGTCTAAAAGAGCAGTATTGTCTTACTATTGTACACAAACACACACTAGAACACCATCCTTGGTTGCTGAGGTGCTAGGAGGTTGATTTCAGTGTTCTCGGGTCAGTTTGAACTCAAAAAACTTGTTGGAGCTTGGTTCTTGAAGAGGTTCTACAAGGGTGAGTTCCTTATTTTAGATATCGCATTCTTGCTTAAGCTTTTAAGCCTTCTTGCTTATTGTTTTAAGCTTAGATTGTAACTGATAAAAGTTTTGATTTTTAGTGCTTAAGACCTTTGTTTAAGGTCATTTTTGTGTTTGGGGTTGTTTACCCCCTCTTAGGCCTTGTTTGGCCTTGTTCTTATGCTTTATTTTTAAGCTTTGAGATCACCTTGCTTTGGCCTTTTCACCACTGAAATCTAGAGGGATTTTAGTTGTGGTGATGATGTTTTAAGGTCTCAAATAGGAGAGGGTCATCCCCTCTCCTTGTCATCTTTCATGCTTGCATAAATGGCTTATGTTTGTGGCATGTTTGCTTAGCTTGTTTTAGCTTCATTTCAGTATATATTAGGCTTTGTTTTGCCATGATATAGCACTATTTTGACATGGTTTAGACATACCATGCATGCTTTGTATACTTGTCTTGTAATGCCATGATTTGCCTTAACATGCACCATGTTGTAACATGTCTTTTTAGCATGATCTTGGCTTAACTTCATGAAGCTTCTAGCCTTGTTTTAACATGCTTGAGCTCTATTTTTCATTGTTTTGGTCATGCTTGCATTGTTTTGTATAGCTACTATACAATCTAGCTTGTTAGCTTTGGGTGCTTCAGTCACTAGCATGCTTTACTTGAGCCATTTCAGTGGTTTGGCATCACTTCTTATGTTATTTCAGTCCATGTTTTATGCTTGTACACTTACACTTATCACCCCTTTAATGTTTTAAAGAGTTTGTGTTTTATGCCTCATGATATGTGTCATTGTGTATGCCATCATGTTTAGGCCTCTAGGATGCCATTTCAATGTGTTTTTGGTCTTGTTCTAACATTCCATAACTTTGATTTTGGTTGCTTAAATCATGCAATGTTTGGTTGTGTTAGGTGTAGTGTAACACCTCTTTTGTGGCCTTACATGCCCCATTGTTTTGGCATTATGTTCTAGCTTGTGTTGGCTAGTGTTTAGCTCAGTTTTGGTCTTGTTTAGACTTGCCTTGGGACTGTTTTAGGTCCCCTTGGCCCTTTGGGGCTTGCTTCATGTAGCCTTGGTTAGAGTCCCTTGGCTAGTTTCAAGTTTTAGGCTTTATTGCATGCCTTAATTTCATGGTGTGGTTGATTTGGCATCATCCCTTGCATGATTTCAAGGCTTAACATGTTTGCCTAATATCCATGTTTGTCTCCCTTTAAGTGTTCTTAAAAGTTGCCCTTTGATGCTTAAGTGTTAGGCCAATTACCATGCATGTTTGTATGTGATTTTGTCCCATATCACTTAGCATATTGGCCACTGATTTGGACCTATTTGAGAGCCATCCATTTTGGTTTAAGTCCATCCCTGCATATTGTTGCATGCTTGGCTTGTATGTTGCCACATACTTGTTGAATATTTGGTAAATTGCATGTTGTAGCATGATAGTTCAATTGTGCCTTGTTGTGTACTTAGGCCATGACATGTTGTTGCATGCTTAAGTTGTAATGCATTTGGCATGCATTCCCTTTTTTTAGTTGCTTAACATGTTCACATGTTTGCCTCACATCTTGTTGCATGTTTGTCATTGGCATTGTTGTTACATGCCTTCCATGATTATTTGTTTAGGTTGTATGCCTATTGCACATTGCTTGTTTGCATGCTCATGTTGAATTAGCTTGCTTGCATGCCTAGGTTGCATAGCATTAAGCATGCATCCCTTTGTAGACGCGCCCGTGGGGGACCTCGCTACAGTTCGGACTCGATTTGTGTCGCGGTTCTAAATCTGAACCAAAGAGTCCAAATCCGGCAAATCGTTTGAGAAAACAGATTGTTGAAAAGTAGTGCCAAACATGGACTGCTTTGCCAGATTACAAAGTCGCCACCTAAATATTTTTTAATTGGGAAATTTAGGAAACCCTGACTCAGTGCCGAAGGCCACATGTCCGTCATCACCAAAGTGGTCTTGGCTCGGGAACTTGGGTACGATCAGGGAAGGTCAGCTATGAGCACCCCCTTTCGCCCGATCCGAAGACCGGCCTCTACTAACCGTGATATCCGTTTTTGAAAACTTTATGCGTTCTTATTCCGGTTATTAACCTAGAATTACTATGTGATGTGCACAACACAAAAGTATAGACTAGATTGCCTAACTTGGAAATAAACATTGCATATCCATTTTGTCTTGAAAAACGTGTCAGATTTTGCTACTTGCAAGTAGGCTAAAATACGGATTTCAATGAGTTGCCCAACTCAAGCAACCCAACCTCCACCCACAGGCATTCAAACAGTTTATCATGTAAGCACTTAGCCGCATGGCAAGCATACTGTCATGGTAAACATTCACACGCATGCGGTATGCTAAAGCCATAAAAACTTACATCGTACTCCGTGCCAGAACAGTAAATTGGTTAGCAAACATGCATGACCTAGTTCATGTTAAGTGGCTAATGCGACACAGGCAGAAATGCAATCTAGAGTAGGCTCGGCTAACCCTAAACATGGCATGTGGAATGCGCGAATAGCACGTATTCAATTTCGAATTGAGAATTGCAATGCAGTTTGTATGATGTACCGAGCCCGGTGCATGTAAACAAATGCATGAATGCACACATGCATTGCATAAGGTATGATAAAATAGACATGCCCTAATCTGCCATCGAAAGCGGGTAAATAAAAGGGAAGAAAGAAATGGGGGTTGGAAGACATACACCCACTCACGCACACTTATTACATTTTCTGCCCTCGCTCGGAGGGACCAAAACAATAATACAGTCCAACGAATAAATGAATAAATAAATTATTACAAATTCTAATTACTAAAATTAAAGCAAATAAATAAATAAATGCAATGGGGCCTCAGCCCTGCCTTGGGGCGCGCGAATGATGCATGCTCGATCCGATTTGCCCGGAAAATCCGTGTCATGGCATTGCTGCTTCTGTTTTTACTGCCCTGCCTCTCCAAAAATTCCCAAAGTTTCAGGAAACCTCCCAAATGATTTGAAATGCCCCACCGGTCAGAAGAGCTCATCGGTCACGAGATTGACCACCGTTGCATGTGGAGTTTACCGGCATAAAAAAAGGCCGATCGGCACAACAAACCGCCGCGTGAAAGTCCCTCAAGAGCAGACAGATTGACACCAAAGAAGAAGACAAAGAATGCATGGCATGGGTTTTGGGCATATGTAAGCATGGTCATGACCTCCTATCATGCGTTGAGACTCAAGGAGGTAAGACTCTTGGTTCTTGGGCCACCAATGGTGCATTTTGATACATGATAGCCCTAAGAACTAAGATTGCTTTTTGATGTAAATGCATGCAACACAAACATGAGACCAAGACCTTATCATGCTTAGGTCAAAGGCCTTGGCGACCAAGAATTGAGGCAAGTTGCACCACTTGAAGTGTGAACTTCCCTTAATTCTTATGCTTAGTTTGACAACCCCAAACCAAGCCATGAGATGCATGTATGCAACATGGTTCAATAATGCAACAATGATGCAAGGATGCAAGGCATACCAAGTGTCATGCAACTAACACAATAGGCATGCAAAATGCTAGGGCATGCAAGGCACAAGTGGCATGAGGACATGGACCAACCAAGCCTAGAACTAGCATGTATTCAAGGCTTCGTCAATCAAACATGCAACAATCATGATATAAGCATGCAATGGTGGACTCAAGTCAAATGGGGCAGCCCTTAAACTAACCCAAAAAAACAGTAGCAAAAGTGACCAATGAGCATGCCAATATGCAAACCAAATAAGGCCAAGTCTAAGGCACCAAAAGGAGCACACCTTACTACCATTAACAAGACCAAACATGGCATATTGCAAGCAAGCAAAAACAGATTTCTAGTTTGCGAAAAGACACCCAAATCCCCTCACATGGCACCCCAAAATGTATTAATCATGGAAGCATACACAAGGCCCATTCTTGGGCATAAAAGGACACACCTTTAAAGCATGAAAGAGATGACAAGCACAAACAAGTGAACATGATTTAGGGACTGCAATATGATCTAAAATGATGCCAAATCATGAGATCAATGCAAGCTAAACATGCTAGAGACTCACACTCCCCAAGGTTTACAAACTAGAATGCAAAACAAACATGTCAAGCATACTAAACATAATAAAAACAGTGGCCCACAGCCCTCTATCATGGCAAAATAATGCTAGCATCTTCATGAAACTAAGCTAAAAACATACTAAAATCATGGCCTTAAAGTATGGCATACTTTTAAGCACAAGAGAGCATTTCAAAGCAAGTATGAAAGACATGTTAGAGATGACAAATCCGACCAAAAACAGAATTTAAACATGCTCCAAAACACTCAAAAAAACTCTGAAATGAAGCCAAACAAGACTATGCACACATGCTATTCTTTGAACCCAAAACAAAGGCAAACAAGGGACCAAGGGGAGAGGGGTGTCCCTCCCCTTTATGAGACTTGAAACCACCTTCCTCACCACTGAAAACCCACTGGTTTTCAGTGGTGGGAAGGCCAAGAACACCAAGTAAAGAGGGTCTTAAGCAAAGGCACCAAAAGTGGCCATATAAGGCCTAATAGGAGGGACCTTTGCTCAAACCAAAAAAAGACCTTAATGAAGGTTCAAGAACAAGTACAAATAAGGCCTTTTTATCTTAAACACAAGTTCAAAAACACAAAGTAAGGAGGGTAGAAAGAGGTTGCAAGAATGGGGAATATAAAGTAAAGTGTTTACCCTTGAAGATGCCTTGAAGAACAAAGGTTCCAGCCACTCTCTAGTGATCAAAACCAGTCCAAAACCAACACAAACAACCTTCTAAGTCTCTCAATCTCGAGCTAAGGTGTAAAGGTGTGTGTAATGGTGCAAAAATGAGGTAAAACTACACTTTTTGGCCTAAAATCACACACACAAGAGGAGAGAGGTGGAGATATAGATATATGGCAGAGATATATGTATACGAACTCTGGTTTTTGTCTCCAAAAACTCTAACCTTGAGCCAAGAGGAAGAGCTCTCTTCTTATAGGCAAGGAAAACTTAGCAACTAAGCAAACCAAGGGCTCATCCCTCCATACACGTGTATGGAGGGGAGCAAAACACTTTACAGCTGTGAGAAAATATCTGATAAAGCAAGTGTACAAAGTTGCCGCAAAGCAAAGAGTACCATTTTAGAAAAACACAGTGCCGGTCGGCACAAAAGAGTGCCGGTCGGCACAATAAAGTGCCGATAGAAGCTTCAGCCAGCCGGTGGCCTCTAGCCCCAGCCGGTGGTGTGTAGGGATGCCTCATAAGGCATGCCCTGCCCTCCCAAGGTAAAACACAAGCGTTTGGTGCAAAACCAAACACAAACGGTCGAGTTCGGAGGTCCTGAGGCAAGGCGCGCGTAGCCAAGAACTTCGGGAACTCCAAACGAACACAAACATAGATAATCACCGAGTGTTCCAACGGTGACGTCCAAGTCTTGAGGACGGTCGAAAATGGGGTGTCTACACCCTTGCCTCTTGATCAACCATGATGGAGGTTAGGGCCCCCCCCTTACATATTTATGTGCATTCATTGTACACTAATTTGCACACTCGGCTCATTTGGCCATCATGCATTGAAATGGGTGATTGATGGCCTGTGGGTCGAGAACCATACTCCTTTGAGTCTCAAACATGATAAGGAGGGTCGTGGTGCAAACATTGCCTTGAAAATGCATTGCCATGCTCTGTTTGTCCTCTGTTGCAGCAAAACAGGATTCTGCAGGAAAAGATGGCCGGTTAGCCATCTTCAGTGCCGGCCGGCTATGTATTGTTGGCCGAGGTCCCCACAAATGGTCGATGACCAGTTCCACTTGGCCGGTGGCCTTGAATTTCAGCCGGTGACATCCCACAGTGCTCAAAAGGTGATTCAGAAGCATCCTTGAGACTTGTGAAGTTTTCAGAGGTGCAGAGCAGTGTAAACAGAGGCAGTGTGAACATGGTGATAGATTTTCGAGTGAAGTCGTCCGAGCACGCATGCATCCCTCTTCCCGAGGCTGTTTTTACTGTTTTCATAGCTTAATTAATTTTCTTAATTAGTTAGGTGTTGTGTAATAACTAATTATCTTGTTAGTTAGTTAATTTGTATTATTCTTTTGGTCCCTCCATTGAGAGGGTGCAATTGTGTAATAAGCGTGCGTATGTGTGATGCATGTCTTCCAACCTCCATTTCTTTCTCCCTTTTAGTTGACTGCTTACGATGGTTAGTTCTAGGGCACGTTTCAATTAGCATCCTTATGCTATGCATGTTTGCATCCATCCATTTGTATTGCATGCACCAGGCTTGGCGCATCATACTAAGTGCATTGTATTTTAATTCCAAGTTGAATACATGTATCGAATTGTCGCATCCTACATGCCATTTTAGACTAGCCAAGCCTATTCTAGTTGCATTTTGTATGTGATGCATTAGCCATCTTAACATGAACTAGGATCATGCATGATTTCTAACTAGTTTCTTGTTTTGGCTCGGAGTACACTGTGAGTGTTTATGTTTTAGCATCTTGCATGTATGTGAATGTTAACATGAAAGCATGCTTTGCATGAGGCTAATTACTTATGTGATATAACTGCCTAAATGCCTGTGGGTGAAGGTTGGGTTGCTTGAATTGGGATAATTCATTGAAATCCGTGATTTAGCTTGCTTGCGAGTAGCAAACTTCAAACCGCCTTCCAAACAAACGGATATGCAATGCTTTGTTCCAAATTAGGCGATCTAGTCTATACTTATGTGTTGTGCGCATCACCTAGTAATTCTAGCTAATTAACCGGAATAAGAACGCATGTGTTTTTTTTAAAAAAAAAAGAGATATCATGTTTAGTAGTGGCCGATCCTTGGTCGGGTGAGCGGGGGTGCTCATAGCTAACCTTCCCCAATCGTACCCAAGTTCCCGAGCCAAGGCAACTTTGGTGATGCCGAATATGTGGCCTTAGGCAATGAGTCAGGGTTTCCTAAATTTTTCCAAAAACAAAATATTTAGGTAGCGACTCTGTATCTGGCAAAGCAGCCCATGTTTGGCACTTCTTTCTTAAAAATCAATTTTCCAAAACGATTTGCCGGATTTGGACTCTTTGGTGATTTATCAGTCTCACATCGCACATTGTGAGATCAGATTAAGAACCGTGACAATTTGAGTCCGAACTGTGGTAAGCATGAGGCCCTCGGGGCGCGTCCACATACCCCTTTACACAAATGACCTCAAACCATCATGTTAAGGGTAAAAAATTAGAGTTTTTTGTAGTTTGAAAACCTGCTCAAAAATAGTATAAAAAGATGGCAAAACAAGTAGTCAAAACAAAGCTTACATGGTGAGTCTTATACCTCTTGAAGCACAACACTAAACAGCCACAATTTCAGGCTCAAACCTCCTTTCAAAAGGTCAAACCGCCGCCAAGGGACCTCAGCTCCAAGGTGAGAGTTTTTGGTTGAGGCTTGATGAATAAAGGTGTAGAGAAACAGGGCTTTAAGGTACAAAACCAGAAGAGAGAGAGAGAGAGAGAGAGAGAGAAATTTTGATCCAAATTTTCTAACCCCCAAAAATGGGGGAGGACACCCCCTATATATAGAAAATCAAGATTCAAGTTTGTATTCATCCCTCCATACACGTGTATGGAGATGCACTTCAGTGAACAATAGTTGGCACAACTGGCAAACAAATATCAGAAAAAGGAGAAAAATGGCCGCTGGCCATCACTAGTGGCCGACCGGCCATCAGTTTGGCCAACTGGCCACCACTGCTGGCCGGCAGGCACAAGCCATGGCCGATGGACTGTGGGGATCGCCGACAGGTCACCCTCTCCTCCAGACTTGAAACAACAAGCTCTTGGTCCACAACCAAGCACAAAATAGACAAGTTTAGAGGATCAAAGGCGAGGCGCTCGGCCAAGAACTTCAGGCACTCAAAACGAACACGAACATACAAAATCATCGAGTGTTCAAACGATGACATCTAGGTCTTGAGGACTGTCAAAAATGGGTTGTCTACAGTGTTACCTCGGACATCACTTGCTTGTTTTGTGTTTGTTTTTTACACTCTTTCTTTTGCGCCTGTTTTTGCCATTGAGTCAGTTGTGCCAGAAGATCTGAATGAAACGGCAAAGATTTTCTTCTACTTTTTATGTGCCTTTAAGTCATTGCATTGACCTAAGTTTTTCAAAACTTTTCTAACACTGTGATGAAAACAAAGAGGAAGGAATTCCTCGGGATTTGCAAAAATTTGATCAACTGAGAGAAAGAGAGGCATGCTAAGCCTTTAATGAATGAGATCATGTTTGTTAATGTGAGTATTAGGAAAGATCCTGGGTTGATCCAGATTGGTTCTGCATTGTATTCAGCGCGAGCGACTAGTCGCTTTCTTAAAAGATTTCAAAAAATGTTTTGCGTGGTCCTGCGAAGACATGCGTGGAATTCATCTTAAGATTGTGCAGCATAGGATCACTCCCGGTCTCGAGACTCGATCCCTTTTGCTTTCAAACCTCGAACTTTGATTTAGAATGTTCAACGATCAACCAATATAAGGCTTATATGGCTGGATTAAAAGCAACCCTTGAACTAGGGGCAAGAAGGTCAGATCAAGAAGGTTAGATATCATCAAAGGAAGCTTGCAAAGCTAGATCAGAAGTAGCCTTTGAACTAGGGGCAAAAAAATGTCAGATGCACTCAAAGATTCAAAAGATGGGTCATTCCACAAACCAAGATTGGAAAGAAAGCCAAGTCCCAGCATAGAGAAAAGAAGAAAGTTTTGCTGAAGGACAACTGAATTCCTATCCATAACACTAAGGGCAAATTCAGACTCGATTGGATGGACTCCTATATCATTAGCGAACAACAGCCATTCTCTTGGATTTAGATGACTTAGAGATCCTATGACCAATCAACATGGACAAAGTTAAACTTTTTTATCCTTGAGAGGTTCGTTGGGCCGAAAACCCAAAATGGCGACCCGGGCAAAAGTTAGAGCAAGAAAAGAAATGAAAAGCAAGGAAAAAAAAGAAAAGGAAAAACAGAGCTCGCAAGGTTGAAAACCCGAAAGGGCGGCTTTGGCAAAAGTAAGAGCGTAAAAGGAGAGCGTTAATACCTGAGTGAACCTCAACCCGGAACTACGTACGGCCTGACTCCCATCTTTGGGATATGTAGGAAACTTCATCCCGATGTTTGGCGCCAATCATTTTCAACCTGCTTGGCTCATCCATGTTGATTGGTTTACCCTTGTTCAACTCGACTATCTTATCCATGTGCAAATTAGCACAGTTTCATTCAAAATCAGCTGTCCTATTCTATTAGAAAGATTTAGCTGCAAGACAATTCAAGTTTAGATCCGAGATTGTGCATCTCAAGAGTAGATTCTGCGTTGATTGAGCAATGGCCATTTGCAAAAACAGTTTTGAAGATTTTTTTTTAATGAGGTTGACTAGTTTTCTAAAAAATTATTCAATTTTTCTAAAACTGGACCATTTCTTAGACCCAAAAAAGGTAAATTTTTAGTGCTCACAACCTTACGTGCATGATTTCAAATCAGAAAATCGAATAAGCATGTTAATCTAACTCTCATGTTGGTCAAAATTGTTTTAGCACAAGCCAAAAAACAAAAAATTGTCAAAATGATGAACTAGGGGCACAGTTGAGTCATGTTTTCCGTCTTTTCCCCGTTGTCAACATGCTTGCCAAAAAGGGCACCATATTTGCAGGAAATGGCAGTGTATTCGCCAGAATGGGCACAACTGAAGCTCACAGTAGAGGGACGAAAGCTCCCTCATCCTCTAAGAAGTGAAGATCAAGCCAAGTACAAAGCACAAGCTGGAATGGAACAGGGTATTCGACCCCCTCATCTAGGCAGGTTTGATCACACCCAAATTGGCGTCTGACCCTGAATGGGGATGTAGAAAATGCAATGTGTGAGACTAATAAATTGTATACTAGGGCAGTGGGACATTGTTGTAATTCACCTTCGTCAAGCTAAGCCAGGGGCATTGTCAACTGGTGTTAGTTGCAGTGCTCCGCATCTAGTCGCGCCACAACCTCTCTGTGGGAGAGCTCACTAGTTGTGAGAAAAATAATGAGAATCTAGTAGAATACTAGGGGCAAGAGCCCACAACTTCCTGTTTATCCATCAACCACCAGGGAAGGGATAAAAAATAAGAGAGATTAAAAAATAGAGAGATGTGCGTTGAGAGGAAAAAGTGAGGAAAGAGCTTGTCAGAGAAATAAAGATTGAGTGCCATAGTGATGTGAGAATCCAAAATAAGTAAGGGTGGGAAACAATACCTAGAGAAACAGGCTCCTTGTGAATTGAGAGGTCTCTCACCATTGGAACATATCCGAGTGTTGTGGTTGTTGTTTTTGTTTGTCTCAATTCTTGTTTTGAGTCATTTCGAGTGTAAATGTTTGTGTTTAGGTTGTTTTACTTTGTTTGTTTTCCATTGTTGAGTCGTGGTGTGCTGTGGTCGGTCATAGGCTCAATACCTGGTTAAGAACTCATTTCTCAATTTCAATTTCAAAAATAAATCGTTTTGTGCTCAGAGTGCTGTGCCGTTCTCTACATATGTGCAAAACAGGATTTGTTCTTTCATAAACTGTAGTGTAATAGCCCGACCCTCGTACATGAATCTGGTATCTCTTTAGTTCTCTATTCTGTGTTTTTGTAGGCATATTATGACAATCTAGGTGAAATTACATGGAATTAAACGGAACTTAGAGAAAATGGATTTCTATCTGTTGGTTTGAAACATTATCTGTTGCAATTGACTTATTTGAATCTGAAATTGGGTGCCTTAGAGGCTTAATTTTCAGAAATGGATTTGATATTTGGAATCTACATAATTTTTAAGCTCTAATGGGATTTTCTGTGAAATTTTAGTTTCGGCATGATAAAGCGATTGAATTTTGTCTTATTATCCTATTATATATATATCAACTTAGAAGATATTTTTGGACTTAGAGCTATGTCTTGTGTGACATCAAGAAGAGAGAAAACGTGAGGATAGGAGAGGAAGAATTGGGGGGAAAACGTGATTCAACAAGGAAGCTAAGCAAAATTGTTAAATTTGTGAGATTTAATTCAAGGTAACCCAAGTTCTCTTCTTGTTATGGCAACTTAGAGTTGTAATTCATGTTTTGTTTGATTCATGTTTGAATTATGAGGGTTTTCATCAATTGGTCATTTTGACACTCAATTTGGGTGTTCTATGAAATTATACTTCAATCCTTGGTTTTATACCATCCCTTCATGGATTTATGTATATATATATGTATATATATAGATATCATGTGCTATGGTTCAAGAACATGAAGAACTTGAATCCAAAAGTGGAATTTGGAGAAGAGATGGCTTATTTAAGTTCCTAATTGTGCTTAATTTGTCATGTTTAAGGTAGAATTCATATTATAGTGATGTTGGGTTGAAATATGGTCTTAGATTCATTTGGAATTGCATGAGAACTGGAATGAAGTTGTTGAATTCAAGTTCAATTTGAGTCGCGTGGTCCGCTCGGCGTGTAAAGCCCTTCGAAGGGAAAAACGCCTTCCAAAGCGGTTTGGTGGATTTCTGATCCGCTCGAGCGGCCAAAGTGGCGCTCGAGCGGGGAGGCTTAATTTCAGAAAAATGAAATATGTAGTTTAGCTTTGCGTGTTTGACTCCTTAGAATATTTTCTGATGCTTTTAAGGTGATTATAAATTCGTATGAAGCGTAATGATTCAGGAAATGGTTTCTCAATAATGTGAGGGAAAAGAGAATTAATTTACAAGTTATGAGTATGTGCAGGGTACACTCCGGAAGGAACTAACACACCATCCCAACACGGTGAGTAATAGTACGCGATATGTACATTTTTATCTTCTGATAATGACTATGGTATTAACGCTCTATTCTTCGTAAGTGATTCCACCAGCATTATGTTAATAAGAAATCAGAGTGAATGTTGAGAAAGCTGCATACAGCGGTATGACTATGGAACTATTATGTTCTGTCTATATTGTATATTATTCCTCTGTCATCTGTAAGCAATTGGTATCAATTCTGTTATTTACAAGACAACTATTTTGATAGATAAAAAGCACACTTTGTTGTCCGCAAATTAGTGGCATTAATTTATGATGAACAAGTGAAATGTGACAATGTACCTTTATCCGTTAATAGTTTTTAGTACGAACTGTATTTTCCTTATGTGAGAACTATGTTACATGAAGTTATGTGCTATACGAGAAACATTATGGAATTATGGAAACAGAAGAAATTGTGAAATCATATATGTTATGTATGAAACCTCATGATTTATGGAACTCATCAAGGAAATTGTGATATTGTGAACTCATGTGGCCAAGGGCCATCTGTGTACTAAGTGATTATGAGGCCAATGGCCGATGTGTGAAATGTGATTATGAGGCCAATGGCCGATGTGTGAAATGTGATTATGAGGCCAATGGCCCATGTGTGAAATGTGATGATGAGGCCAATGGCCGATGTGTGAATGTGATTATGAGGCCAATGGCCGATGTGAAATGATTATGAGGCCAAGGGCCAATATGTGGTATATGAATTTGTGAAACTATGTGGCCGAAGGTCATTTGTGAAGTATGAAGTCCCTAGTTATGAAATTATTAAATGATGCGGCCAAAGGCCATCTGTGAAGTATGAAGTGTGAACATTCTGGGCCGAGGGCCATTTTATGATATGTAACATTCGGGCGAGGGCCATTTGTGACATTCGTAACATTCTCGTAACATTCGGGCCGAGGGCCATGTTATGACAACGTAACATTCTCAGAATATTCGGTGCCGAGGGCTAAGTGTAACATTCTGGGTCATGGATCATTTTGTAGCATTGAATTAATTTACATGCATTTGGTTGTAAGGTATGGTTTCAATTATATGGGTACTATTAATATTCACTGAGCTTTGCTCACCCCTTACATTGTCTGTTTCTGTAGGTCGTCAAACCGGGAACCAGTCTTAACTCCTGAAGCTCGTTTCTTTTTGTCAACCCTTACAGTCAGGCACATAAGAAGACCCATCCTATCTTTGTAGACTTTTGTCAAGTTTTGGCTTGTATTCTAATTACCTGTTTTGGGTTGTCTGTAACTAGTATTTTTGGTTGTACGCCTTAGGGCAAAGGTTGCATGTACGTAGTTGGTTAGTTCTGTATATGATGCTCTATTTTGATATGCATGATCCTAGCATGTTATAGTAGCTCAATGGAAGTTTGGATATTGCTCATACGTATGTTATGCTTCCGTTCAGGCCCTTATAATATACATTTATATCAGGTTTATTATATGTTTCTGCATGAGTCATGCCCGAACTTTTAGGGGCAGGTTCGGGTCGTGACATGTAGGGTTCAACCTACGTCATGTAAGAACAATAGAACAATGACCTATCTGAAGCTACATAGTTTCCAGACTGCAAAACAAAATAAAGAAAGGAAAATCAGAGTATCTGAGTTTGTTTCAACTTCAGTAATTTCCGAGATTGCATTCCGAATGTGCCTCTTCAGGCCTTGTCAATGCTCTGAAGTATGAGTGTACCTCTACCTCAAGCTCAAGCTCAAGCTCAAGCTCAAGCCTGATTCAAGCTAGAATGGCAATCAGAAGTGCTCTCTCTAAGTACCATTCCCTGCCAGAGGCATCTTGGTTGTATTTGCAATGAGTTCCTAGGAGACCAATCGCGACGATGGAAACTAGAGTTCGAATGGCGATGGCTAGAACACAAAGGTTTGGAATTTCTGAGACTAAAGTCTGGTTTGAATACCCAGGGGTGTATCCTTGGCTTGAAATATATATGGTAACCCCATAGATTGAGATAGCATGTGTGCACCTCAATTCTGGATACTGAACCAACCTAGTCTGTCACCCCGTTGGAGAATAGGGAAAGTTGTGAATATGATCAGGAAGACAAGTGACATCCGTGGCTTCTACATGCAGAGGTTATCCCATGTCAGCATTTGAGGGTCTTTGATCTGTGAGTTGAAGGTAAGACTTCGAAGAACACAGGGGGGAGATCTCCATTAGAGTAGAGCGGTTCATTGCCACTCGCCCCATGAGGTGCTTGGTAAAGCACCGCTTTGTTTGTTTATTGCATTTCTCTAAGCATCATGTACTACATTGCTTGTAACATGTATGATATTATCACGCGTATTGCATTTATTTGCATCTTCTGTTATCTTATATCATTTATCCTTTTACGTTGAGCAGTGTTTCGGATCGTTGTTCCCCGGGGTTATCTTAGGATGCGTGGAATGCGCTCTTGATTGGTTTTCTTAGGACCTCTTCCCACGATTTCAACGTGGTTAGAGTATTCCTTTCCTCACACGATTTCAGCGTGTTTGGAATTTATCTTCGGTTGCGTGGAGTGCGCCGCCCTAAGTAGTTGTTTTCCAACCTCTTTTCACAATTTCAGCATGGTCAGAGTGTTCTTTTCCTCACACGATTTTAGCGTGTTCGAAATTTATCTCAGGTTGCATCGAACGTGCCCCTGAGTAGTTGTTTTCGAACCTCTTCTCACGATTTCAGCGTGGTTAGAGTGTTCTTTGCCTCACACGATTTCAATGTGTTTCGAATTTATTTAAGGATGCGCAAAATACACCCCTGATTGGTTTTTCTTAGGACCTCTTCTCACGATTTCAACATGGTTTGAGTGTTCCTTTCCTCTTACGATTTCAGCATGTTTGGGATTTGTTCTTCCTCCTTTCACAATTCCAACGTGGTTGGAGCATGTCACCCTTTGCCTACTACACTATCTGTTACATCCATTACATAATACCATCTATGAAGCCCCTGAAATTGTATTCTCTTTGAAACCCTAATGTTTGAATTATTTTCTTAAAGCCCCTCAATTCCTTGAATTATTTCAAATCTTGTCGGTTAGCATTTTATTTTTATTTTTATCAAAACAGGAATATCCTAGCTGAATTAGGTTCCTTAGCCTAATTTAATTTATTTCTACATAAGTAAGGGTCCAATACATGAATTTAATTCCAAGCCCTCGCTTCTTTATTTAAATTCAAAAATTTCCCCAAAACTAGTACATGTGCTTTTATATTATAAGTAACATCAATCAAATTGAGATCTATATATATATACATTGGGGAATGTGTCCCTAGTACCTAGATTGAATAAAAAAATGCCCCAATCACCCTTCCCACTGGCCGTCCACCCTAGGAAGATGTGAGGAGCCTATTTTCAAGAATTGTAATCATGGTCTTCTAGAAACCCTAACACCTAGTACCCCTAAACCTAGGGTTTTGTTTCCAATACTAGTTTCATTTCAACTAGGGACCAACTAGATATTGTCTAATCCTATGATTAAGCTCCCTAATCACTCCTATTCCATTAGACTCCAAGTAAATCCTAACTTTTCCATCCAATTCCAACTAGTGGGCTTTTATGTCATTTTACACCAAAATTTGCCTATAAATACCACCACCCCCTAGCATGGAAAACACAAGCAACACACTCACACACACATTCGGCCTAGAGGAGAGAAAGGAGAGCAAGAGAGAAGTCTTGAGAGGGGGAGGAAGGAAGAGGAGAAGCCATCTTGTTCAAGCCTAGCAGGTAAGCCACAACACAACCTTCTCTTTCATTTTCCTTTTTCAAATACATGTTCTGAAGGGTTCTAGATAATGTTTTCAGATATGTTATTGATGAGTTACTTGTGTTAAAAATGATAAGAGTTGAGCCTTGATTCTATCTCTCTTGTATTTTCCCTCATTTCGGTACAAAACTATCTTTTTCTTACCGATCTCTCAAACTTTCCAAAGGCACACCTTCAAGAAAATTCTCTAAGTTTAATATATGTTAGTTAGCATGTTTTCATCACAAAAGAAATGAAAATTTTCCCGTAGTGGGTCTCTTTTCTCATAAATCTTCTTGTTTTGGGTATTCTGCCTTAGAATCTGTTTTCGTAGCCCACTTTCAAAATTTCTAGAAAAATGTAGAAAATTATTATGGACCTCTATTTTATGTCAAAATCTTCCTTAAGAAGTTATCTTTCAACTAAAATTGGTTTCATTGAAAAACAGTGAGCGGTTTGCAAGAAAATCCAATTTTCGTAACGGTCGATGAATCTGGACAGCGCTGGAGTGTTTTCTAAATAACTTAAAATCTAGAAAAGCTATCCCATTTCCGAAATATGTTATGGAAACTAGATTAAATTCTGTACGAACCATAGGAAGGCCGAGTCCGGTGAAATTCTAGAATAGCCCTTTTCATTCTAATCCTTATGTGATATTGAATTTGGAAATTCTGTTGTGCATGGATGTTTTATGCTCTAGTATTCATGATAATGCTTATTAGCTTATGATCATATCTCAGCATGATATTATATGTGTTATGGTTATGTTCTTTATCTTCTTCATCTTAATGATGCATGCTTTTGTGGATATTATTATCTTGTTAAGTTGGTCTAACCTTGATTTAAAACATTTAACTCAACGGAAAACTTGATTGGGATGGTATTGGGTTTTCGATCACTTGAGTAATGAAAAGATGAGAATATGTGATGTATGGATTGTTGGGATTCATTCCCTATTTGGAAGTTAAAGTCCTGTGCAAGTGGTTTTGAACCCTTGAATGGAGCGGTTGTATTCGGACCCTAGGTGGTTTTTGTGAGGAGGATTTGGGCAAGGCCCATTATTATCTCTTTTGAGGCCTCATGGTTGGCGCTTCTGTATATAACCGTTGGTAGGTATCCGAGGTTAGTTCTGCAACAAAACAACAAAAGAGGGGGCATACCGAATAATCCGCGTTCGATTCTTGTGGTTGGGAGGACGAAATCTCTTTGGGGGATTTCTAGTTTACTAACATCTAACTTATAACCCTTTATTTATTTAGTATCATGCTTTACTACTTGATGTTATAATTGTGATTGTGTATTGGACTGGGAAAAATGGACGGGGTGTGTGTGTGTGTTTACTGGGCATTCAAAGCTCACAGCGTATCATGCAAGGTGCCGAAGAGGAGTTTATAGCTGGAGACGACGAGCCTGAAATCTTCGAAGACTTTTGGCTATCTTAGGAAAGTTAGAAATTCCTTTTGATATTTTGTAAGACTGAAATGAAGTTTTAAATTTTCTTTTTGGGATGTAATATAATGGAACACGCTTTTGAAATTAAGGATATTCGTGGTTGTTATGTACTTATGTTCTAATACTTATATGTATCCACCTTATCGTTGCTTATGAGACCTTGTGTCAATACCTGGTAAGATCTGTCAAAGGGTAGTGCGCTGCCTAAGTAAGCCGGACTTAGAAGGGAGGCTAATTTGACTCCTCCGGCAATCTGGGATCTTACTTGGTTATTGACCATAGGACTCATTAGTGACTTCCCCTTGACTGCAACCAATAGTGTAGATTCGGGACGTCACACCATCCTATTGCCTGCATCCTTTCCATGTTCAGCTTAGTTTGGCATGTGCCCATGCTTTCCACATTGAAACATAGCTCTGCATGTGTACGTGCCTATTCTGCAAGAATTGTGTTTGAGGGTTTTGGCACCTTTTCTGTATTAGACATGGTTTGTTTTGTGTCAATACATTTTTTAGGTAAAATGTGGTTCGGCTTATGCCTTATTCACTGCATCCATTGCATCTATTGTACTTTGTCTTGTTGTATTCAGCATTTTGGATCATGATCTTTTCTCAGCAGATCATTCCTCACTCATATTATCCTACCCAATTACTTGTATTCTTTATGCGAAACACATAGTTCTGCATTTGCATGCACCTATTGTGCAAGAATTGTGGTTTGAAGGTTTCGGCACCTTTTCTATGTTCAACGTAGTTTTATTTTGCATCTCCATCCCTTTATGATATTTGTGTGGTTTTGCACTGCTTTTGGTTTGATTATTTCATTGCACTGTATTTCATTTTCATTGTTTTGTTGCATTGTGTATCATTTTGCATCCTGCCCCTGAACTACGCTGGTTTGTTTTCTTGCAAAGGGATACGTAAACAACCCTTGGGTTCAACCAACTGCATTTGCATTTTGTTTGTTTGTCCAAGTCTTCGACCTTGTCAAAAATGAGTCGTCTTTGGGCTTTGACATTCACTCACGTCATTTCATGATTTTTGAGTTCTATCAAAGAGGAGCAACTGTAGACACCCCATTTTTGACTGCCCTTAAGACTTGGGCACCACAGATTGCTTAATTGATGGTGAAGACTATGATATGCAAGGGTTCAATTTCTCCTGCAAGGAGAGCTTCAAATCCCAATCTTACACCCCATTTTGGACCTTGACCAAAATGATTTTTAGACCTTAAAACCCTCTCTTTCAAACTAATTTTGAAAAGTTCCTACGATGTTCCGAGGCTCGCATTTTGTTAAATGTTGTGCTTTTCGGTAAACTGAGCAAGCATAAAGTAGGAATAAATAGAAGAGAGGTGAACTCTTCAAAAGATCTTTCAAAACATCTTATTTAGAGGTTTGTATTTGAAGAAAATAAGAGGGGGGAAAAGAAACCAAGTTGGGGAAGAAGTTGGGCATGAACCGTTAAGAGAGAGAGTCGAGCAGCCCTCGCTAAATCAGACCTATCCTTTTGTACACTTGGATTTCAGCTATGAGGCCACCATTGTTGGAAAGTGGACTTCTGGGGCTTCATTTTTCACTCAAGAATCTCCTAAAGCCGAGTCCGGATGGGGGAGGTATGGCTGATTGAAGTTAGGCATCAATCTGGTTAGGACTGAAACAAAGCAGTCTTCACTCAACCAAGAATATCTCTTAGGACACTTGGAATTTTGATCTGAAACTACTACCAGTGGAAAGAAGACTTTAGGGGCTACAATTTAGACATAAGAATGACCTGCAAAGGAGTCCAAATAAAGGCGACGTGCCTAATTGAAGTCGGGGCCAGAAACTAGTTTTTGCTTTCCAGCCACTAGTGAAGCTTGTCGGCCATGTGTCGGCCACGAATGGAGTTTGACAGCCATATGTTGGCCCAGAGTGACCCTTGTAGGCCACCAATGGTGGCCGGTCAGCCACAGGTGTCCAGAAAGCTCAGATTTTGCAAATATTTCCCCTCCAGCTGTTCCACACTGCTCCAGATATTTATACCATGATATTTTCGACCTGAAGCCATATCTTCTATATATAGAGGCCATTCTCTATAGTTTTCAAGGTTGGAAGAATTTTGAGAGCCTCTGTCTCTACAATCCTCTCTCTCTCTATAATTCTCTTTCTCTCTCTCTATTGCCCTTTTTATGCATACAAGTAGAGATGCACTTCTCCTTTGCCTAGACACCCTTAACCAAAGTTGCTTATCTTTGGGTTGAGATTCCTTGGGACCTTCTTTGATCTTTAGAAGCTGATTTTAGCTTGATTTGGTGCCTCATTTGTGCCTAAAGTGTGTTATGCTTCAAGAGGTATAAAACCCACTTTTTTAAACTTGTTTTGCATGACTTGTTTTTTCCACCTTTTTGTATTGTTTTTGGGGTGGTTTTGAACTGAAAAAACCTCTGTTTTTGTGGGTTAGAAGTGTTGGTTTAAGGGCATTTCAAGTTAGGGGGTAGTTCACCCTTCTCACTCCTTTGTTGTTAAAGCTTTTGTGACTTTATTCCTCACTTTCTAACCAAATTTTTTGGGCCTTTTAACCATTGAATTTCAGAGGCTTTTTAGTGATAAAAACCTTATTTTGAAGTCCAAAATTAGAGGGGTTAGCCTCCCCTCCTTGTTCTCTTGCTTGCATGCCTAGTTGCAATATGTAGACACCCTATTTCCTGACTGTCTATAAGACTTGGGCGCCACTGATTGCTTACTTGATGGTACAGGTGTGCAGTGCAAAGGTTCGATTTCTTCGACAAGAGGAACGTCAAATCCCAACCTTATATCCCTTTTTTGGACCAAAACAATTTTCACCAAAAGATTTTAGACCTTAAAACCCTCTCTTTCAAAATATTTTTGAAAAAGTTCCTACGATGTTCCGACGCTCGCATTTTGTTAAATGTTACGCTTTTTAGTAAATCGAGCAAGGACAAAGTGGAAATGAATGAAAGAGATGTGAACTCTTTGAAAAATATTTCAAAACACCTTCTTTAGGGGTTTGGAGTTGAAGAAAAGAGAAGAGGAGAGAAGAAACCAAGTTGGAGAAGAAGTTGGGCATGAATCCCGGTAGGATCGAAACTAAGCAGTCTTCACTCAAACAGGCATATCTTCTTGAATACATGGAATTTTGATGTGAGGCTTCCACCATTGGAAATAAGACTTCAAGGGCTTCAATTTAGGCTCAAGAATGACCTACAAAGGAGTCCAAATGAAGGAGATATTCCCATTTGAAGTCGGACCCAAAAAGTAGATTTTTTCTGGCCAACTAGAGGTGGAGGTTACTGACCATGGATGGGCTTTTCTGGCCATGAATGGCCATTTCCAGCCACCTGCCATCCAAGAGTTACCCTTGCCGGCCAGAAATGGACATGTGTCGGCGATCAATGATGGCTTGCTGGCCATTGATGCAAAAAGTCAGATTTCTACAGATATTTGTGTTCCAGCTGTTCCAGCTGTCCCTTTTGGGATATTTTTGACTTGAGCTTGCATTCTTCTATATAGAGAGAGCCTTCTCTATTGTTTTGAAGGTTAGAACATTGGAGGAAGAAAATTTTTGGGAGCCTCTCTCTCTCTTGAACCTTTGTGCATAAGTGTATACAAGTGTAGATACACTTCTCCTTTGCCTATACATCCTTGACCAAAGTTGTTAATCTTTGGGCTGAGGTTTCTTGAGGCTCTCTTGGAACTCCTTAGGTGGTTTTTCTTGGTTTTGTTTCCTAAAATTGTGTTGTGCTTCAAGAGGTATAACTCTTTCCCTTTAAGCTTGTTTTTCATGCTTGCTTTGCCATCTTTTTCCACCATTTCAAGGCTGGTTGTGGCATGTAAAAAGTTCTATTTTTCAGTCCTAAAAGTGGCGGTTTGAGCCTTTATGAGTTAGTGGGTTGTCCCCCCTTTTTTGCTCTTTAGCTTGTTAAGCTTTTTGCACCATTTCTGATCACCTTCAAATCAAAATTTTTAGGCCTTTTTACCACTGAAACTCAGAGGTTTTTTAGTGACAAAAACCATGTTTTGAGATCCAAAATAGGAGGGGTTGGCCTCCCCTCCTTGTGTCTTGCTTGCATGTGTAGATAGCTTAACATGTGACCATGTTTTTCTACCATTTTGTGACTTGATCTCAGCATGTTTTTGCTATTATTTTGACTTGTTTAAGCTCTATTTTGAGCTGGTTTGGTCACTTGAGGCTTTATTTGTATGCTTGTAATGCAATGGTGCTTAATAGTCTAGTTTGTGTTATGTGTTGGCCTCTCATTCTAGCTATTTTTAGCTTACTTCAAGCATGTTTTAGGACTTCTTTTAAGTTGTTTTAGGACTATTTTGGATTTTTTTGTCCCGTTTGAGCTTTGTATTGCATGGCTATAGTGTAATGCTCTTCACTAGCTTAATGAGTTAGGCTTTTAAACATGTTGCGCATGAGTTGCTTGCATCATTTTGCATGTAATTTCAGTGTATATAGCTCTGTCACATGCTCATTTACTTCACTCTTTTATTGCTTTTTAGAGTTGCTTTTGAGTCTTGTTTGTAGCCTAACATGTGAGCATGTTTTTTTTCTAGCCTTTTGTGCCTTAATCTCAGCAAGTTTTAGCTCTTGTTTGGCATGTTTAAGCTCTATTTTGAGCTGGTTTGGTCAGTTGAGGTTTGTATTGCATGCCTTTAGTGTAATGCTCTTCACTGGTTTAGTGCTTTTGGCTTTTGAACATGTTGTGAATGTGTTGCTTGCATGTTGTAGCACTATTTTTTATGCCATTTCAGCATTGAAAAGTCTGCAACCTCCCTCTATTCTTCACTTTTTGAGTTGCTTTGAAAGTGGTTTTGAGCCCCTTGTTGGCTTGAGTGTGAACTTGAGGCTCTCATGCCTAATGGTTTTAACCCTCTCTTGAGGGTTCCTCTTAACCAACAGCATGAGGCCTCTTTCATGCGCAAGACACTTGTGGTTTAGGCCATCTTTTCAATTAGAGGACAATCACTTTGGACAAATAGACTAAAGAATGGTTTGGTAATATAAAATGTGTAAACAAAATTGAACAAGTAAAACATGACCAAGATAAGCATGTTGTGCTTGCATTGCATGTGTTCAATCAGATGTTTTATTGAACACAAGGTAGATTGGTCCATTTCATACTCAAAGTGATGTAATGAGCCAATCTCCTTTGTCTCCATTGCGTTTGATCTTTCATGACAAGGTAGTGGTCTAGAGTCTTGTTTTTGTGCATTTATTGAAAGTGTACAACTTGGATCTTTGGCCATCATGCATTGAAAATGCTTGATTGGTGGTTTTGGATCCAAGCGTGCCACTCCTTTGATGTTTTGAGATGATAATGAGGGGCATAGTACAAACATATCCTTGGAAAACCCACCATTTTCCTCTGTTTGTGCTTCGTTGCAGTATGGTGATTCAGTACACCAGTGGCTAGCAGTGGCTCACTGATGGCCAGTAGTGGTTTCATCCTTGGCCGGCATGGCTCATTTTTGGCCGGCAGATGGCCGACAGCATGCACTCATGGCCGGCAGGCCACTGGTGCATTACTCAACAGTGAATTGGTAAGGTGGAGTAGAAAGTTCTTGGAGTAATCCTGCAAACAGAGCCACTCAAGAGTAAACTAGCGGGCTTTTCAGGGCGAAAACCGAGTGCATGCATCCTACATTTCCTAAAGCAGAGCCAAGGTAGCGTAGTTCAGTGCTCTAAATGTTTAATTAGTGTACATTTGTATTGTAATTTAATTAATTAGTTGCTAACTAGTTAAGTGTTGTAATAATTAGTAGTTTGCTAGTTATTCATTTGTTTTGTAATAATTAGTCTAATTAGTTTAATTAGATTAGTTAGCTTAGCTTAGCTTAGTGTAGCTCAACTTATTCATTTGGACCCTCATTCGAGAGGGCCCAATGTTGTAACAAGTGTGCGTGCGTGTGTGCATGTCTTCCAACCCTACGTCTTTCTCCCTTTTATTTAACCGCTTTCGATGGTAAGATTAGGGCACGTTTTGATTAGCATACCTTATGCTTGCATGTTTGCATCATTCATTTATATTGCATGCACCGGGCTCGACGCATCATTCAAACTGCATTGTATTTCAATACACTTATTTGAATACATATTTCAAAACACGTTATCAAATTGTTGCATTCATATGCCATCTTAGATACTCGAGCCTATTTAATTACATCATTACATGTGTTGCATTAGGCATTTTGCATAGTTAGGATCATGCATATTTCTAACTAGCTTTTGTTTTGGCTTGGAGTACACTATAAGTTTTACGCTTTAGCATACTTGCATGAGTGTGAGTGTTGCCATGTTTAGCATGCTTCCCATGAGGCTAATTGCTTATTTGCTAAACTACATGAATGCCTGTAGATGAAGGCTTTATTACTTGAATTGGAATAATTTGATAAATGAGAGTTTTAAGACCGCTTTGCGAAGTGGAAAAATCATGTTTTAAGCCCACTTGAGGGTGGTAAATCCGCACTTTAGCCCACTTGAGGGTGGCACTTTCAAACCATTTTCAAAAACAAACATGAGTTGAATTTGCTCCAATTCTTGTGATGTAGTCTATACTTGTGTGTGCGTCACATAGTAAAGTTAGCTAATAACCGGAATAAGAACACATGTGTTTATAAAACAACATATCATGATTAGTAGAGGCCAATCTTTTGATCGGGCGAGTGGGGGAGCTCATTTCAGGACCTTCCCCTCTCGTACCCAAGTTCTTGAGCTGAAGCAACTTTGATGATGACGGACACGTGGCCTTTGGCACGAGTCAGGGTTTCCTAAATTTCCCAAATATAAAACATTTAGGTGGCGACTCCGTAATCTGGCAAAGTAATCCAGTTTTGGCATTATTTGATTCAAAATCTGATTTTCCAAAATGATTTGCTGGATTGGACTCTTTGGTGTTTATCAGTTTCACATTGCACTTTGTGAGATTAGATTCAGAACCATGATAGGAGTTCGAACTGTAGGACCAATTCGAGCTCTTCGAAAGGGGGCACGAAGAAAGTCGAATTAAACCTTATATGTTAGCATGTTTTTGTAGCTTAACTTAGCTTAGCTTATTTCCAGCATGTTTTTGCCTCTGATTTGGGCTGCTTTAGCTCTATTTTGGGCTATTTGTGTTGTATGAGTAGTCTTTTGCATGGTTGTAGGTTAACCCCATGTTTTAGCCTATTGTTTTATCTACTCTTGTCTTCATTCCAGCATGTTTTCCTATTGATTTTGGTGTATAAAAACTCTGTGTTTTTTGGCTGAAGCTTGGGTCCTAAGGCCATTAAAGGTTAAGGGGTTGATAGCCCTTCTTTGTACCTTATTTTAGAGGCCTTTGCCCTTGTGTTTCCCACCCTTTTGCTATCTTTTTCCAAGCTTGTAAACACTATTTTTCAAAGCTATTTTCAGTGGATAAAAACATGTTTTGAAGTCTAAAAATGGAGGAGGTAGCCTCCCACTCCTTGTGTCTTGCTTACTAGTCTTGCATGCTTCATGTTTTAGCCTATTATTCTAGCGTGTGCTAGCTTAATTTCAGAATGTTTTAAGCTATTTTTGGGCTGTTTTGCATCTGTTTTGGGCTGGTTATTACATTTGACCTTTGTTTTGTATAGTTGTGGTGCAATTTCCTTCACTAGCTTAGTGTTTCTAGGCATTGAGCAGCATTTGTGTGTCTTGGTTGCATGTTTTAATGCTTTTTCATGCCTTAAAGTCTCTGCAACCTCTCTCTTTGCTTCACTTTTTCATTTCTTTTGAGGGTTGTTTCAACCTTAGGGTTGTTTAAGCTTGAGGTTGAGGCTCATGCTTAATGGTTTAATCCTCTTTTGAAGGTTCATTACCAACGGCATGCGGCTTCCCTCATGCCTTGAACTACCCCTTGGTTGACATTTCTTTCGCTTTAGAAGACACTCACCAATGGACTAATCAATTGAAGAATGGATTGGTAATGTAAAATGAGTAAACAAAAATTGAACAAGTAAAAGAGGCAAGATAAGCATCTTTCATGTTGCATTGCATGTGTTCTGTTACGCCCCGAACTTGCCCCTAAAAGTTTGGGCTTGACCTATGCAGTAAAGGACACTAAACCTACTATCACATAGGGCCTGACCGGAAGCAATCATAATAAGTGCTATAAAATCAGGAAATATGCCATCCATTGAGCTACTAAGTTATGCCAGGATCATAAACAGCTTACAGGACAAATATACCAAAAGCCAAAATATATTTGAGGGTTCGTTAGTTACGTGCATATACAAGTCCAACCTCGAGGTGAGGTATATAACAAAAATGTTAAGTACATAACAACCCTAGCCAATGACAAAAGAGTGAGCCATCACCCAACCAATCTCCACAAAAGTAGGGTTTCGACCCCAAAGCTTGGCTGTGCCTATGTTGACAAAAGTATGACGACGCCGAGTTACGGTCGACCTCCTGGTGGGTTACCTACAGAGATAGACATAACACAGGGTGAGCCAAGCTCGGTGAATAATAGTACTAGTGTGTATGTAAACATAATGAATGCTGAAACTGTGTAATCGGTCTGTCTCTGTATAGCTTGCTGGAACAATATAATCAGTTCATAATATCCATAACATATTCAAGAAAGAGTTCGTGGATGCATAAGTCACAATTCGTCACATAGACCTTTGGTTCTTTTGATTCACAAGTTCACAATAGCATAATTTCATATCTCACATATCGGCCCTTGGCCACATTAATTCACAATTCACAAGTGACCCTTGGTCACATAGTTCACAAAAGGCTCGTAGTTACATTGCTTCACAGACGGCTTGAGGCCACATTGGTTCACAAATGGCTTTGAGCCACGTTGGTTCACAAATGGCTCTAGGCCACATTAGTACATTCATAATATCCTTGGTACAGTCCAAAGTTCACATATGACGTGCATGACTTCACAACCTTTTTAATGTTTCCACAATTTCATAGTGGTTCACGTATCCACACTTTTATCATTCACATTCCCAAGTTCATATTGATTCATGCATAGTGTAATTACATTTCGTACCATTCCAGGTTGACATCAAGGTTTGTAGTATCTAACACAACGTCAATACATAACCTCAACATGAATAATAATAAATTAAGTAAAGAGTCATCAAGGTACTATTACTCACTGTATTACGTCGTTGCACTTCCTCCTGAGGTGTTTCCTACATAAATGAAAACCACATTAGCCCCTTTATCCTTGTTAAATCAACATTCGGTTCACTTATTTTGATTGAATTAACGAACATTCAAATAATATAAATTGCAGGTTTTGACAACATTAGAGGACCCTACACGCAAAACGGAGCATCCCGGCTTTTCTGCCTTGGGCGCGACGGGCTAGGATCTCCGCGACGCGTCGGCACACCACCCGCACGTGCGTCATTGAGGCCCCGCACGTGCTTTTTTTGCAGTGTTTAACGCCCAATTTTGCCATTTCTCCGACGCGTCTGACCATGACTCCCAGACGTCGGTTGGGGTTCCAGACGCGTGGCGATTCTGCACCAAATGTCCGAAATTTCTGCACATTTTCACCCTCTTATGGACATGTTTAGGGTCTCAAAAATGCAACTTTAAATTACCAATATATAGACTCAAAGCATGTAATACATGTGAACAAGGATCAAATTACATATATCATTGAGTATAATTCAAATCATGAATCTACAACTTACAATTCACTCCAATTCCTAAAATTTCTACTTGCTCTCACACCTCCACACATAGACACAAAATCATACCACATACTTGAATTCACACAAAGCAATGAAAGAGATAGAGTAGAGTTTCTCATCAGTACTTCAATTTGAGTCTAAACATGCAAAATAAGGCCATCTTACCAAATCACTTCCCATATTCACAACACCACAACTCCAACACTTAGATACATGATCATAGAGATATCTCACATAACTTATGACAAGAAGGGTTGTGGGTGAAATTTAAACAAAAATTACATACCTTAAGCCCAAATCCCAACCTTCTTGAGGATCTCCTTTCTCTACCCCTCAATCTTCCTCTTCTTCCCTTTTGTTTTTAGAGCTAGTTGAGTTAAACTTGTGTTTCTAACCAATAAACTATGAACACTTATAGTTATATCCAATAAAAGAGAATAAGACAAAAATGAATCGTTTAACATCCGAAAATTGAAATTTCACAAACATGCTTAATATTACATAAAAATTATACTGATTCCACATATATCATCAATTCCATCTTCTTAAACCTCTAAGGCCCCCAATTTCTGCTTTATCGTTCTATTAGTAACAGGTTCATTTCTTTCCTAACAGATAACATTCATTCCACAAGGCTTTAAGTCATAGAACTTAGTTATTTTAACTTAACTTCTTATGCAGTTTCACATTAGGCATGTAACAGCTCAAAATAAAAGGGCTAGCTTATATCACAAGCATTTATGAGGGTCGGGTTGTTACATGTTCGGATCGGACGTTAATTCGAACACGAGGAAAATGGGACGTTTCATACTCAAAGTGATGAAACGTGCCACTTTCCTTAGTCATCATTACCCTTGATCATGCATGATAGGGTAGTGGTTTTGTTGAGTCTAGTTTTGCACTCATTAGGCTTGTACAAGCTTGGTTTCTTAGCCATCATGCATTGAAAATGCTTGGTTGTTGGTTTGAGGGTCCAGAGCTACACTCTTTTGAGCTTGTGTGATGATAAGGATGGTAGCAGTACATACACTCCTTGATAATTCACTGCTTTGCCTCTATTTACTCTCTGTTGCAGCAAAAAAGGAAGATCAGGTAAGGAGTGGCCGATCGGCCACTACTAGTGGCCGACGACCACCAGCAGTAGCCGACTAGCCATCAATGAGGAAAGTTGCTCAGTATGCTCCTAAAGTGGTTAGAAGTGTTCTGGAAGTTGGCAGCACTGTTGGTGTTCAAGCAATTGCAAATAAAGGCTGCAAAGGCAAGGCGGTGGATTTTCAGGAGGAAAACAATTCGAGCATGCATGCATCCCTCGCCCCTCGAAGCCGTTTAATTGCTTTATTAGTTAGTGGTAGCTAATTAATTAATTTACTTGCTTTGTAATTAGTTGGTTAAAGTGTTTAGCTAATTAATTCGTTTTCTAATATTTAATTAGCTCAGAATAGTTAGTTAAATATCATGTTGTAATAATTGATTAGCTATTTAGTTAATTAATTCATTTTAGTTAGCTTAATTAGTGTAGCTAGTTAGCCTATTCATTCAGACCCTCCTTCGCGAGGGCGCAATGTTGTAATAAATGTCCGTGTGTATGTGCATGTCTTCCAACCCAATGTCTTTCTCCCTTTTATTTAATTGCTTTTGATGGTTAGATTAGGGACATGTTTCAATTAGCATACCTTATATTCGCATGTTTACATCCATTCATTTGTCTTGCATGCACTGACGCTCAGCGCATCATTCAAACTACATCGTAATTTCAATACTTCTTTGAATATGTGTTTGAAAGCATACTATCAAACTGTTACAAATACCATGATTAGGTAGTCGAGCCTATTAATTGCATATTGCATGTGTTGCATTAGGCATTTTGTATAGTTATGATCATGCATATTTCTAACTTTTTTTTTTTTTTTTTTTTTTTTTGGCTCGGAGTACTCGGTAAGCTTTTATACTTTAGCATGCTTACATGAGTGTGATTACCATATTGCCATGTTTCGCATGCTTGCCATGAGGCTATGTGCTTATAAGCTAAATTGCATGAATGCCTGTGGATAGAGGTTTTGTTGTTTGAATTGGAACAAGTCAACGATTGTGAGTTTTAAGCCCACTTGGTCGTGGCAAAATCATGCTTTAAGCCCATCTTATTTGATGGCAAATTCGCATCTTTAAATCAAATTGAGGGTGGCAACTTCAAACCCTTTTTGAAAACAAACATGATTTGAGTTATTCTAATTCTTGCGATTCTAGTCTATACTTGCTTGTGTGCGTCACATAGTAACGTTAGATTAATAATCGGAATAAGAACACATAATGTTTATAAAATGTCATATCATGATTAGTAGAGGCCGATCTTTTGATCAAGTGAGCAGGGGTGCTCATTTCAGGACCCTTGCCGTCTCGTACCCAAGTTCCCGAGCAGAGGCAACTTTGGTGATGATGGACACGCGGCCTTTTGCACGAGTTAGGGTTTCCTAATTTTTTCCAAAAATAAAATATTTAGGTGGCGACTCTGTAATCTAACAAAGCAGTCCCATTTTGGCATTATTTGATTTAAAATTGATTTTTCAAAACGATTTCCTAGATTTGGACTCTTTGGTGATTATCAGTTTCACATTGCACTTTGTGAGATTAGATTCAGAACTGCGGGAGTCCGAACTGTGAGGCCTTCTTTTCAAACCCTTTTCAAAAAGCGAGGGCGCGGAAAAAGGCAAGTCCACAACGGGCAGTGTACAAATCGGGTGGTGAGACCCAAGTCAGGCAGAAACAAGTAATGAGTGGTTAAGTGAAAATGAGTCAGATATAGAGGAACAGACAAAAGAGACCGGAAAAGAAGAGGGAGTTGGTGCTAGTAGCAAGGTTGAGGCTGCACCTTTTACTGAGAAAAAACAAGTGTTGGAGCAATTCTAACAGGAAAGAATAGAAGAAATCCAAAGGAAAATGGCCCTAAAGCAAGGAAAAGGGAAAAGGAAAAGCCAAGGCCGAACCAATAACGGATGACATCCAGAGTAGGAGAAAGACTGAATGGGAGCCTAGTGACAAGAAAAGAATACCGAGAAAGCTCAGGAAGTATTGGAATGAAGAAACCAAAACTGTGGTGGAAGAGGAATGGTATGCTGATGGGAGACGTGATGTGAACATGCTCCAGGTAGAACCCGATAATAGCCCAGTCATAGCCGCAGGAGAGTGGTGGAAAGACAGCGACCTAAGTCATGCATACACTAACGAGGGGTGGAAAATTGATACTCCTGATGATACGTGGTATACTGACGAGATCAATCACATAACTTGCAGTGGTCGGTATTTCAAACCCCTAACTCTAGATCAACTAGAATCCTCCAGTAAAGAGGCTGAGAAAGCAAAAGAGAAAGATGTTGAAGAAGACATGGTCTTGAAATAGTTCAAGAAAATTCAGGCAGACATATCAATATGGGGGCTATTGATGGTTTCTTGGGATCATAGACAGGCGTTGTTGGAAGCCATGAATAGAACAAAGTTGGCCATCGACACCACCATTGACCAACTGGTATTGTTGGTCACTTCTAGGGATATTATGCCAATGATATCCTTTACGGATAAAGAGTTGCCACCAGAGGGTCCCAACCACAACTGACCCTTGTATGTAACCCTGGAGAGCTAAAAAAGTGGATTCCAGTGGTGTTAGTAAATACCGGATCGATGATTAATGTGTGTCCTGTACAGACTTTCTATGCCATAGGTTTGAGGCCGGCCAACTTCACGCCCACAACCCAAGCCTTCCGAGCTTATGACAACAATAGCCGGGATGTTATGGGAACATTCAAGAGCCACATACTAATTGGTTTGTTCAAGCATGAGGTGGAATTCAATGTCATGGACATGCCGGCAACTTTCAATCTACTCCTGGGCAGGCCTTGGCTACACCAAATGAAGGCTGTGTCATCAACGGTCCACCAGCTGCTAAAGTAACCCTTTAATGATGGGATTGCTACTGTGTACGGAAATTCTGCAATTCACCCTCCCCAAGGGACTACCACACCTTTGTTGGAAATCATACACGGGGAAGAGGATGTATTCCTCTTCGGCTTCTCCTTGGCGGAGGCCCGGTTGTCTAATCAATCATGGCAGAAGACGATGGAAACTACATATGCACCCAGTCCATTTACATGATGAATAAACAAGGGCATATTCCTGGATTAGGACTGGGCAGGAGTGGCAGGCAGGGGGGTACAATTGCTAAAGAGATGAGTCATAACCCCTATGCTTTTGGGCTAGGGTACAAACCTACCGTTGAAGACTGAAAACAGAAGGGAGATGAGTTGAGAGGAAGAATTAGAGCAAAGAGATTTGGGAGGTAGTATGAGTAAGTCCATAGCCAATACGGGGAACCCTAAACGGACGCTTTGTTCACCAAGGGGAAGATTTCCCGTTTTGTGGAGTTCTAGAGCCTTGGTTGGACCAGGAAACAAAGACCAGATACTCGGGGTTCAAGATCTTCTTCAGGCACTAGTTACCAAAAGAAGAGGATGAACAGATGGACCCAAGCAACCATACAGATCAAAGAAGGACTACAAGCCTGGATATTGATGAAGAGGAGCTATTGGGGAAAGCATTGGCTAATCTACTAACAACTTCTCATGCTGGGATTGAGCCTGTCAACTTGGGGGATAGTTTTACTATCACAATGATTGGGGATACACTGGTAGCAGATTTTACTAGTCTCACTGTGGATGCATCTGATGCTTCACCCTTGGTCTGGAAGTTTGAGAAGGGCACCATCAGCAGTTCTGAATCGGATAGAGAGTTCGAATCTAATTCCACTAAGTCTGTGGAGTCGGAGTTAGATTCTAGTTCCTCTGAGTCTGGTACTTCCGAGAGTGGCAACCCGGATGCCAAAGTCCTGTCTAGGTCATCTTTCAGCTTTTCTTTTGAGTTGGTTGTAACCAAAGATCCAGACTTTTTGAATAAGAATGCTGTAGATTTCACTTACTTCTCTATGCCTTTAGTTTGTTGCACTGATCTTGATTTTCAAAATTGTAACTTAAATGAAGAGGAAAAAATTCCTCGGGTTTTGAAAAATGTGGTTGACCATGAGGAGGAGAAATGTGTTAAGCCATGTACAAATGAAATCGCATCAATTGACATGGGTACAGAGGAAGATCCTTGCCTGGTCCAAATCAGGTCCACGTTGTCTTTGGAGGAACGCAAGCGTTAAATCGCTTTGTTAAATGATTTTAAAGATGTTTTCACGTGGTCTTACAAAGACATGCCTAGAATCGATCCTGAGATTATACAGCATCAGATCTCTCTTGACCCTGAGGCCCGACCAGTTAAGCAGAAGTTGCACAGAGTTTGCCCAGATTGGGCTTTGAAGATCAAAGAGGACGTCACTAAATAGATTGAGGTAGGGTTCTTGATTGTATTTGAGTACCCAACGTGGTTGGCCAACATTGTTCTGGTTCTAAAGAATGATGGCAGAATTAGAGTTTGTATCGACTTCAAAGACCTAAACATGGCTAGTCCGAAGGATGACTTATCCTTGCCCCATATTGATGAGTTGGTGGACTTTACTTCTAGCCATGCATTGCTTTCGTTTATGGATTGGTTTTCTGGGTACAATTAGATTCTGATGGCACCAGAAGACAGAGAAAAGACTGCTTTCACCACACCATGGGGTACGTAATGCTATCGAGTCATACCTTTTGGGGTTGAAAAATGTTAGGGCTACCTATCAGAAGGCTGCAACCACGATCCTACACGACATGATCCATAAAGAGGTTGAGGTATATATGGATGACATGATTGTTAAGTCCAAAGAGTAAGAAGGCCACTACACTGCACTGGAAAAATTCTTTCAACGAATCAGGGAGTACAAGCTAAGGTTGAACTCGTAGAAGTACACCTTTAGGGTGACGACAGGGAAAATGCTAGGATTTCTAGTCACCTAGAGGGGAATTGAAGTGGATTCATCCAAAATCAAGGCCATTCTAGAAATGCCACCACCAAGGACTGAAAAAGAGGTGCGTGGCTTTCTGGGCAAAGTGCAATTCATAAGACGATTTATTTTCAAATTAACCTTGACTTGTGAACCACTATTTGGTCTCCTGAAGAAAGGGGAAAAGTTTCAATGGGACGATCGTTGTCAGTTTGCTTTTGAACAGGTCAAGCGGTATCTACAGAATCCACCTTTGTTATCGCCGTCAGAACTAGGAAAGCCACTGATTTTGTACCTGTTAGTGACAAATTCGACCATGGGGTGTATGCTAACTCAGGAGTCAGAATCCAAGATGGAGAAGGCCATCTACTACTTGAGCAAGAAGATGCTGGACTATGAGACCCACTACACTCCCCTTGAGAAAGCTTGCTTAGCCTTGGTATGGGCTACCAGGAATTGAGACACTACTTGTTAGCTCACTTCGTAATTTTGGTTTCGAGATTAGATCCTATCAAATATCTCTTTGAGAAACTAGTGCTTACGAGTAGGCTAGCTCGTTGGTTGCTTATTCTCTCTAAATTTGATCTTAAATATGTCACTCACAAATATATTGAAGGGAGAGCTATAGTGGAATTTTTGGCAGACCACCCAGTCGAAGGAGATGAGGCGGTGGAATACTTGTTCCCAGATGAAAATATTCTACAAATAGAAGAGGAAACTTGGACAATGTATTTTGACGAAGTGTCCAATCAATACGGTTATGGATAGGTGTGTTGCTGATAGCACCCGATGATTCCCATATATCCTTGGCCTTCAAACTTCAGTTCAAAGTGTCCAACAATAAAGCAGAATATAAGGCGTGTATTGTTGGTTTAGAAGTTGCCCTTGAACTGGGGGCAATAAGGTAGGATGTCATTGGAGATTCGAATTTGGTTGTCTTTCAAGCTAACAGAGATAGAGTTCACTATTGAAACCGTGCCAGGCACCCAGCCTATTTCCATGACTCCCTACAGAATGGCTACTGCCGAAATGAAAGAATTGAAAGAATAGTTGCAAGATCTGCTTGACAAGGGGTTTATTCGACCTAGCACTTCGCCTTGGGGTGCACCAGTATTATTTGTGAAAAAGAAGGATGGAACCCTACGCCTGTGTATCGATTACCAGAAATTGAACAAGGTAACAATAAAGAACAAATATCCCCTACCCCGTATTGATGACTTATTTGACCAGTTGCAGGGATCACAGGTGTTTTCTAAGATTGATTTGAGGTCCGGGTATCATCAGCTGAAAGTTAAGGCAGAAGATGTTGAGAAAACCACATTCAGAATGAGGTATGGACATTTTGAGTTTCATGTTATGCCATTTGGAGTGACTAATGCTCCAGCAGCATTTATGGACTTAATGAGTTGAATTTTTAAAACCTACCTTGACGAATTTGTTATGGTTTTTATCGATGACATTTTGATATATTCTAAAGATAGACTTGAACATGAACATCATTTGAGAACTGTCCTACAAATACTTTGGGAAAGAAAGCTATTTGCTAAACTAAAGAAATGTGAGTTTTGGTTGGATGAAGTTGTTTTCTTAGGGCATGTGATCAACAAGGAATTTCAGTGGACCCTTAGAAAATAGAGGCATTTGTGAATTGGCCTACACCAACGAATGTGACAAAAGTCCGCAGTTTTATGGGCTTAGCTGGTTATTACAGAAGGTTTGTGAAGGAATTTTCGAAATTAGCTGTGCCTCTTACCCATTTGACATGAAAAGGGCAACCGTTTGAATGGAACGACGAAAGAGAAGCTGCATTTCATGAATTGAAAACAAGATTGACCACTGCACCAATTTTGATACTACCTTTAGGTACGGAGAATTTTGTAATTTTCAATGATGCGTCTTATAAAGGTTTGGGTTGTGTGTTAATGCAGAACGGAAAGGTTATTGCTTAGGCCTCCCGACAGTTAAGGCCACATGAGAAGAATTACCCAACACATGACCTAGAATTGGCCGCAGTTGTTTTTGCTTTGAAAATCTGGCGGCATTATCTGTATGGAGCAAATTGTAAAGTCTACACAGATCACAAAAGTTTGAAATACTTTTTCACACTGAAATAGTTGAATATGCGGCAGAGGAGATGGGTGGAATTGATAAAGGATTATGATCTAGAGATTCAGTATCACCCCGGGAAAGCTAATACAGTTGCTGACGCCTTGAGTAGAAAATCAACGAGGAGTATGGCTTGTTTGCTTACTGAATAGAAAAAGATCTTGCAAGATTTTGAAAAATCTGAAATTGAAGTGGTAATGTGTGAACAAGGCGGACTGATAGCCGCAATTACAGCCGAGCCGGCAATCATTGACGAAATCAAGCAGAAACAGAAAGAGGATAAATTCCTCAAGAAAGTGATTGATGAATTTTAGACAAGTCCGAAAGCAGAGTTTGGCATTGAGAATGAAGTGTTGAGATTTCGGAACAGAATGCGTGTCCCACATATTCCGGAACTAAAGAAGAGGGTTTTAGATGAAGCCCACAGATCCGTATTTGCTATGCATCCGGGTAACAATAAAATGTGTCGGGATTTGAAACAAATCTATTGGTGGCCTAAGATGAAGAAAGAGATTGCAAAATATGTGTCCAAATGTCTTCAGTGTCAGCAAGTTAAAGCTGAACATCAGAAACCAGGCAGTCTACTGCAACCTCTCCCCATCCCTGAATGGAAGTTGGAGCATGTGACTATGGATTTTGTTGTTGGCCTACCTCGGACTTCTCGAGGTATGGATTCTATTTGGGTTGTAGTTGATAGACTGAATAAATCTGCACATTTTCTACTAGTTAGAACCATGTTTAATGCTTATGGACTGGCTACCATTTATGTTGAGGAGATTGTCCGTTTATACAGAGTTCTGGTATCCATTGTGTCGAATAGAGATCCGAAATTTGTGTCTAGATTGTGGAAGAGTCTGTAGAAAGCTATGGAGAAGTGGTTTGGAAATACTCTTCAGATCCTGGGAGACGCTAGTGATCCTCAGCTAGTCACCTGAAAAGATACAAACACTCCGGTCGAGGGTACCAGAATTAGCACTCCGACGGACAAGTCAGTTCTGATACTCAAGATAGCTTGTTTACTAAGTTAAGTGAAGTGATTCTTACATACCTTTCTCAACCCATTGGTCCTGTATTTATACCTGTTCCTTTTGATCATCAGGGCCAGGGCCTACTTTTTAATCATTGTCCTTTCTATTATTCGACCCTAAGGATTTACACTTATTCGGCATATTTGTTATATTCGGCTTCCCACTCTCGTAGGATACAGCCGATTAATATCAATTTTCCTATGGCACGCACCTTCTGATTTTTCCATATATTCGGCCCTCACAATTGCCCCTCGAACTCCCTATTGACGGTAGTTAATCGGCGTGTTGGGTCTTGAATTGAAAAAGTTAAAATAGGTCAGGCGACTTCGCGTACCCCAATATAGATGTCAAGATGCGCACACCTTTTCGTTCATCATTACACTTTCCCACCTCATTCGTACGTCTCGCATTTATTGTGATTTGAAATTTCAGTCCTTTCGAATGCACAGTTCGTCGAGTATTTGAGACTCTTGGACCGCCAGCGGATATCCCTTCTCTGACTCGCATTTTCTGCAACTCTTCTCCGTCTACCCTCGTCCCCCTTGCTCCTCGTAACTCTTCTTCTCTTTTCTTTGCAATCCTACTTTTTGTTTGTTATTTTAATTTTGGTGAACCCTTTATTCCCCGTGAAAATGGCTAAACACTTGAAAGACCTCCTTATTGAGGGTCATGTCTCCGGATTTCGGCGACACTTTTCCATCCCCGATGATGTTCATCTGTCTCTAGTGATGGACAACACTCTGGATATGGAGAGAGAGGATCGAAATTCAATCGCCTTTCCTCTCCTATCCATAGCAGAGGGCGGGGTCTGTTTTCCCCTACATCCATTCCTTAGGGCCGTCCTCCGCTATTGGGGTCTGATTCCTTCTCAGCCCAACGTGAACTTTTTCCAGATCGTAATGGGGATCGTAGAGTTGAGCCAGCGCCTCAGGATCGATCTTGGCATTCCGGCCATTCGGCACTGCTATGCTTTAGCAAAATCTTCCGGTCGGCTTGGGCATTACTTTCTTAGGGCCAAGGATACTAACCATCATTTGGTAACCATGCTTGCCAGTTCTTGTAAGCGTGTGGATGACGTAATGGTCACTGTTCGAGGGAACTGGGAATTTGGCGAAGGCGAGGGTTGCCTAGACCCTATTCCCAGACGGAGGGGTGAACCAGGTTGCCGTGTGTCTCCTTGCATTTACTGAACTTTTCTTTACTCGGCCTTCTCTCCGTGTCTAACCCTTTGTCTTCGTAGGCAGCAAATTGAAGAAGATTCTGGTTTCTACTGACGACGTAGTCCTTGCGCAGATTGCGACTGCACTCGGATACTTCGGCCGTCCAAAGTTACAGAAGCAAGGGAGAGCGGCCCACATACTTCTTTGATACGAGCCTACTTATACTACTTTTTTGGCCACTGACAACATTCTGATTCCATCTGGCGATCAACAACTTGCGGCTCTTATCTTCCCTAGCTTCAAGAGCCTTAGGCAAGTTGGTCTCGAAGCTTCTGATTCGGGGCACGACGTCGAGCCGGTGGTAGAGGTAGTCGTCGAACCAGCCGGAGAGTTCACTGAGGAGGCCGAAGAGGTTGACGAGGCCCTAAACTCTGTGTTTGAGGCAGCCAGACGTAGTCAGCCTACCTCGCCATCCACTTCGGGTCGGGCGGAGTTTTCTTCTAGAGAGATTTTTGGAAGTTTGGGAGACCTACCCAGCGATTTTTTTGAAGGTATGGCTGGGGAAAGGCTTATGCAGATGGCTCGAAAGAAAAATGCCGAGCGCATGGCCGCCCGTTCTGGACCTACCTTGATTGAGTCTTTCGAACCCGTTATTGAAGAGCCGACTCAGATTGTTGCAGCCGAAATGGGGAAAGAGGTTGAACAATCGATCATTGAAGAACGGTTGATTCCGAAAGAGTGGAGCAAAAAGCGTAGCACTGAGGGAGAGGCCGGTTCAGAAGATAGACTTTCCAACAAAAGGCCTTGCTCAGAAGAATCGGACGTGGTTGTTCCTTTCATTGTTCAGCCAAAGATCAGAGACACACCGATTCCCTTTGACGCATCCATCATTACCAAGCCAGCGGTAGCCTTGAGCCTGGCGGCTTTAGTCTCCCTACCAGCTGATAAGGCATCCTTTCATGTTGTGCCGGATTTGGTGGCCGTAGCCCTATCTGTGCAGTTGGCCCTTCTGGTAGGTGAACTTTGACTTGTTTTGGTTTTGGTTGCCTATGGCATCTAACGATCCCAACTAGTTTTGTAGACGGTCGGCAGGATCGCCGACTTGGGCCGCCGCCTACACGATGCCCTTGAGAGGATTGACCATTTGCAGTCAGAAGTGGTCGATCAAAAGAGCAGGGCCGAGTTTGAGATGATGAGAGCCGCGATGGAGACTGCGCGAGTCGAAGCCGAAGTAGAAAGGGCTCGGACTACTGATCATCTCTGTTCCGATGCTGAAGATAGGGCGAACGCGAGCAAAGAATCGCTTAGGCTAGCCGAGGAGGCGCTTAACAAGATGGAGACTGAGTTAGCAGAGTTGAAGGCGGCCAAGGAAAAGGCAGAATCTGAGGCTTCTGCCGCATTCGAAGCAGGAAAAGGTGCCACCTTCGAGGAATACGTAAATGAAGTTGCCAAGTTTGAGAATCAGGGGTTCAAACATGGCTGGCTCAAGGCCCTTGATGCCGCTGGGGTTACATTGGCTTTGCCAATTCCTTATGAGCGAGTGGACGTTGAGCCACTTGAGTCTGACCCCGAGGATTGATCTGGGAGTCATTCGAATTTTGTGAAATGCTTTCCCTTTTAATATATGTTTTTTTTTTTGAGGAATTTTGTTGGTTCCAAGTAGTTTTCATGTATAAATTGGTTACTGTCTCCGCTCAATTTGTTAATGAAAATTATCTTGTTGTTTCACTATTATTTATGCGCAGTTTGTGATGTTCTGTTGGTGAAAGTTATCTTGTTGTTTCACTACTTATGATAGAATGATTACTCTGTTGAGCTTTCTATGATTGAATATCTTGGCAATCTTATCATTCGTATGCCGAATAGTTCGTGGGTATTATGCTGAAACGATTCATGGGCCGGCTAGGGCACTTAATCTGAATAGATTGATTAACCTGCCCTTGCCCTAGGCGGTGCATGATCATTCGGGCACCAGATGAGACGAACTTAGGAGTTTTGAAGTCGATTCATGGGCACTACTTTAGATAGAATGATTACTCTGTTGAGCTTTCCACGATTGAATATCCTAGCAATATTGACTTATCATTCGCATGCCAAATAGTTTGTGGGTATGATGCTGAAACGATTCATGGACCGGCTGGGGCACTTAATCCGAATAAATATTAATCTGCCCTTGCCCCAGGCGGTGCATAATCATTTGAGCGCCGGATGAGACGAACTTGGGAGTTTGGAAGTCAATTCATTGGCCGACTGGGGCGATTAAGCCAAATATATTGATAAATCTATCATGCCCTTACCCCAGGCGGTGCATGATCATGCGGGCGCCGGATGAGATGAACTTGGGAGTTTTGAAGTCGATTCGACTGGGGCACTTAAGCCAAATATATCTATAGATCTATCTGCCTTTGCCCCAAACGGGTCGATCCAGTCAGCGCCGGGCGATTGAGCTTTTCACAATTAATGAGATTGCCACGAGGGTCCTGCCTCTGTAAAGGATAAATGATTAAAGGTACAACTTTTATAAGCACAGTAAACAACTGACTCCAACTTTGGAAGGTATCGTAGGAATGTCGAATAGACTTTTCTTTAACAGCAGAGGGGAAGTGAGGATGCTAGCTGAGCTGGGTGGAGACATGAATCGAGGTGGTGACCCTTCGCGCACAGGGAGTAGGAGTTCCAGGGATTGGGGGAGGCGTCAGTCTCCTCGACGTCAAGCAGTTGGTTGCCCAAAGTGACAAGCGATCCAGAGCGATCTTCTCAACCTGGAGTCAAGAGGGGATCTGAGGCGAATCCATGCCCATTAAGCTTTGCGGTATTTGTGGGGAATAGACCCATGACAGAGGTGGACTCGATCGTTCGAGACCCAAATGTAGCGGTCGAGTTTGCTCGACAAATTTTTCCTCCGGAGGTTCAGCAATTGATGGTAGGCCGTCAGGACTACGAAGTATTTCACGAAGGCATTCACGGGGTGGTGAAGGGGCTTTACACTGCCTATGAAATTGGCATGCGGTTGCACTTTGCCCGCCGAGAAATGGAGAAGAAGGAAGAACGTATTCAAAGTTTGGAGGCCCGCGCGGAGGCGGCTGAGCACGAGTTAAGAAAGACCAAGGCGGCTTAGGCACAACCCACCGGGCAGGGAAACCCAATCGTGGAAGAAAGGGTTACCAGTCGGCTCATCAGTACCGCGCTTGCCGATCGTGAGACGGGGAGTATGTTCGCAATAGAGGCCACGAAGGGGAGGGCCTATGAGAAAGGTTTTCATGAAGGCCGAAAAGTTGGAATCGAAAAGACCAAGGAAAAACTTGCCGAAGAAGTTTGCCGATGTGAAAATCGTGGATTTAGGCACAGTTGGATCAAGACATCTCAACCCGCGGAAGCTCTTCGAGCGTCGGGCATTGATTTAGCATTGCCACTCTACCACAGTAAGCATTTTCCATTTTCTGCTTTTGAAGTCGAGAAGAGTGAGGATGAGGGTGACGCCGTATAAGTATACTTATTGTAAGGTTGAAACATATGTATGTGTTTGTTTGTTTTATTGAATAAAAAATGTTCTATTTTAAATATTTTATTGCAGTTCGTATTCGACATGTATGTGTTTCTTTTTATTGTATGTTTGAATGAATGTATAAACGTTGATCGGTAGGGTCGACCCATACGTGGTACGCCGGTTTATAGGCAGGGTTGACCCATACGTGATAGCCGTTTATTCCTGAATGAGGCCATTGTAACCTTGGGGAGCCGAAAGCCAGTCGGTAGAGTGGCTACAGCAAATTCAACTCGGCTTGGGGCCTAGATTTTTGGCTAGCGCATGTGCTTCAAAAAGTCATTTGGATAACTACGCCGTGGCGAATGTCAACCGACGTTGATCTCATGGAGTTTATCGTTAATGAAATTGCCTCGGGATTGGGGCCTCGAGATCGTTGCTGGTATTGAAAATAAAAGGAGGGCCACATGCGATAAACGATCACTTATTATGTGAGGTGGGATAAGTGGGGATGTTAGTTAGAGAGGCTGGGAGTTCAGCCAAACCTGGTGTTGCAATGGAGCGCGGCAGAGGACCCATCCGTATGGGAGGTAGGATGTCCAAAAGTTGGCAAGAATCTTCCAGTCGTCGAAGCAGATCACCTCAAAAGGAAAGGCAACGACCGTTGGGTTTATCCTTCTTTGTCCTAGATCTTTGCCTTGACATTGTCAATGGTATTAGGGGAAGTTTGGCAATGCGCAAGTCATGGGCTTGGGCAAAATTGGCTCAAGGCTTTGCCAACCGTGGACGACTTCTGGGTGACGGGAGTTGATTGCCGCTTACTCAATCGTTTTCCCTTTTTAGATTTTGAGGTTGAAAATGGGTATTGTAATGCTCAAATGTGGGTTGCGTTTATGTAACAACTGTTTGATCAAATAAAAAGTTTTATTTCAAACATTTGCGTCTTATTCTGAATTTTTTATAGGCTTAGTTAAGCACCCTATTTCGGATATTGGCGTGTTTTTTTGTTTATGTTCGTGCCGAAGGGTACTCCGAATCCGGAGACTTAATCGGCCTTAAGGTGTCATGCACCAAAGGGGGCTCCGAATTCGGAGTCTTACTTGGCCCTAAGGTATCATGCACCAAAGGGGGCTCCGAATCCGGAGACTTAATCGGCCCTTAGGTATCATGCACCAAAGGGGGCTCCGAATCCGGAGACTTAATCGGCCCTTAGGTGTCACGCACCAAAAGGGGGCTCCGAATCCTGAGTCCTACTTGGCCCTAAGGTGTCATGCACCAAAGGGGGCTCCGAATTCAGAGACTTAATCGGCCCTAAGGTGTCATGCACAAAAGGGGGCTCCGAATCCGGAGACTTAATCGGCCCTTAGCTGTCATGCACCAAAGGGGGCTCCGAATCCGGAGTCCTACTAGGCTCTAAGGTGTCATACACCAAAGGGGGCTCCGAATCCGGAAACTTAATCGGCCCTAAGGTGTCATGCACCAAAGGGGGCTTCGAATCTGGAGAATTAATCGGCCTTAAGGTGTCATGCACTAAGGGGGCTCCGAATCCGGAGTCTTACTCGGCCCTAAGCTGTCATGCACCAAAGGGGGCTCCGAATTCGGAGACCTAGTCGGCCCTAAGGTGTCATGCACCAAAGGGGCCTCCGAATCTGGAGAATTAATCGGCCCTAAGGTGTCATGCACCAAAGGGGGCTCCGAATCCGGAGTCTTAATCGGCCCCAAGGTGCCATGTACCAAAGGGAGCTCCGAATCCGGAGACTTGGTGTGGCCAATCATGATATCTACGAAGGGCGCTCCGAATCCGGAGTCTTAATCGGCCCTAAGGTGTCATGAACCAAAGGGAGCTTTGAATCCAGAGATTTAGTGTGGCCAATCGTTATGTCCACGAAGGGCGCTCCGAATCCGGAGTCTTAATCGGCCCTAAGGTGTCTTGCACCAAAGGGGCTCCGACTCCGGACACTTAGTCGGCCCTAAGGTGTCTTGCACCAAAGGGGGCTCCGAATCCGGAGATTTAATTGGCCCTATGGTGTCATGCACCAAAGGGGGCTTCGAATTCGGAGTCTTACTGGACCCTAAGGTGTCATGCACCAAAGCGGGCTCCGAATCCGAAGACTTAGTGTGGCCAATCGTGATATCCACGAAGGGCCCTCTGAATCCGAAGACCTAATCGGCCCTAAGGTGTCATGCGCCAAACGGGCTCCGAATCTGGAGACTTAGCCAGCCCTAAGGGGTCTTGCACCAAAGGGGGCTCCGAATCTGGAGACTTAATCGTCCCTAAGGTGTTATGCACCAAAGGGGGCTCCGAATGCGTAGTCTTAATCGGCCCTAAGGTGTCATGCACCGAAGGCGGCTCCGAATCCGGAGACTTGTTGTGGCCAATCGTGATATCCACGAAAGGCACGCCGAATCCGGAGTCTTAATCGGACCCAAGGTGTCATGCACCAAAGGGGGCTCCGAATCCAGAGACTTAGTGTGGCCAATCGGGATATCCACGAAAGGCGCTCCAAATCCGGAGTCTTAATTGGCCCTAAGGTATCATGCACCAATGGGGCTCCGAATCTGGAGATTTAGTCGGCCCTAAGGTGTCTTGCACCAAAGGGGGCTGTAACAAGCCCGCGAGGGACCTTGCTATAGTTCGGACTCCCCTTTTGTTTGTTGCGGTTCTTAATCTGAACAAAAGAGTCCAACTCTGGCAAATCGTTTTGAGAAAAACAGATTTTGAAAAGAAGTGCCAAACATGGACTTCTTTGCCAGATACAGAGTCGCCACCTAAATATTTTTTATTTTGGGAAATTTAGGAAACCCTGACTCGGTGCCAAAGGCCACGTGTCCGTCATCACCAAAGTTGCCTCGGCTCGGGAGCTTGGGTACGATCGGGGAAGGTCAGCTATGAGCACCCCCTTTCGCCCAGTCCGAAGACCGGCCTCTACTAACCACGATATCCGATTTTGAAAACATTATGCATTCTTATTCCGATTATTAGCCTAGAATTACTATGTTATGCGCACAGCAAACAAGTATAGATTAGATCGCCTAATTTGGAAACAAGCATTGCATATCCGTTTGTTTTGAAAATGCTTTGGAATTTGCTACTCGCAAGTAGGCTAAAACACAGATTTTAACGAGTTTTTCCAACTCAAACAATCCAACCTTCACCCACGGGCAATCAGACAGTTTATCTCATATAAGCATTTAGCCACATGGTAAGCATACTGTCATGTTAACATTCACACGCATGCGAGATGCTAAAGCATAGAAGCTTACCTAGTACTCCAAGCCAAAACAATAAACTAGTTAGCAAATATGCATGTCCTAGTTCATGTTAAGTGGCTAATGCAACACATGCAAGGATGCAGTTAGAGTAGGCTCGGCTAACCCCTAAAATGGCATGTGAAATGCTACAACTATCACGTACTCAATTTGGAATTGAAAATACAATGCAGTTTGTATGATGTACCGAGCCCGATGCGTGCTAGACAAATGCATGGATGCACGCATGCATATCATAAGGTATGCTAATTTTAAATATGCCCTAATCTACCATCATAAGCAGGTAAATAAAAGGGAAGAAAGAAGTGGGGATTGGAAGACATGCACACCACTCACACACACTTATTACCCAATTGCGCCCTCACTCGGAGGGACTAAAAGAATATACAGATTAATTAACTACGCAAGCTAATTAAACATTACAAATTGCCTAATTAGTTAACAACTAACTAAACTAGGAAAAACAGTAAACCGCCTCGAGAGGAGAGCCTGATGCAACGCATGCTCGGGTCCTGCTCGGAATTGCACTGCCATGCATGGATTGCCTCTGTTTTCCCTGATGTTCCCCTCTGGAGATTGCCAAAGTCTCAGGAATGCTTCTTCAGATACTGGGGATCACCACCGGCAGAGTAGAATAGCCACCGGCAGTGAATAGTGGTCATCGGCACAATATGCATCCATCGGCTGATGATGTACTGCCGATCGGCACTGAATACTGCCGGTCGGCAAAGAATGCCTGCAGAAACTGCAACTCACAGTAGCAGAGGGCAGAATTTGCATGGCAATACAATTCAAGCAATGTATGCACCAATCATGCCCCTTATCATGTTTGTGACTCAAAGGGGCATGTGCCTCGATTCTCGGACCATCAATCATGCATTTCTATGCATGATGGCCCAAAGAATCAAGCGTGCACTTTCATTTCAAATGAAATGCAAACCAAACAAACAAACCAAGACCCAATTCCTATCACCAAATCAAGGAACAAGGCATGCATGCAAGATGCAATGCAACCTAGGCATGCAAGCTAAGGATGCAACATGGCATGGCAAGACACTTATGCAAGCATACAAGCAAACATGAGGCAATGCAAACTAATGAAAAGATGGACTTAAACATGATTTAGGCAGCTCTAAATAGGCCTAAAACAGTGGCCAAAATGCCCAAAAATGAAGGCTAAACACACATGCCCATATGCACATGTTATGGTCTAAAGCTTAAGCAATAAACAAGCAACTTTCAAGCACATTTAAAAGAGGCTATCATGGACAATTAGCATGCAACATAAGCTCTGAAAAATCATGCTAGAATGTGGTACCAAACCAACTCAAACAAGACAAACATAAGCATGCAAATGGCCCAAGCACTCAAGGCTCACCAAAGAGGCAATGGACTACACTTAGCATAACCACACATGGCAAGACTTAATCGACCATAAACATAGTTTTAGCACACAAAACAAAGCCCAAAAGACCACCTAGATGGCATCTAAATGGTTCAAATTCAAAGGCGTGCACAAATGCTAAAACATGGAGCATACAACACAAGCTTTTGAAGCATCAAAGAGGTGTCCAAGGCAAGCATACAATCACACCAAAGGGACTGAAATGACATGTAGGATGGTCCTAAACCACTAAATTAATGCAAGCAATGCATGCTACACATTCACCTACTTGAAGCATACAAGCCATAATACAAAGAAGCTATATAATGCATGCCAAGATCGACTCAAACAACTATGGACAGACCTAAAACATGGCAAAATAAGCACAAAACCTTCACAAGGCTAAACCTAAAACATGCTAGAACAAAGGCTAACAACCCAAGGCATATTAAGGTAATAACAAGGCATTACATGGTAGGTATGCTAAGCATGCATGGCGTACCAAAACCAACTTAATACAAAGTTAAATCATGACAATATAAGCATAAAATACAGCCATGGCATGATAAACAAAAGCCTAAGTTAGGTGCTCCCTTAAGAGGCCAAAAATGGTCCTTTTCAAGGACAACAAGGAGAGGGGGTGGCCTTCTCCTTTTTGAGACTTTAAGGCACCATCTTCATCACTGAAATCCCTCAAGATTTCAGTGGTAAAGAGGCCCAAACACCAAAGTCCCGAAACTCACCAAAAATAGCACAAAAAGGAGCCTTACAAGGCTTAAGAGGGGTCAAACCCCTCCAAACCACAAAACACCCTTAACAAACAATCAAGAGGGCTTAAAAATAGAACTTTTTTGTATTATACACTAAGCACGAAAATAGTTTTAAGATAGGTAGAAAAGCAATGCAAAAATGGGGAATAAAAGGGAAGTTTCTTACCCTTGAAGACCACCTTCACAAGCAATGCTCCAACAGCCTTCTTTGGCTTTAATCCAGCTCCAAAACTTTAAAACAACCCTCCAAAGGTCTCAAGTCCAAGAGATGGTGTGTTGGTGTGTGTTTGTGAGCAAAAGTAGGACAAAACACACACTTATAGAGATAGAATATATATCTAACTCTAACCCTAGAACTCAAGCTTTACAAAAGCTTTCTAAAATGTCTAACAAGAGTCTAACCCTTGGCCAAAGAGAAGAAGCTCTCCTATATAGGCAATTCCCTCTTGTAAGGCTTACAAAACAAGCCATCCAAGAGGGAAATCCCCCCATACACGTGTATGGAGGGGAATGGGGTGGGTGCCAGCTATCACAGCTGGCACAAAATATCTGCTAAAAGCAGATGAACAGTAGTCGGCTGGCCAAAATTGTCATTTTGACAAAATTTATGGCCGATCGGCCAAAAAGAGTGCCGGCCGGCAATATACATTGCCGGTGGACACAAACAACAGCCGGTGGCCTCTAGCCATGGCTGGTGATGTGTGGGGATGCCTCACAAGGCATTCCCTACCCCTCCAAGGCAAAACACAAGTGTTTGGTGCAAAACCAGACACAAAACGGTCGAGTTCGGAGATCCTGAGGCAAGGCACGTAGCCGACACCTCCAGGAACTCCAAACGAACACAAACATGGATAATCACCGAGTGTTCCAACGGTGATGTCCAAGTCTTGAGGACGGTCAAAAATGTGGTGTCTACAGGGGCTCCGAATCCGGAGACTTAGTGTGGCCAATCGTGATATCCACGAAGGGCGCTATGTTTCCGGAGTCTTAATCAGCCGTAAGGTGTAATGCACCGAAGGGGGCTCCGAATCCGGAGACTTAATCAGCCATAAGGTGTCATGAAGCAAAGGGGCTCCGAATCCGGAGACTTAGTCGGCCCTAAGGTGTCTTGCACCAAAGAGGGCTCCGAATCCGGAGACTTAATCGGCCCTAAGGTGTCATGCACCAAAGGGGCTCCGAATCCAGAGACTTAGTCGGCCCTAAGGTGTCTTGCACCAAAGGGGGCTCCGAATCTGGAGACTTAGTCGGCCCTAAGGTGTCTTGCACCAAAGGAGGCTTCGAATCCGGAGACTTAATCGGCCCTAAGGTGTCTTTCACCAAAGGCGCCTCCGAATCCGGAAACTTAATCGGCCCTATGGTATCATGCACCAAAGGGGGCCCGAATCCGGCCCTAAGGTGTCTTGCACCAAAGGGGTCTCCGAATTCGGAGACTTAATCGGCCCTAAGGTGTCATGCACCAAAGGGGGCTCCGAATCCGGAGTCTTAATCGGCCCTAAGGTGTCAGGCACCAAAGGGGCTCCGAATCCGGAGACTTAGTCGGCCCTAAGGTGTCTTGCGCCAAAGGGCGCTCCAAATCTGGAGTCTTAATCAGCCCTAAGGTGTCATGCACCAAAGGGGCTCCGAATCCGGAGACTTGGTGTGGCCAGTCGTGATATCCACGAGGGGCTCTCTGAATCCGGAGTCTTAATTGGCCCTAAGGTGTGATGCACCAAAGGGGGCTCCGAATCTGGAGACTTAGTGTGGCCAATCGTGATATCCATGAAGGGCACTCCGAATCCGGAGTCTTAATCGGCCCGAAGGTGTCATGCACAAAAGGGGCTCCGAATCCGGAGATTTAGTCGGCCGTAAGGTGTCTTGCACCAAAGGGGGCTCCAAATCCAGAGTCTTAATCGGCCCTACGGTGTCATACACCAAAGGGGCTCCGAATCTGGAGACTTGGTGTGGCCAATCGTTATATGCACGAAGGGCGCTTCGAATCTGGAGTCATAATCGGCCCTACGGTGACATGCACCAAAGGGGGCTCTAAATCCGAAGACTTAGTGTGGCCAGTCGTGATATCCACGAAGGGCGCTCCAAATCCGGAGTCTTAATCGGGCCTAAGGTGTCATGCACAAAAGGGGCTCCGAATCCGGAGACTTAGCCGGCCATAAGGTGTCATGCACCAAAGGGGCTATTTGAATCGTCGACATGACGAGCGCTACAATGGGGTTTAAGAAATGAATTGAGCGACAAAGAAAAATGGTTTGCATTCCAGAAGTGATATATATGCAAGTATCAAAGCCCACAGGTCGGGTCAGTGATAGGGTTTTCATAAAATCTCTGCTTGTGCCGATTGCGGGGAGCCACGGTTTTCTTCAATGCCATGGGCTGTCGGGAAGCGCACAAGCCGATGATAAGTGCTTGGAATGGCCTTCATAATATGTAACCAGGTTCGCCCCATGATGACATTATACGGCGAAGGGAGTTTGACGACCAGGAATTCTACTTCGACTGTTCTGGGGCCCGCTCGAACAGGTAGTATGATCTTCCCTAACGGGTACTCAGGATTCGTATTAAAGCCGAACAATGGATGAGGCACCGGAGACAGATCTGACTCGTTGAGGTCGAGTTTGATGAAAGTTTGGTAATACATAACCTCTGAAGTGCTCCCTAGGTCTATGAGAATGCATTCAATGGTGAACCGTTTTACGCGTAATTTGATGACCAACGAACCGATGTGGGAAGCTGTTGTGCCGCTAAGATCGGATTCACTGAAAGTAATTATCGGAGCTTCTCTGGGCCATTCGGTCGGAATACATTGCTTTTGGGGGATTGGATGCGATTGAATTGTGTGCACAGTTGGGAATGCAGGTAGGCTATAGATTATATGGATCACGCCAAGTGGAGGTGAGTCCTGCCTCAAGGCTAGTGCCTTGGTTGGCTTTCCCTTTCTTACGTACTGTTGCAGTCGGCTGTCTTGCACCAGTTCTTCCAAGTAATCCTTTAATGCGTAACAACTCTCAGTTTCGTGGCCTTGATCTTTGTGATACTCGCACCGCCTATCCCTTCTTCGCGTGTCGGGTGGCCCCACTATCTTTGACGGCCATTTAAAGAATGGAAGGTGTTGGACTTTGGTCATTATTGCAGCGATTGGTTCTGACAACTCTGTGTACTTCTTGTCGGCACGCCTCGAGCACCTGTTGTCGACTTCAGTTGTTCATTCGTCTAGTGGGAGCATTGATTGCTTGATCGGCGAGAGTCCTGCCTTTTGTCTCGTTTAGTGCGTTGTCGTGGCTCAGGGCTCAGAGGCGACACAGAACTTATTGGTTGAGCAATTTCAGGGAGGGCCATTTTGTTGGACATTTGTCTGGCTTTTATTCTCAAGGCATCATCTTCCACTTTGCAATACTCTTCAACTTTCTTCATCAATGCCCAGACTGTTTTGGGGGGTCTTCTAGTCAAGGAACTGCGAAGAGCACTGTCAGGATGTAGTCCCATTTTGAAGGCGGTGATGGCCATGGAGTTGTTGCAAGCGTCGTCGATGAGGTTGAAGCACTCCCAATAGCGCGCCGAATACGCTCTGAGCGTTTCTCCTGACTGGATCTGCATAGCCCAGAGAGAGTCGGCCTATTTTGGCTGTACCTCATTGGTGATGAACCGGGCCCTAAAGGATTTCTGTAATTGATGGAAGCTTTTGATCGAAGCCAGCTCTAGCTTGTAATACCACCTGACAGCTAATGGCCCCAGGCTGCTGGGGAATATTCAGCACATGAGGGCTTCGTTGTCTACATGCAATGTCATGGCCTGCTTGTAGTGACGGATATGATCAGTGGGGTCTAATTTTCCGTCGTAAAGAGTGAATAACAGAGCTTTGAACTTCTTGGGCAAGGCTGTCCTTGTAATCTGTCAGACAAAAGGATCGTGCTGGTCCTCTTCATCTGAACTGATTCTTCTGCGCTTGTTCCTTGTATGTGGACTCTTTTCAGAGGAGCTGGAAGTTTCGGATCGTTCCTTCTTGTTGAGCTCCATGAGTAATGAGTTGGAGTCGCTATCGGTATCCTTTGGTCGAGCTCGAGGTCGTTGTCCACCTGCCCTCAGAGGTCGTTTGGGATCTTGGCACATGGCTTCTCTGGATTTTGCTACTTTCAGGGCCAAATCTTGATGAAGACGTTCATTTTTGGCGATCATGTTCTCCAGCCTTTGTTCGTTCTACTTTGCTTGTTTCATGATCGCTTGCATTGTCTCTTGCGCTGAAGTCATTGGTGAGTCGAAGTTCAAGGAGCGTCTTGCAGCGATGGTTTCTTTTCCGAGCATATTTGCTAGAGTGAGGTCATCTCTCTATGCGGTCCCGTCAGGGGCCATCGGAGAATCTTCAGTCACGCCTGCCATGGATGTATTTGAGTATTCCCACAGACGGCACCAATTGTGGAGAAGTGATTTGGAAATACTCTTCAGATCCTGGGAGACGCTAGTGATCCTCAGCTAGTCACCTGAAAAGATACAAACACTCCGGTCGGGGGTGCCGGAATTAGCACTCCGATGGACAAGTCAGTTCTGATACTCAAGATAGCTTGTTTACCAAGTTAAGTGAAGTGATTCTTACATACCTTTCTCAACCCATTGGTCCTGTATTTATACCTGTTCCTTTTGATCCTTGGGGCCAGGGCCTACTTTTTAATCATTGTCCTTTCTATTATTCGGCCCTAAGGATTTACACTTATTCGGCACATATATTACATTCGGCTTCCCACTCTCGTAGGATACAGCCGATTAATATCAGTCTTCCAATGGTACGCACCTTCTGATTTTTCCATATATTCGGCCCCCACACATGGAATTGTTGTCATGGTAGCAAGTTTGGTGTAAATTGGAACATGCATGTGATTAAATTGTGAAATTGAGCTTCATTGTGTTGTAATTTGGTGTTTATACCATGTTAGAATATGTATGTGTGAAGTTTGAGCTATTATATGCTTGAAATGTTGATTGGAAGGTCGAATTGAGCTCAAAGAACAATTTTGGGTTTTCCAAAATTTTGATGTCCGCTCGAGCGGGGAAACTGCCGCTCGAGCGTGAAATACGTGCTCCCAGAACTTTTTACAGACATGGTATCCACTCGAGCGGGGGAGTTCACGCTCGAGCAGGGAGCCATGTAGACAGGCCTTCCACTCGAGCGCTAGAGTGCACGATCGAGCGTAATTTTGATGCATCCAGTACTTTTGCAGACCTCATGGGTCTGCTTGAGCGGGGACCCTGTTTTATGAAATTTTGAAAAGACCTTTTGTGTTTCATTTTCTGTTTTCTTTCACTTCCAAGTACTCTTAGGCATGCATTGAGCATTGTGATTGAGTTAAAGAGATAAGAATGAAGCCTAAAGAGGAATATGTGAATTAAAGAATGAATTGAATTATTTGTGACCCATATGTGTTATGTGATGTGTAGGGTCAAGCTCCAGGGCAAACCAACCAACCGATCACTGTGAGTAATATCTTAACAGAGAAATTTGAAATATGTCGTTGTCCAATTGCTTACTTCTATGTAAGTTTATAAGTTCATTGATTTGATTGGTGGACAATGCTTGCTATACCAAATGAGTGGGCCAGAGGCCGTTTTGACATGAATGAATGGGCCAGAGGCCGTTTTGACATAAATGGATGGGCCGGAGGCTGTTTTGACATGAATGAGTGGGCTAGAGGCCGTTTTGACATGAATAAGTGGGCCAGAGGTCGTTTTGACATAAATTGATGAGCCGAAGGCCGTTTTGACATGAATAAATGGGCCAAAGGCCGTTTCGGCATGAACGAATGAATATGCCAAAAGCCAGTTTGTCATCTGAATGAGCCAAGGCTGTTTTGACACAAATGAAAGTTTGAATGGGCCAAAGGCCAGTTTGTTTGGAACCACAATCACTTGACCTAAATTGTGCATATATGTTAAATAGAAATAAGAATTGGGCCTAAGGCCATTTGAAGCATGTTGTTCTACATATCGTCTGTATAGCTTCTTTAATTGATATTATTCACTGGGCTTTCGCTCACGCCCATCCATGTGTTTTGTAGGTGAGCCAAGAGAAGTCTAAACCCAGCCCCAGTGAAGTCTATGTGGAACAATAAAGGTTTTGGGAGAATCAGCCCTTGTGTCTCACGCACGAGACCCGTCTTCGCCCTTTTGTTATGTATTTATGTTCTGTCATGTTGGCGAAGAATTTGCATCTGTTGCATATAGTCGTGATGGGTTGACTTAGACTTATATGATCCTGTATGTACAAAACCTTGTGTCGTACAGATTTTGTTGTGAGTTATTAATGTGCATATGTATGGTTGTTACAATGTGCCCTGTAAGCACAACTCTATGGACAAAGTTTTAAATTGCTTCCGTTAGGCCTCCATTAACTCTGTTAAAATACGTTTGGTTTGGTTCAAGGCCATAGGTAATCTCTTGATTACTAGCCGGTTATGTCCTTAACCTACGCGGGGGCGCGGGGGGCGGGGTGGTTCAAGTCATGATAGATATGGAGTTCCAAACGAGATTATATCCAATAACAGCTCACACTTCAAGAAAGAGGTGGCAGATCTGCTTGAGAAATATAACATGGCTTTTCACAAGTCATCAACATATAGACCATAGACCAATGGAGTTGTTGAGGCCATCAACAAGAACGTTAAGATCATCCTGCAGAAGATGGTTAAGACCTACAAAGATTAGCCTAATAAATTGCCGTTTGCTCTTTGGGGCTATAGAACGTTGATTCGAACATCCACAAGTGCAACTCCCTATTCTCTAGTGTATGGGATGGAAGCCGTTCTACTAATTAAAATTGAAGTACCATCGCTGCGGATTATGGCTGAGTGTCAGATAGCGGGGGCGGACTAGCAACAGAGCAGATTTGACAAGTTGATGTTGTTTGATGAGAGGAGGTTGAAGGCATTATATCACATCCAGGCTACCAATGCCAAATTGCTAGGGCTTTTAATAAGAAAGTTAAGTCCAGGATTCTCAAAGAAGGGATATGGTACTGAAAGATAGCCGAGCTCCCGTCTATGATCATAAGGCAAGTTCAGACTCAATTGGACTGGTCCTTATATCATCAAGTCAATCTGGTTAGGAGGGGCGATTATTCTCATGGATTTAGATGGCCTGGAGTTTTCACAACTGATCAATATGGACAAGTTGAAGAAATATTATGCTTGAGAGGCCCGCTACGCTGAAAACTTGAAAGGGCGACCTAGGCAAAAGTTAGAACCTGAAAAATTAGAAACAAAGAAAAACTAAGCTCGCAAGGTTGAAAACCGGAAAGAGCGACTTTGGCAAAAGTTAGAACGCAAAAGGAGAGAGTTAATAGTCGAGTGACCCATAACCGAACTACGTAAGGCCTGATTCCCATCTTTGGGATACCTAGGCAACTTCATCCTAAAGTTTGGCCATAACCATTTCCAACTCAACTGTCCTATTCATTTATTTTGATCAGGATATCTTTCTCTATTATCAGTTAGCACGGCTGTGTGATCTTCATTTTGGCAGAAGGGCCGGTATGGTGAATGTAGTTATGGGCAGTTGTGATCTGTGGGTTTGGGATTGTACATCTTGAGGGCTGAGTCCGCACGTGTTAGGTAGTGATAATTCCTGAAAATTGTTTTGAAAATTTTTAATAAAAGTTGATTTTCTCAAAATTTTACCTTTAACTTAGACCATTTTGGGACCAAAAAGGAAAATTTTCAATACTCATAACTTTAATTTTATTGATTTCAACACAAGTACATTCTCCAACTCTCGTATTAAATCAAAGTCATTTTCACATCGTAAAAAACATGAAAAGAAATATTAAAGTAGTAAAACTAGGGGCACAGCTAAGTCAAGTATCTCTATGTCTTCTGCCTGTACTCATGGAAGTTTCTGTAGCTAAAGATGGCCCAACTTGTTCTTCGTCCTTGAGCCAAGCCAAACGAGTGCTAGAAAGGGCGTAACTGAAGCTAAGGGCAGGGGCTAGAAGCTCTCTCATCCTCCAAGCAGTGAGGTACCAAGTCAAGTGTGAACCACGAATGAGAAATAAAGCTAGGTATTCCACCTCTTTTTCTGGACAAGTCTGATCATGTCCAAATTGGCGTCTGAACTAAAAAGGAAAATAGAACACACAATGCATAAGGCCAATTAAGTATATACCCAGCTGTCGGGACATGCTGTAGCTTATCTTCATCAAGTTAAGCTAGGGGCAATGCCAAGCTATGTCAATCACAGATCTGTTGCACATCTAATCACACCACCATCTCTCTGAAGGGAAGTCTACTAGCCGTTGATGGGAAAAGTAAGCTCTTGTTGAATACTCGGGGCAAGGGTCCACTATTTTCAGCTTATCCGTGAGCCATACCAGGGAAGAGATGAAAAATAAGAGAGATTAAAGAATAGAGAGATGTTTGTTGAGAGAAAAAGTAATAAAAGGGTTTTGAGATGAAAATAGAGAGTAAGTGTCAAGTGATGCGAGGAATCGTAAATAAGAAAGGGTAGGAAACAATACCTGAAGAAGCAGTGGACTCCCTGCAAACCAGGTGGTCTCTTGTCGATGAAATGCATCTAAACCCATTAGGGTCTCAGTCAGTGCCAGACCAATGCAGCTCTTGCCCTCTTTCAAGCATTGAGCCACCTCAGTCAACCTAATGCTGGCTCCACTGCAACTAGGGGCAAGAAGGAAGTGTTTAAGTAGGCATAAGCAGAGGGCATGTTGCCGATAACCTCACTAAAGGATGTCGCCTTTGTCTCCAATGGCGGAAAACTGACGAATCAAACCTGGGATGTCCAACTCCGCATCATGAGCCAAGGATTGAGCCTCATGCAAAGTAATCCCACACATCCGTCCCAAAGCCTAGGCATGACCAAAACACGATTGAGGCGTGATCTCCTTGTTGCGTTGGGACTCCATCAATGCTTGAAATTCTTCAAGCATCGGACACATTTCTTGCGAGCCAAAGTGAACTACATGTGTAATCGAGTTTCAGCATCGAACAGCGGCATGGAGAAATGGAAAACAAAGTGAAGTGCGGCTCAAAGGAAAAAGAACATTTAGGCCAAAACCATGAAAGTTTACCTTTTTCAAGGCATCTAAAGGGGCTATCTAGTCTCGGAGCCTATTGTTAAGCAAAATCTCCATCTTAAGAGGACAATATCAAAGATTTGTTATCCTGCCAGAAAAATAGCATGTGAGCACCATTTATAGAGTTTGAGAAGAGGTAGTGTAGGACAGCTGGATTGCACTGAGTGACATCACTTTTAGGCCCGACCGTGCCCCATTGGGGCTCGGTCGTGTCTATTTGGCCTTGGTCGGGTCTAAATGTTAGCCCAAATCAGAGCAGTTGCAAAAAAGGCTGGCCTTTGCTTTGGTGTGCTACAACTGTGTTTTGAGTCTTGTTTTGTTTATATCCAGTGTTTTTTAGTATTTTCGAGTTGTTTTCATTATGTTTTCCTGTTATTGAGTTGTATTTTATATTTTGTTTGGTTATGGGTTATTATCCGATTCAAGAATGAATTCAAGATCAAGCATTCAGTTTTAAAGTCTTGTACAAGGTTATCATGCAACAATTACGCCATGCATTCATCATGTTATGTAGAGAAATCATCAGAAAATCTTCTTTCCATAAACAGGTAGGTCTAGCCCCTATCATCCTATTACAAAACAGCAAAAACGAAAGAAAAGTCTTCAAAAGTAAAACAAAAGGGTCTGTTTGAAGCTAGTTCTTAACTATAAAGCAAAAAAAAAAAAAAAAAAAATCAATAACCCATCCTCGCTCTCTTCTTCCTCGGCTGTGAAGGAGATGCATCGCTGTCATCACTAGGACTGCTGAACTGGATGTCGGCCTCATCTCCCTCAGCCTCAAGGGTCACGTACTCATCCAAAGACTTCTCGAAAGGTGAGCGTTGTCTCACTCTGCCTCTCCTCCGGTCAGTCTATCCTCTGCCTCTCACTAGGCCCCATCTCTGTCTCCTAGCTGGAGGAGGTCCGGTAGGCATAACCGTTGCTAGCTTAAGCTGGAAAGAGTACAAACATCAGAATCAGATATCAGAATAGACTAACAGAATAGACAACAATAGTAGACTACGGCCAAAGTGTACCTCGATCCCACAGGTGACTAGAGTAGTCTGCCTCCTCTGCACCCTCAGAAGTAGTCTGTCAACTATTTGGAGGAGATCATCCATGTACCTCGCAGGTACCTGCAAGAGAGGAAAGGTTTGAGACTATGAAACAAAGTAATAAAGCATAGTGGCAGAGAGTAATAAAGCATAATGGGCAGAATGAAGTACAGTGGACAAAAATAAAGAGAACCTGCTCAATGCCGGGAGCAAGCACCAACTTGCAGTCTGTGGACACCCTATTTTTGACCGACCTTAAGACTCAGACGTCATCGATTGAGCGCCCGGTGATTGCGCACGTTGTGCTCGTTTCGAGGTTTCGGAGTTTTTAGCCGAGTGCCTTGCCTCCGGGCCTCTGAACTCTTTGTGCTTCGGCTCGGTTTGCGGACCAAGCCTTGTTTTCCTTGCCTGAGGGAAGAAGAGGTCTTGTGGACCACCCTTTTGGTGGTCGTAGACCACTTTTCCCTCTTGGAGACTAGTTTTCGATTTTTGGAGCCTTCGGCAGTGCGCCTTGTCTCGAGACCGTTTAACGTTCTCTGTTTGGCTTGGTTTTTGAACCGCACCTTGTTGCCTCTGCCTAGAGGGACACTATGGTCTGGCAGACCACTTTTGGTGCTCGTAGACTAGTTTTCGGCTCTCCCGGCTGCGCACCTTGCCTCCCGGACTTTCGTCTTGCGTCCTTTTTGGTTTGTTTTTGGTACAAACCTTGTTTTCCTTGTTTGGAAGGTGGTACAAGGGTGGAAGACCAGTTCTTCCCCTTGGAGACCACTTTGCTTCCTGCCAGCCAGTTTTTCGGTTGGGAAACTGGTTTTCTTGGTCTTTGGGCCACCTTTTCTGGTTGGCCACCACACCATTGCCTTGTTTTCAGTGTGCAGATCATCTCCCCCCCCCCCATGGCCGACCACTTTTTGCTCTGGCCGACTAGTAGAAAAGTGGTCGGCAGCTTTTCATCAGCTTTTTGGAGATATTTTCATCTAGCTGGTACAGCTGGAAGGCACCAGAACCATCATCCATACACGTGTATGGAGGGATGGCCTTGGACCCTAAGCTTGTCCAACAAGCTTAAGCCTTGGTTCTCTATATAAGAGAACCTCCTCCCTCCTACTCTAGGTTTAAAAAAAGGCTGGAGAGATATAGATTAGACCTTTGTTTCTATATTGCTCTTCTTCTTCATTTTTTTGCTCAAAAGTGTAGTTTTATCATACTATTGCACACAAACACACACTCAAACACCATCCTTTAGTTACTGAGGTACTTAGGAGTTGGTTTTAGAGTTTTTGGTTTGGTTTGATCTTGGGAAACCTGCTGGAGTTGTAGCTTTGAATGTGTTCATCAAGGGTGAGCTTGTAATCCTTAAAACCCTTGTTTTGGTTTAAGCTTTTAGTCCTATTTGGGTGCTGTTTTAGGCTTAACTTCCTACTGGAAAAAGTTCTGTTTTTTAGTCCTTAGCATGTTTGTTTAAGGTCACTTTTGTGTTGGGGGTAGTCTACCCCCTCTTAGGCCTTGTTTGGCCTTCTTCTTGTGCCATCTTTTTGAGCTTGTAGGGCCACCTTGTTTTGGCCTTCTCACCACTGAAACTCAAAGGAATTTCAATGATGGAAATGGTGTTTTGAGGTCCCAAATAGGAGAGAGTCATCCCCTCTCCTTGTGTCTTGTTTACTTGCTTTGAATGCCTCATGTTTGAGCATGTTTGTTAAGCTTATGTTGGCCATATCTTAGCATGTATTTGGGGTTATTTCAGTATGGCATGCCACTGTTTTGACTTGGTTTTGTCATCCCTTTCATGCCTTATACACTTGTAGTGTAAATCTCACAAACTAGTCTTGTATACTTCATAAAGTAGCATGCCTTTCTAGGATGATTTTATTTTATTTTAGCATGTTTTTGGTGATGTTTTTCCATGTCATACATTTGTTAAGGTTTGGTTTGGTTGGCCCTTGCATGCTCCATGCACTTGTAGTGCATTTCTATTAACTAGCCTAATTTGTACCATGCTTTAACATGTCATTCTAGCATGATTTTGGCTTAACTTCAAGAAGCTTTTGTCCATGTTTTAGCATGCTCTAGCTCTTATTTGTGTTGTTTTGGTCATGCATGCCATGCTATGTATAGCTATAGTGCATTCTAGCTTGTTAGCTTTGTGTATCAAGTCCACTAGCATGCATTACTTGAGCTATTTTCATGATTTGGCATCATTTATTATGTAATTTCAGTCCATGTAGTGTGGTCATACACTCACATTTGTCACTTTTTCAATGCGTTGGAGGGTTTGCCCTTTATGCCTTAAACATGAATCATTGTGTATGCCTTCATGCCTAAGCTTGCGAGCTATCATTTCAGTGTGTTTTTGGGGTTATTTTGCCATGACATAACTTTGATTTTTGTAGGCGAAGCCATCTCATGCTTGGTCTTGATAGGTGTAGTGTAATCCACCTTATTTGCCTTGCATATTCCATACTTTATGCCCTTCATGCTAGCATATTTTGGCTTCCTTCCATACATGTTTTAGACTCATTTTGACATGTTCTAGGATTGTTTTGGGTTGCCTTTACCATATGCTTCATGTTTTGCATAGTTGTAGTACAAATGCCTATACCAGCTTCGAGCTTTCGGTACCATAGCATGCTTCATTTGCATCATGTATATGATTTGGCATCATTTACCATGACATTTCAAAGCATGTAGCATTGATCTGTTCCCACTTCATTCACTCTTTAAGCGCCTTTGAATGTTATGCATTGTTGCCTTGGTTGTGGCCTAGCATGTATGCCATCTTGCCTAGGCTTTTGGGCCCTCATCTCAGCATGTTTTGGTCTTTGTTTAGACCTATTTAAGCTCTGTCCATGATTGGCTCAATCATTTGTGCCATGTATAGCATGCCCCTTGTGTAGTCCCTTTAATGGCCTTGTGCTTTAGGCTCTCTTGCATGCTTTGCTTGTGTTGTTTGAATGATTTGGCATCATTTCACACTTGATTTCAGAGCCTTTAGTGTTGTCACACTTTTATTTTTATCACTCCTTAAGCAATCTTGAGAGTTGTGCTCTTAGGCCTAGTTGAATGGTCAATGCATTGTGCATGTGTAGACGTGCCCGGAGAACTCCCGAGAAAATCTCGTTTTGTTCTCTAGCTACTACAGTTCGGACTCAATGTCACGGTTCTGAATCTAATCTCGCAAAGTGTGATGCAAGACCGATAAATCACCAAAGAGTCCAAATCCGGCAAATCGTTTTGGAAAACTAATTTTTAAGAAAGAAGTGCCAAACATGGACTGCTTTGCCAGATACAGAGTTGTCACCTAAATATTTTATTTTTGGGGGAATTTAGGAAACCTTGACTCGGGCCGGAGGCCACGTGTTCGTCATTATCAAAGTTGTCTCGGCTCGGGAACTTGGGTACGAGAGGGAAAGGTCATGCAATGAGCACCCCCGCTCGCCCGATCAAAGATCGGCCTGTACTAAGCATGATATCTTATTTTTGAAAACACATGCGTTCTTATTCCGGTTAATTAGCTAGAATTACTATGTGATCTGCACAACACACAAGTATAGACTAGATCGCCTAATTTGGAACAAAGCATCGCATATCCGTTTGTTTGGAAATGGATTGAAGTTTGCTACTCGCAAGTAGGCTAAAACACGGATTTCAATGAATCGTTCCAATTCAAGCAATCCAACCTTTACCCACAAGCATTCAGGCAGTTATATCACATAAGCAATTAGCCTCATGGCAAGCATGCTGTCATGTTAACACTCACTCACATGCAAGATGCTAAAGCGTAAACATTTACATTGTACTCCGAGCCAAAACAAAGAACTAGTTAGTAATCAATGCATGATCCTAATTCATTCGAGATGGGTAATGCAACACAGGCAAAATGCAACTAGAACAGGCTCGGCTATTCTAAGACGGCATATGAGATGCGACAATTCGATACATGTATTCAAGTAGGGATTGAAATACAACGCAGTTACTATGATGCGCTGAGCCTGGTGCATGCAATACAGATGAATGGATGCAAACATGCGAGCATAAGGTATGCTAAATGAAGTATTCCCTAAAACTAACCATCGTAAGTGTTTAAGTAAAAGGGAGAAAGAAATAGGGGTTGGAAGACATGCATCACACACACACGCTTATTACACCAATTGGCTCTTTCGAGGGAGAGACCGAAAGAATAATACAAACCATCTAATTAACTAATTAACAAGCTAATTAATTATTACACAATCAAATGAATAACTAGCTACAATTAATTATTACAACACTTTAATAATTAACAAATTAATTAAGCTACGAAAAACAGTAAAGAGGCCTCGAGAAGAGGGACAAATGCGTTTTCGGCTCAGGCTCGAATCAGATTGCCATGCCTCATGTTGCCTCTGTTGCCTGCATTACCTCTGCAAAGTATGAAAATTTCCAACACACTTCTAATTCACCCCATGGGCACTGTGGGAGGCCATCGGCCAACAATCATGGTCATCGGCCAAGAAACAGGGGTCATCAACCACATATGAAGCCATCAGCCAAACATTTGTAGCCGACTGGCACTGAAGATGGCCAATTGGCCATCCCTTCCTGTAAAATGCTCTTCTGTTGTAGCAGAGGACAAACAGAGCATGGCAATGCATTTACAAGACAATGTTTGCAGTTACACCCCTTGTCATGTTTGAGACTCAAAGGTGTGTAGCTCTCAACCCTCGGACCACCAATCACGTATTTCAATTAATGATGGCCATAGGAGCCAAGTGTGCAATTCGATATCAAATGAAATGCACAAAACACATAAGGGACCTTAACCTCTATCATGTTTGATCAAGAGGTAAGGCAATGCATACACAATGCGATGCAACCTAAGCATGCAAGCAAACATGCAAACAACTCAAGCATGCAACAACATGCAACAATATCATGCAATGCAACTAATATGCAATAGGCATAAAACCTAAACATGTAAAGATGCATGGCATAGGTATGTGACAACAATGCCAACAAGAAGCATGTGACAACATGTAATCCAACAAGTATGCAAGATGGATGGGCATGCAACAACATGTCAATTAGCAACCATGTGACAACATGCAATATGACATGCATGCAACAAGCATGTAAGCATGATGTAAAGTAGCAATTTTAAACAACATGGTAAATGGACTTAAAGTAAAGATGGACAGACCTCAGCCATGCCCAAAATCAGTGGCCAAAGTTATGAATTGGAAGCATGAAAATGCAAAGCAAACATGCACATGTAAATGGTCCAACACCTAGGCATAGGAGGGCAACTTTCAAGAGCACTTAAAAGGGGACAAATATGGACATGTGACAAACGTTGTAAGTTCTGAAATCATACATGGAAAGATGCCAAACCAACCAAACAAAGCAAGCAAAACATACAAGAAAGCCCAAAGCTTAAGGCTAGCCAAAGGACTCAAACCATGGCCATGCAAGGCAAGCCCCAACGAGCCAAGGGCACTCAAAACAGTCCCAAGGCAGGTCAAGACAAGACCAAAAACATGCTCAAAACTAGCCAACACAAGCTAGAATACAACTCCAAAAGGCATGAGGCATGCAAGGCTACAAAGGGGTGTTACACTACACCTATCAAAACCAAACATGGCATAAATTATCCAATGAAAAAAAGAGTTATGGCATATGAAAATAAGCCCAAAAACCCACTTAAATGGCATCCCAAAGACCTAAGCATGGAGGCCTAAGACATCAACTCTTCAAAGCATTAAAGGAGTGATAAGTGCAAGTATATGAGCATGAAACATGGACTAAAATAACATTTCAAATGATGCCAAATCATGATAATAGTCCAAGTAATGCATGCTAGAGGACTCAATACTCAAAGCTAACAAGCTGGATTGAACCATGGCTATACAAAGCAAGTCATGCCTAACTAAAACAACCTAAATTAGAGCTAGAGCATGCTAAAACCTAGACAAATGCTTCTTGAAGTTAAGCCAAAAAGCATGCTAAAATGTCAAAGCATGATGCATGTTAAGGCAAATGAGAGGATTGCAAGACAAGTACATAAAGCATGTAAGAGCCAACTAAACCCACCCAAAATAGAGTCATGGCATGCTAAAACAACACCAAAAACCCACTGAAATAGAGTCAACATAAGCCAGAAAGACATGCTCAAACATGAAGCATATAAGACTAGTTTGTGTGACTTACACTACAAGTGTATTAGGCGTGCATGGAGTGACAAAACCAAGAAAAAACAATGTTGTATCATGGAAAAACAAAGCCTAATACATACTAAAATGAAGCTAAAACAAGCTAAGCAAACATGCTACCAATATAAGTCATTTATACTAGCATACATGACAACGAGGAGAGGGGATGACCCTCTCCTATTTAAGACCTCAAAACTACACTTCCACCACTGAAAATCCTCTGGATTTCAATGGTAGAAAGGTCATGCAAAGCCAAGAGCAACGGCCAAAAGGGATGGCCTAAAACAAGGCCTAATAAGGCCTAAGAGGGGGTAGATGATCCCCAACCAAAAAATGACGTTAAACAAAGATCTAAAGCATCAAAAATCAGAACTTATTGTAGTTTAGAGTCAATCTTAAAACAATAAGCAAAAGGGTCTAAAAGCTTAAGCAAGAATGGGGGTTTAAAAGCAAGGAACTCACCCTTGAAGACCACCTTCAAGAACACAACACCAGCAACTTTTCCAAGCTTAAACCAGTCCAAGAACTCTGAAATCAACCTCAAGGGACCTCAGCTCCAAGAGGATGGTGTTCTAGTAGGTGTTTGTGTACAATAGTAAGACAAAATGACACTTTTGAAGAATCAAGGCAAGATAGATACAAAACCATATCTAACACTCAAACCCTAATTTTCTGAACCTTTGAGAAGAGAGGAGCAACTCCCTTCTTATAGAAGTTCAATTCCTAAGCTTGTTGGGTAAGCTAAGCAATTGAAATAAATCCCTCCATACACATGTATGGAGGATGTGAATTGTGCATGCCAGCTATGACAAGTGGCATAAAATATCTGCATAAAGCAGATGAACAGGGCTCAGCCAGAAAACATGGCCGATCGACCAACATAAGTGCCGATCGACTAAAAAGAATGTCGATCGGCCAACACTTTTGGCCGATGGCAAGAAAACAAGGCCGATGGCTTCATGCCTTGGTCGATGGGTTGAGGGGATCGCCAACAAGCCACCCTCTTCCCTCAAAAGAAAAAACACAAGTGCTTGGTCCACAACCAAGAACAAAACAAACAAGTTAAGAGATCTTGAGGCAAGGCGCGCGACCGAGACCTCTGAGAACTCAAAATGAACACGGGCATGGATAATTATCGAGCGTTCAAACGATGATGTCCAAGTCTTGAGGATGGTAAAAAAAGGGTGTCTACAGCATGCATGCCTTGTCTTTTGGTGCCTTTGTTTTGGTCTTATGGCCATTGATTTGGTCATGGCTGAGGTCTGTCCATTTTGCTTTAAGTCCATTCGAGCATGTAATGTAAATGTTGTTACATTGCATCATGTTGTTGCATGCTTATGTTACCTTGCATTGTGTATGCCACGTTACATTGTGTATGCCATCCTTTTCACAACATTGTGCATGCCATGTTGTTTGCATTGTGTATGCCATGTTGTTCTTAGCATTGTGCATGCCATTAGCCTTGTTAGGTTGTATATGTTGCATTGCATGTTTTCATGCTTAAGTTGCATCGCATGTTTGCATGCTTGAGTTTGCATTGCATTTGTTTGGATTAGGTGTTAGTCCAAACACGAGGAGCGAGGGACATTTCATACTTGAAGTGATGAAACGTGCTTCAATTCTCGATCGCCGACCCTCTTGATCATACATGATAGAGGTCAAGGCTTTATGTGTTTATGTGCGCATTCATTTTAAATTGAATTGTGCAATTTGGCTTCTCAGCCATCATGCATTGAGATGCGTGATTGGTGGCTCGAGGGTCGAGAACCACACTCCTTTGAGCTTATGAAATGATAAGGAGGGTGGTTGTGCACACATATCTTGCAAATACATTGCCATGCCCTTTCTTGCTCTCAAAGAAAGTGGGAAATCCACAAAAGCGGTCCGACCAGAAAAAGCCGGTGGCCGACCACTTTTCCTGGTCTGCAGCAACAAAAGTGGTCAGCCAGTGGCTGGAAATATCAACAACTGGTCGGTAGCCATCCCATAGGTCCCCAAGGTGAGTTAGAAGCTTTCTGAGAACAATTGCAAACAGAGGCAAGTTGGGGCATCGCGACGGATTTCAAAACGAAGCGACCGGGCATGCATACCCTTCCCGCCTTGAGGCTACTATTTTATTGCTTTACTTAGCTAATTTTCTTAGCTAGTTTATGCTTTGGTTTGTACTTAATTAGTTAATGCGTTTAACTATTCAATTTGTGTTGTAATAGCTTAATTAGTTAGCTTGTTGGTTAATTAGTTTTGTAATGTAATAATGAGTTTAATTAGCTTAGATTAGCTAGTTATCTTCTTATTCTGACCCTCCATCGAGAGGGCCAACTGTTGTAATAAGCATGCGTGTGTGTGATGCATATCTTCCAACCCCCATTTCTTTCTCCTTTTTACTTAACCGCTTACGATGGTTAGTTTTAGGGCATATTTCGATTAGCATACCTTATGCTTTGCATGTGTGCATCTATTCATCTGTTTTACATGCACAAGGCTCGGCGCATCATAGTAACTGCATTGTATTTTAATTCCAATTTGAATACATGTTATCAGGTTACATTTTGCATGCCATCTTAGAATAGCCGAGCCTATTTTAGTTGCATTTCTGCATGTGTTGCATTAGCCATCTTAACATGAACTAGGATCATACATGGTTTCTAACTAGTTCTTTGTTTTGGCTCGGAGTACACTGTGAGTGTTTATGCTTTAGCAAACTGCATGTGTGTTAGTGTTGCCATGAAAGCATGCTTACCTTGAGGCTAACTGCTTATGTGATTAACTGCCTGAATGCCTGTGGTGAATGTTGAATTGCTTGAATTGGAACAATTCATCAAATCCCCGATTTAGCCTACTTGCGAGTAGCAAACTTCAAATCATTTTCACAAATGAACATGCAATATTTTGTTCCAACTTAGGCGATCTAGTCTATTCTTGTATGGTACGCACATCACATAGTAATTCTAGGTTAATAACCGAAATAAGAACACATGTGTTTTCAAAAACAACATATCATGCTTAGTAAAGGCCGATCATTTGATCAAGCGAGCAGGGGTGCTCATTGCATGACCTTCCCCTTTCGTACCCAAGTTCCCGAGCCGAGGCAACTTTGGTGATGACGGACACGTGGCCTTCGGCACGATTCAGGGTTTCCTAAATTCTCCTAAAATAAAATATTTAGGTGGCGACTTTGTATTTGGCAAAGCAGTCTATGTTTGGCACTTCTTTATAAAAATCAGTTTTCCAAAAACGATTTGCCGGATTTGGACTCTTTGGTGATTTATCGGTCTCACATTGCACTTTCTGAGATTAGATTTAGAACTGTGATATTGTGTCTGAACTGTAGTAGCCTAAAAAACAAAACGATTCGCGTCCTCACAGGTGCGAAGAGTGGAGAGTTCTCGGTGTACGTCTACACAAAGATGACCCATTTTTGACAAGGCTGAAGACTTAGACAAGCATACAGGATAAGAAGATATGTGCCCGAAGGCGGGGGCAAAATGCAGATGCCATGCACGGTGCCGAACATAACTTATGATCATGCAAAGGGAGCTGTAACGAAGTATAACATGCAATAGTTTTAAGTAAGCAAATAAAAACCAAACTATATTACATGCAGAAATGATGTAAGAGAATTATACAATTTTTGCTATGTCTCACGCGGAGAATATACAATACCGTCCGGTTCGTCTGGTCGCGCCAGCTTCAAATGAACTGTAGATACAATATCGTGCCTGCAAAAGAAAGAAACTTAACAGGTACAATATCGTTAGAAACATGCATAGCAATGCAAGTGAAAAGTGCGTGACCACGCAAGTGAAGTGTGCATAACAATGTAAGTAACGTGCGAGACAACGCAAGTTAAAGATGTACATAACAATGTAAGTAAGAGAAGTGCGAAACAACGCAAGTTAGAGAAGTGCGAAACAAGCCAGGTTAGACGGGGTGCGAAACAACGCAAGTTAGAGAAGTGCGAAACAAGCCAGGTTAGACGGGGTGCGAAACAACGCAAGTTAGATAGGTGCAAAACAATGCAAGTTAGTGGGTGCAAGACAATGCAAGTTAGTGGGTGAGTGCAAAAGAATGCACAAGTTAGAAGGGGTGCAAGACAATGCACAAGTTAGAGGGGGTGCAAGACAATGCACCAGTTAGTAGGTGCAAAACAATGCACACGTTAGAGGGGGTGCAAGACAATGCACAAGTTAGTGGGGCAGTGCAAAACAATGCACAAGTTAGAGGGGGTGCAAGACAATGCACAAGTTAGTAAGGTGCAAAACAATGCACAAGTTAGAGGGGAAATGCAAGACAATGCACAAGTTAGAGGGGAAGTGCAAGACAATGCACAAGTTAGTAAGGTGCAAAACAATGCACAAGTTAGAGGGGAAGTGCAAGACAATGCACAAGTTAGTAGGGGTGCAAAACAATGCACAAGTTAGTGGGGGTGCAAAACAATGCATATAACGAGCAAGACAATGCAAGTTATAGGGGATGCAAAACAATGCAAATAACGAGCAAGACAATGCAAGTTATAGGGGATGCAAAACAATACAAATAACGAGCAAGACAATGCAAGTTATAAGGGATGCAAAACAATGCAAATAACGAGCAAGACAATGCAGGTTATAGGGGATGCAAAACAATGCAAATAACGAGCAAGAAAATGCAAGTTATAGGGAAATGCATGACAGTGCAAATAACGTGCGAGACAACGCATGTAATGAAATGCATGACAATTCAAATGACGTACAAGACAACGCATGTAATGAAATGCATGACAATGCAAATGACGTGTGAGATGACGCATGTAATGAAATGCATGACAATGCAAATGAAACATGCGAGACAACGCAAGGTAAAGAAAATGCATGACAATGCAAATGAAGTGCGAGACAACGCATGGTATATGACATTCAAAAGCAATTCTCGAATATCGCGATATACAAAAGGATACGAAGAAGGATATGTCTTGTGCGTATCAAGCAACGCACATGGAAGACGTGGTTCGAGGTCAACACGAAGGCCGGTTAAGCTTCAAAAGTGTACTTTCTTGCACTATCTTGAGAGACGAAGGTGCAAATCAACAAAAATGACCCAAACAAGGGTGTGGGAGGTGCATCGACCACAAGGGGAGTCCATCGGCCGTCCATCGGCTACAAAAGGAGCTCATCGGCTAAATATTTAGCCGATCGGCTGACAATTTGGCCGATCAGCCAAAAATGGCAGTTTCGGGGTAGTTTTGTCATTTTGCTTCGGGCCTTTATATATAAGGTTCCAAACCTTATATTCTCACTTCACCCTAGCTCAAAAAACATTTCTCCCTCTATCTAGGTGATTTTCTTCGCTTTAATCCGTGTTTTTCCTTTGTTTTTGAGCCTCCCACGTTGTCCGATTTGCGAAACCCTTCCCATTTCACACACTTTGAATCGAACGAAACTCGATTTCGGTGTCCCTTTCTTGGTTTCCACCACTTGGGGTTTGTTTCCCCTGAGTTTATCTTGATCTTTGTGCCTTTTTCCACACTCCAACCTTTTATCCCATTTTTCACCCTCTCGTGGTTGACTTTTGGGTTTACTTTTCGCATTCTTGCTCGTTTTTCGCATCCTCAGCCATTTTTGCACTCTTTTTGAGATGGCAGACGACATTCCACGGGTGGGACTCCCCCAAAGATGGACGTGGATCCTAAGGTTGAGCTCTTGCCTCGTCGCATCTGACCATTCGATCCAGCGACCTATAGGCTGGCGATACACGTGTTGCCTCCCGATGGCATCCGCCACTTCAGGAGTTATGCGCAAGGCGCACCACTGAAGCTTTTGTTGTGCGAGCCAAAGTCACATTTGTCTTACGGCGCCGCTGAGGTATATTCCTTCTCTGTTTCATTTTCTGCAATGTAGAACATCTAACTGCGATAGTTGATTCTGCTTTTTAACTGCTTAACTCGGACACACTGACACATCATATGTGTAGTTCATCGTGAGCACATCCACACCCGATATCTGTATAAACTTGAACACATGCACACGCACTGCATTTTCAACTGAATAACCCAAACACACTGATACATCATATGCTATAGTTCATCGTGAGCACACCCGCACCCAATATCTGTGTAGACTTGATCACATGCACACACACTGCATTTTCAACTGAATAACCCAAACACACTGATATGCTATAGTTCCTCATGAGCACACCCACACCCAATATATGTCTAATCTTGAACACATGCACACACACTGCATTTTCAACTGAATAACCCAAACACACTGATACATCATATGCTGTAGTTCATCGTGAACACACCCGCACCCAATATTTGTGTAATCTTGAACACATGCACACACACTGCATATTCAACTGAATGCATTCAAAAACTATATTTCTAACATTGCTTAGCAACTGCTTGTTTTGAACACAAGGAGATGCCCATGCCTTCCGGGGGTATGGGAACATCGCTGCCCGTGGTTGGTACATGGAGTTGCTCGATGCGGTCCGCCACATCGTCGACTGGGCCGACTTCGGCCCTTTTTGCACAGGACTCCCGTGCCTCACTGCGAGTACGCCTCTTCTTGCTGCTTTCGTGGAGAGGTGGTGGGATACCACCGATTCCTTCCACCTTTATGCTACAGGGGAGATAACGATGACTCCCTTCGACTTCTCGATGCTCACCGGCATCGAGATAGGGGGTGATCCGATCCCCTTCGATACTGATATGGATGAGTGGGATGCCGCCCAGATGTACCTGCTCGGCGATCGACATTCTTTCTCCCGTCCCGAATTTGTGAGGTACTCTTAGTTTGAGGACCACTTCAGGATTCAGGCGCCCACGACTTGCGAGGAGGAGGAGCAGTACGCCCGCGGCTTCATCATGTTCCTGCTGAGGACCACACTCTTTACCAACCGGGCGAACACTGTCGCCCTTTACTTGCTGAGCACACTGGTGGACGTGACCAGGATCTGCCGTTTTGACTGGGGTGGTGCAGGCCTGGCCACACTTTATGGATATATGAGTTTATCTTCCCACCGTAGCGGACACTTGCTTGGAGGCTACTAGCGAGCCTGGGAGGTACACCTTCCCTTTCTGTTTTACAATTCTACTTTATACTAACTGTACACTGCACACGTTGCACACACGCAATCTGCTTTACACTGACTGTACACTGCACACACGCAATCTGTTTTACACTGCACACTGTTCTCTGATTTCTGCTTTATTCTGCATTCTGCTTTATCTGATAAGCATACTGATATTTGCCCTGTTACACTCTACAGTTGTGGGTGTATGCCTACTTTCCTAGGCTTGCCCCAGTGCCAGATGTGGAGATCCCCCTCGGCGTTTCATTTTCCCATCGATTTGATGTGAGTTGCGAGCGGAGGCTGCAGGAGTCCTTCGTGTTCTTCTGCCGACATTTCGACACCATCACCGCCGCAGAGGTATTTCAAACTTTAGAGTTCATTTAAGCTTCGCTTTACATTGTACTTTAAACAGTAGATAACAAACCGTATATCACTTGCAGATCACCTGGCAGCCTTGGGCCCCATTGCGGAGGCGGTCAGAGATCAGTACGCGGGTGCTCAGGAGACTGCCCGATTTCGGATTTTACTGGAGGGCCCGGTCTGTCGGGCTTGGTACCTGGGCAAGCACTTCCTGTGCCAGACCTTGGGCTTACCGGAGCAGATAGTCCCGGTGCTGCCTCCTACCCACATGAGGCACACTAAGAAATATACCCTAGAGGAGATGATGGACTACACGATTGGCTGGGATTCGGAGCCCTTTTGAGACGAGGGCGACTACACCGAGTTCATCCAGGCCTATCTGATGCGGCCTCTGACCGGTGCTCGCTGAGCTGAGCGAGAGAGACTTGCAGCGCCAACGACCAGAGCAGGAGTGGGTCCCAGAGAGGCCAGGGAGTCGGGTGGCCAGAGCTGCTCACCACCATGACCTGCCGAGGGCAGGGTGGGGAGATGTACCAGATACCCATCGCTCCTTCTCCAGCTGATCATGAGCTTGTTGGAGTTGGCGGCTCGACCTCAGTATGTACTACTATACTTTGCATTCTGTACAGTCATTTCATTTCATTTGATTTCCCGTAGAATACTAATGATTTCAACACTTTTGCAGGCTTCCATCGAGTATACTAGACAGTCTTTGGAGCTGACAGCTTCCATGATGGGGATGCTGTAGCGGAGCATCAACCTGCTCACCATCTGTGGGATCCCGGTAAGTTCTTTCAAACTTAGTCCTGAAACTTTACATATTCTGTTCTATGCATGATCTGATGCATCGTATTACCAATACGACACCCGATACACTGTATTGACATACCAGTCACGACACTGATACATTGTAACTCACACACTGCTCACAGCATTGCTTACGACATTCGTATATTGTACACATACACTGCATTCGGTATTCATACTCCGCTTTGCATAGCATAACTGATGCATTTGCTCACTGTTCTTTTCAGGCCCCATTCCAGATTCTGGCCGCGGGAGGTGCTTCAGCAGGGCCTTCTGTACCTACTCAAAGAGGAGGAGGAGTCAGGCGGGGGATGACGATCCACAGCAGAGGAAGAGACAGACATACTCGTGCTGAGAGCAGTTCACGAGAGCCCTCCCCCGATGATTCTGACGAGGAGGCAGAGTCTTCTCAGGGTGAGGCTGGAGATAGCTCAGATTCAGACTACGGAGCTGACGGTGGTGATCCTGGACCCTCGTCCAGGAAGAGGACCAGGACCGACTTCCGCACTTGAGACCATTGATGTTGACCTAGACATTTGCTGCTTTTCTTTTTCTGCTTTATTTTCCTTTTTGCTAGCAGTTTAAGCACATTGTACTGCCTCAAGCAGGTTTTACTTTCTTCAAAACTATGTACTTCTGCAAGAGACATATGATAAAATGAAACAGCTATTTTGTTCAAAAAAGCGTTACATTTGTACATTCTATGCATCGCATCGCATCGCATTTCATAACAATGTAAATGAGATTGAACTTTGTTTTGAAAACCAAACACTCGAATTGCATCAATCAAGTAGTGAACCAACTAACGACAAAACAACTCGATAAGCAAAACAAAGAACTCGACAAGCTAGCCAAGTGTAATTACAACTTGATAAGCAAAACAAAGACTTAAAGAATATGAAATGCAACTTGATAAAAAAATGTACAACAACTCAATAAACAAATTGAAGTAACACAGGTGCGACTTCGCAAAATTATCACCGGAAAGCATTGGAAGTGGTACTAATCACAAATTCTCAGCATATTCAACATATAGACTGCTCATAGAACAAAGGGAGAGGCCATCGGACAAAGGGAAAGGCCATCGGCCACAAGAAATGGCCATCGGCCAACATTTCTAGCCGATCGGCCAAAAAAGATGGTCGGTCGGCACTATTTTTGGTTGATCGGCCAAAAATGGCAAGAACCTCCAGAATGTTCCCACCTGTCTTCCACTCAATGCCTTATCTTCTACAAAAGCCTTAGCTTCGTAGTTTTTCTCATTTTAACTCTGATTTGCACCAAATGGAAGAATTTCTTGTCCAAAATCTCACAACTTGGATTGCCAACTTGGATGGCTCAGAAAGGCTAAATTTTTGGGGTTTCTGCATAAATGCACTATTCATGTTAGGTTGCACTCCACTGCGTTTTCCATTCCTATATGTCGCGGTAAGGTTTTCGAATCCGGTAACGCACATCTTTAGCTTTGGTGGTCAAGAGATGTGTCCCACTTTCGAGGATTTCCAAGCTTTAATGGAATCCGAGGGCGATAAAGAAATCTTGCCTTAGTTCCGGTTCGGGCATGTCCAAGCTTTAGGAAGGATGTGCGGCCTTACTTTGCATGATGCTCGGTCATTGATTCACGACGGAGAGCTGGACATTCTGAGCTTGGTTTGTCAGTTTTCTGATGCTGGTGATCGCGGCGACCATCATTGGCAGGGTTATCGGTGACACGTGCTTTGCTTATGCATGCTATCTCACTTCTTGCTTGCCCGGGCTCGGGAGGGTTTAGCACTCGTTTGATCGAGGTTGTCGAGGGTTTAAGAGAGGGTAAGAGTTGCATCGCCATGATGTTATCTGAAACATTGATGGGCTTGGACGCTTTTCATTGCTGGGAGATGGCTATGTTTGCGGGGAGTCCACTACTATTGCAAGTAATGTTTCCCATCCCATCTCACATATACTGCTCACATCACTCAGCCCTCAGGCTCGATTTATTTATTTATTTTTCTCTCAAAACCCTTTGCTCACTTTTTCTCTCAACATACACCTCTCTATTCTTTAATCTCTCATTTTTCATCCCTCCCTAGGTATGGTTGATGGACAAATTGAGAGTGGTGGACTCATGTCCGGTATATTCAGCTCGCCGCTATTCCTCCTGGCGACGTCTAGTCTATGCTTCGGATCAGGAATGGTGGTATGACTAGATGTGCAGTTTGTCTCCAAACCGCATTACTTAGCGCTGCCCTTGGCTCAATCTACCGACGATGAGCTACAGCATGACTCACCAATCCGGGATCCAATTGATTAGCCTGACACACTGTGTGTTTTATTTTCTGTTCCTGTTCCGGTGCCAGTTCGGACATGATTAGACTCGCCCAGAGGAGGGATGGAGTACCCTGCTACATTTTCGGTCCAAGGCGCGCAACTGGCTCGGTATGCCACATCATGGAGGACGAGAGAGCTTCTGGCCCCCGCTTCCACTTTCAACTGCACCCTCTCTAATGAGTGCATAGATTGGCTCAATGAAGAGGCATGTAGGGCCTGACTTGGCATCGAGGCTTCGACTCACTGGAGGGACGAGGACACCTGACTATGCCCCAGATTTATTTGCTTTAATCAGAACTTTCAAGTTTTCTTTATGAATGTAATGAAGAGCAACTTCAATTTTGTATTCAAGAGCATAAGAACTCTGTATTGAAATCAATGAAATTGAAGGTTGTGGGTACTGAAAATTTTCCGTTTGGTCCAAAAATGGTCTAAGTTGTAAAAAGATTAATTTGAGTAAAATCAACTTTTATTAAAACTTTTCAAAACCATTTTCGATATGGATCAGAACTGGACACACCTGAGATCTGTCACTGAGATGCACAACCCCGGATTCCAGCAACTGGAAAGTTGCCCCTAGTCTGAGTAGCACTGCACTGGAGATCACAACTGAGCTTTTGAATGCTGAATAGACAAAGATGACCAAACATGATCACATGGACAAAGTTGATCGGGGAAGTGTTTATGGCTGGACTTCAGGATGAAGTTGCCTACGTATCCCAAAGATGGGAATCAAGCCTTACATAGTTCGGTTTAGGTTCACTCATATATTAACCCTCACCTTTTGCGCTCTAACTTTTGCCAAGGCCGCCATTTCCGAGTTTTTAACCTTGTGAGCTTAGTTTTTATAATTTCAAATTTTTTGTGCTCTAACTTTTGCCTAGGTTGCCCTTTCGGGTTTTCGGCCTAGCGAGCCACTCAGGGAAAATATTTATTCAACTTGTCCAAGTTGATCGGTTGGGAGAACTCTAGGCCATCTAGGTCCATCAGAACGACAGCTCCGCCTGACCAGATAGACTTGATGATGTAAGGACCAGTCCAATTGGGTCTAAACTTGCCCTTAGGGTCGTGGATAGGAGCTCGGTTGTCTTTGAGCACCAAATCTCCTTCTTTCAAATTCCTGGACTTAACTTTCTTGTTGAAAGCCCTGGCAATTCGTCCTTGGTAACCCTGAACATGGTACAGTGCTTTCAGCCTTCTCTCATCAACAAAGATGAGTTCTTGAACTGTTTTCTTTGCCAATTTGCCTCACTATCGACACTCACCAACACTACAATGTGGAACCTCAATTTCAATATGCAGAACGGCCTCCATCCCATAAACCAAGGAATACGGAGTTTCCCTAGTAGAAGTTCGGATTGAAGTCCGGTAGCCCCACAGAGCAAATGACAACTTATCTAGCCAGTCTCGATAGGTTTCCACCATTTTCTACAAAATGTGTTTGATTTTCTTATTGGCGGCCTCAACTGCTCCGTTCGTTTACGACCGATATGTAGATGACTTGTGAAAACCACGTTGTATTTGTCCAACAAGTCGATTACTTCTTTCTTGAAGTGGGAACCATTGTCTGAAATGATCTCATTCGGGACCCCGTAGCGACAGATGATATTGTTCCTGATGAACTTAGCAACATGCGAAGCCTTCAACACCCCATAAGACTGGGCCTCAACCCACTTTGTGAAATAGTCTATCGCTACCAGAATGAACTCATGCCCATCGGACCCTTTTGGAGTGACAGCTCCTATCACATCAATCCCCTAGACAGAAAACGGCCATGGTGAAGTCATGTTGTACAGCTTCGACGGCGGAATGTTCATGCGATTTGCATGGATCTGGCATTTATGGGATCGCCAGACAAAACCAATACAATCCTCCTACATGGTGGACCAATAGTAACCCTGTCTAAGTATCTTCCGGGCTAGCATCACCCCGTTCATGTGTGCTCCATACTCTCCTCCATGGATGGGCTCCATCAGGCGCTTCGATTCTTCAACATCAACACATAGCTTATGCATCCCGAGATGACCTCTCTTATACAGTTTACCCCACAGACAATAAACTGAGCAGCCATTCTTCGAATTACCCTCTTATCTTTGGCATTTGCGCCTGGCAGATACGCCTCTTTTTTCGAGAAGTTCCAAACATCGTAATACCAGGGGTCTCATCTTGAACCTCATCTACGGCAGCAATCAACTCATAGACCGGCACAAATTTCTGGTCAATGATGATCGGACGCATCCGGACTTCAAAAGGGATAGCTATCATAGAAGATAGAGTTGCTAGTGAATCTGTGAACCTGTTGTTCTCTCTTAACGGATAAGCGAAGTTCAGCTTCTCAAACCGAGGAATCAGCAAGTCCAAGGTCTGGTGGTAGACTCTCATCTTTTCTTCTTTGACTTTCTAATCTCCTTTAGCTTGAGATACAACAAGGTTTGAGTCCCCGATGATGTCCAACAGTTTTGCCCCTAGTTCTAAGGCGGCTTCTAAACCGGCAATCAACTCATAGGCCGGCACAAATTGTGTCCCTTGGTTCATAAGTCATCACACAATGAAATTGCGTTGATTGATGGCTTGCAAGTCAAGCCTACCCCTCATTTGACCTGTTTGCTGAGAAGGAGAGGTAGGGTGGACAAACAACCCCTAAGAATACTCTAGTTTGTGCTCTGCTTGTTCTCTATTGCTGCAGGAAAGAACCAACATTAGTGGCCGGCTGGCCACTACTTTTGGGTTGCCGGCCACTTTTTTAAGGCAAGCAATGTCCTTTTTCCAGTAGAGCAGAGTAGAGGCTGATGTGAAAAAATAGTGCAATATTCTAATTATGCAATAGAGGTATTCCAGTAGCAAAACAGAGAGCATTATCGGGTGGGAATCCACATCCATGCATGAGCCATCCCTTGATTCTCAGGATCTATTTAAATGACGTTGTAATATTAATATGTTGTGCTTGGAGTAGCGGATTTGTAACTAATTAGTTAAAGTAGCTAGTTAGTCTTGTGTTATACTTATTTAATTGGCTAGAATAGTTAGTTAAATTGGTTGTTATAATAAATAGTTAATTAGCTAGTATAGTTAATTTATTTCATTTGGTTTGTAATAGTTAGTTAATTTGTAGTAATTAGCTAGGACATTCATTTGGACCCTTCTGCTCGAGGGCGAAACTTGTAAATAATGTGTATGTATTCCAACTCCACGTCTTTGTCCCTTTTATTTACTTGCTTATGATGGATAGAATAGAACATCATGTTTTATTTAGCATATCCTATGTTTGCATCCACTTTTCTTGCATTCATCAAGGCTCGGTTCATCATTCTAACAAAGTATTGTTGTTTATTACTTCGTTGAATATGTGTTTAAACGCATGCTATCAAATTGATTCACATGTCATAATTGTTAGCCGAGCCTATTAATTTCATCTTGCATGTGTTGCATTAGTTATATTACACTAGTTAGTAGCATGCATGTTTTTTTAACACTTTTATTTCTTTTGGCTTGCCTTGGAGTACTAGGTGAGCTTTTATTGCTTTAGCATATCACATGTATGTGATTGTTGCCATGTCTAGCATGATTACCAAGAGGCTAAGTGCTTAAATGCTATAACTCTTGAATGCCTATGGATGAAGGCTAATTGCTTGAATTGGAATAATTTGAGTAATGTGCATATGAGATCACTTCTTTAAGTGGTCCATATTGAAACACTTTTCAAAACAAACATGAAATCAGGTGTTCCAATTCTTGCAAAATTAGTCTATACTTGTGTGCGCATCACATAGTACTGTTAGTCTAATAATCGGAACAAGAGCATATAATGTAAATAAGAATCACATCATGATTAATAGAGGCCGATCTTTGATTGGGCGAGTGGGGTGCTCAATTCATGACTTTTCCCTCTTGTACCTAAGTTCCCGAGCCGAGACAATCTTGGGGATGACAGACATGTGGCCTTTGGCACAAGTCATGGGTTTCCTAAATTTCTCAAAATATTAGGTGGCGACTCTATATCTGGCAAAGTAGTCAATTTTTAGCATTTTGATTCAAAATGATTTTCTAAAAGAATTGCCGGATTTGGACTCATTTGTGTTTATCTATTTCACATTGCTCTTATGGAATCAGATTCAGAATCATGGGAGTCCAAACTTTAGGGCTAGTCGTATCCGAAAGGGGCACGAAAAGTCGAGCTACAGTTTATGACGACTCTGCTGGGCACTTAGAGAACTTGACTTGAAATTCATGATGTGGAATTTTATCTACACTTATATGTTTTTTGCATTGCATTTGTATTGGTGCGCTTAAGTCACTGTGTTTTCCATCTACTATTCCTGGACGACTTGCAGGAGGCTTGCCCAAAAGCTTGCCAAAAGGTTGACCGGTCGTAGGCTTTGCCATGATGGGAACACAACCCTTGGATTTGGACTACCGTTGTACCGTTTGATCCACCTTTCACTTCTCGATGTTAGGTGTGAAAGGTATATTAGGTAGTCTTACTGAGGTACCTTCTTTGACCATTTGGCCTAGCTGCATCTAGTAAAGCCATAGTGACTGTTCCAAATTAGAGCAGGATGCTCACCCAAAATGCAAGATTGTGTGAAACCACTTGACTGAAATAGTGAAACCTAGTTCATGACAAAACTAGGACAGGGTAACTCTACTCCCTCATAGGGGTGTTTTGGCTCTCTCTTAACTGGTATGTGCTTTATAGTGAAACTGTACGGAAATGTGCATAGCAGTTGCAAATTTGGTTTTTGTTTTGGGGGCAGAATTCAGTTTGGAGTACAGTCCTACAGCTTTGATGTGTTGATAAACATCTTATCTGAGGTGTTGTGCAGTTTTGTGCGGTTTCTGATTACTACTCTTTTGCTTTATTTCTTTTGCTAGGTAGTTTAAAACCATAGCTTCAGAAAGTTCGGATATCTCCCAAGTACTTTGGACCCAAGTCAGAAAACTTTTTAAAGCCGGGGATCTTGTTCAGGGACAACCCATGCTTACCTCACTCCCACCAGTTACAAGACAGAGGAGAATCAGGCAGAGTTCACCAGTTTAGTTCTTACAATAGTGACCTCTCAACTCACATGTGTCCAATCTGTTCTGGGAATAGTCATCTGCTTCTAGCCCAAAATGAGATCAATCACCTATTCCAATGACATAGTATCCCCCATCCAGTGTGCAAGAACTAATACATCATTTGCAACAGACAGTTGAGACCTTGCAGTAGGATACAGCCCGTCAGGCCGAGGTTATAACCAGGCTACAATAACAACAACCACAACCAGCTACGGCCTTTCCATCCCAGCACCCACCGCGGCTATGCTAGCACCCAGAGCCACTACTCATATTGCCAACATTCAAGAAAACCAAGGCAATCCAGCAGAGCCAATCCTAGCACAAGCGTCCAAAACCCCTATTTATCAAACTGAGGCTCCATTCGAGTTTGAGGTTGACCCAACTGTACTCAAGGTTAACAAACTGGAAAAGTTATTCAAGAGAGCACAAGGAGTTAACTCCATCCTAGACATAGAGGAAGGGTATACTTATTCTGTAGTTACATTGCCAGATCGATTTAAAATGCCATACATTGATCGATTCGACGGCTCCAGGGATTTGATGGTCCACTTGCATTTGTTTCAGATATTTTGCAGCCGATGGGCTTAACTCGACTACAAAAGTTGTCTTTCTTTGGTCGCACCATGTCAGGTATAGCGGCCATTTGGTATGCTAAGTTGGAAGATTCTGTGAAACAGAATTGGGAAGAGATAGCCGAGGCCTTCATTGCTCAATATTCTTACAATACACAGATTGAGGTCACAACTCGTGATATTGAGGCAACACGCCAAGAGCCGAAGGAGAGTTTCTCTGAATTTGTGACAAGATGGACAGCTAAAGCCTCAATGATGACCACAAGGCCTCCCGAGAAGAATTAGATCAGGATGGTTGTCTGGAATCTACATGGCAAGTTGCTGTAAAAGATGATTGTCCTACCGTTATTTATATTCATAGAGCTTCATGAAATAGGAGTGTAAATCGGAGATGCCATGAAGCAAGGGTTTATTATAGATGAAAAGGAGTCGGCAAAAAGGCTATTTGTTCATAGTTCCAATGCTGCCAGTGGTAGCATAGCTGCGAGGCCGTCAGATGTAAGTGTTCTCACCATAACCAAGACTGCTGACCCCTTTGCCAACACAAGCTCACAAACATCGTCCAACCCTACCTGACCCAGAGGACTTTTAACCAACTGTACATGACTCTCTCTCAAGCCATGAAGGTTCTAGTAAAAAAAGGACACCTCAAATGCTTAGAACCTCACTTCCTGATCCTCTTCCATCCAAACATAACCTTGCAAAATATTGTGCGTTTCACCAACAGCATGGTCATGACACCGACCAGTGCTTTCGATCGCGTCGTGAGATTCAAGATCTCATTGACAACAAGGTGATTGCTCCACCTCAGAAACCAAACGTAAACAAAAATCCACTCCCTGCCTCAAAACCTTAATCTTATCCATACACTGACCACCTCTTACGACCCCAGCGTATATATTACTCCCTCCCACCTACTAAAATTGACGTTGTTCATTTCGAAAGGAGCAGACATGTGCATGATGGACACGTCCAAACCTCAATCCAAGCCTGTGGTGATGAGACTTACAATGGAAGAGAAGTCAACCTTGTAAGAAGATACTAGTCTCCTACCGAAGTGTCTTGAGGACTTATCTGATGAGGTCTATGATCCAAGTTGCTATACTGTGTCAACTGGTCAAATCAATCCTGAATTGGTGCTGCCAACCTTGGTAGACATCAATGTGGTTAGGGAAGTGTGGACGTCCCCGAACGCTCCGGGAGGGTTATGTCCCGTTCCGTTCATATTCTGGGTCACTACAGTTCAAAGGACTCAAATGTCACAGTTCTTAATCTTGAAACAAAGAGTCCAAATCTGGCAAATCGTTTTGAGAAAAACAGATTTTTAGAAAAGAAGTGCCAAACATGGACTGCTTTGCCAGATACAGAGTCGCCACCTAAATATTTTTTTAAAATGGGAAATTTAGGAAACCCTGACTCGGTCTCGAAGAACGTGTCCGTCATCACCAAAGTTGTCTTGGCTCGAGAGCTTGGGTACGATCGGGGAAGGTCAGCTATGAGCACCCCCTTTCGCCCGGTCCGAAGACCGGCCTCTACTAACCATGATATCCGATTTTGAAAACGTTATGCGTTCTTATTCTGGTTATAGCCTAGAATTACTATGTTATGCGCACAACAAACAAGTATAGACTACATTGCCTAATTTGGAAACAAGCATTGCATATCCGTTCGTTTTTGAAAAGCGCTTTGAAATTTGCTACTCGCAAGTAGGCTAAAACATGGATTTCAATGAGTTTTTCCAACTCAAACAATCCAACCTTCACCCACAGGCATTCCTGCAGTTATATCACATAAGCAACTAGTCTCATGGTAATCATGTTGTTATGGCAACATTCACACGCATGCGATATGCTAAAGCGTAAAAACTCACCTAGTACTCCAAGCCAAAACAGAAACTAGTTAGTAATCATATGCATGATCCTAGTTCATGTTAAGTGGCTAATGCAACGCAAGCAAGGGTGTAATCTAGACAGGCTCAGCTATCCTAAGCATGGCATGTGAAATGCTACAGGTAACAAGTATTCAATTTGGAAATTGAAATACAATGCAGTTAGCGTGATGCACCGAGCCCGGTGTATGTAAGACAAATGTATGGATGCACGCATGCATTGCATAAGGTATGCTAATTTTGAATATGCCCTAATCTACCATCATAAGCAGGTAAATAAAAGGGAAGAAAGAAGTGGGTGTTGGAAGACATACATACACTCACGCACACTTATTACACAATTGCCCTCACACAGAGGGACTAAAAGAATATATAGTCCCAAATAGTACAGTCCAAATACAGAATAAATTATTTCAAAAATTTCTAATTTAATTAATAATTTAAATGCAGAATAGAAAAGGCTGCAGCCCCGCCTCAGGATGCGCGAATGATGCATGCTCGAATCCGACTCGCCCGGAAAACCCGCACCATACCACTGCTGCCTCTGTTTTTACTGTCCTACCTTTCTGAAATTTGCCAAAGTCCCAGGACACCTTCTAAGCACACTGTAGTACACCACCGGCTGGAGGAAATAACCACCGGCCGTTCAAAATGACCATCGGCTACTTGAGAGGTTATCGGCCACAAACAAATGGCCGGTCGGTACTCTTTTATGCCGGTCGGCAAACAATTCCTGCAGAAGACAGTTTGACAACAACAGCAGACAAGCAGTGCATGGTGTGGAATTTTGAGCATATGTAAGCATGGCCAATGCCCCCTATCATGTATGGGACTCAAGGGAGCATGGCCCTTGGTCCTTGGGCCACCAATTATGCCTTTTGGTGCATGATGGCCTAAGGGACCAAGATTGCAATTCAATGTAAATATGCATGCCACACATAAATGAGAACCAAGACCCTATCATGTCAAGATCAAGGGCCTTAGTGACATGAGAATTGAGATGTGTTTTGTCACTTGAAGTACAAACACCCCTCATTTCTCACACTTGGTTTGACACCCCAAACCAAGCAATGCAATGCATGTTATGCAAACATGGCTCAACAATGCAATATGATGCTAAAATGCAAGGCATGCCAAATGCTATGCAACATATCATGTTAGGTATATAGTGCTAATCATATGGGAGGCAAATGTGATGCAACCATGGACCAAAATGCCATGAAGCTAGCATGGGACAACATGTAATGAACCAAATAAGCAACAAGCATATGATAAGCAAACAATGGTGGACTTAACCACAATGGGGCAGACCTCAAACCTCCCCAAAACAGTGGCAAAAAATGCCCAAAAACATGAACAAAATGCTATACAAGCATGCAAGTTAATGAGCCTAAACCTAAGGCACCAAAGAGAGCATCTTACTACCACTAACATGACCACTCATGGCATGTATTAGGCGAGCAAAAAATAAAGTTCTATCATGCAAAAAAACACCCAAACCCCTTGACATGGTAGCCCCAAAATACCCTAAACACACAAACATGCACAAGGCCTATCTCAAGGCATAAAAGGACACATCCTCAAAGCATAAAAGAGGTCACATATAAAAACATACAAACATGATTTTTGGACTGAAATATGATCCTAAATGATGCCAAATCATGAGGATGGTCTAAGGTGAGCATGCTAGAGGCCAAAATACTCAAGGCTTACAAGCCCAAAATGCAAAACCACCACATCAAGCATGCCAAACATGGCAAAATCAGTGGCTCACAACCCTTAAACATGACAAAATTAGGCTAATATCTTCATGGAGTTATGCTAAAACATGCAAGAAACAAGGCCTAAACACAAGATACATTTTTATGCCAAATAGAGGAATGCAAAGCAAGTATGTTAAGCATGCAAGAGGCCAACAAAATGCCATTAGATAGAGATAAAAAATGATCCAAAACACCGAAAAAAGTTCTGAAATGGCGCCAAAAACAAGCAAGCATGCATGTTGCCTTTTAAGCCAAAACAATAGGCAAAAGAGGGACAAAGGGGAGAGGGGTGTCCCTCCCCTAAACAAGACTTCAAACCACCTTCCTCACCACTAAAAACCCACTGGTTTTCAGTGGTGAGAAGACCAAAATAACAAAGCAAGCAAGGCTCAAAATAAAGGCACCAAGGAGGCCAAAATAAGGCCTAAGAGGGTGAGTTTGCACTCAAACCACAAAGTGACCTTAATGAAAGTTCAAAAGCAAGAAAATATAAGACCTTTTTATGTTATACACAAAGCTAAAAACAGCAAGCAAAATAGGTAAAAACTACTTGCAAAAACGGGGAAACTAAAGTAAAGTGCTCACCCTTGAAGAACACCTCAAGAACAGATGATCCAGCCCTCTTCTATTGATCAAAACCAGTCCAAAAGTTCAACAAACAACCCTCCAAGCCTCCTAATCTCGAGCTAAGGTGTGATGGTGTGTGTATTGGTGCAAAAGTAAGGTAAAACCACACTTTTAGGCCTAAAAACACACACACAAGAGGAGAGAGAGGGAAAGTGTAGAGAGAGGGAATATATGGCAGATATATAGATATAGAAGCTCTGGTTTTTTGTTAAAAATGGCGAACCTCTAACAAAGGGAGAGAGATGGTGTTTACATAGGCAAAAATCAAGGCTCAAGGCTTCTCCAAGAAGCTAACTAAAAGGGCCAAAGGGTGCAAAGGGGGTCTTGGCTTCTTGGAGAAGCTAAGACAGCTGTCCAAGCTTCTCCAAGAAGCTTGGCCAAAAGGGTCAACCTTCTAGAAGGTTTAGGGGTTCAAAGGTGCAAAGGGGTCACTCCCATGCACGGGGATGAGTGATGGTGCATTCCAGCTGGCACAGCTGGCATGCACCATGCCTCAGGGGTGCAAAGGGTGCACGCCGGCCAGCCAAAGGGATCACCGGCACAAAAAGGTGCCGGTCGGCAACATATAGTGCCGACCGGCCATTGTTTTTAAGAAAACACTGCCGGTGGTACACATATGCGGCCGGTGATGCTAGGGGAGGGCCGGTGGGGTGTGGAGATGGCCAAAAAGCCATTCCCTACCTTTCAAGGCAAAAACACAGGTGTTTGGTGCCAAAACCGAACACGAAGCAGTCGAGTCAAGAGGTCCTGAGACGGGGCGCGCTGCCAAGGCCTCCGAGAACTTGAGACGAACACAAACATGGATAATCACCGAGTATTCAAGCGGTGACGTCCAAGTCTTGAGGACGGTCAAAAATGGGGTGTCTACAGTTGCCCCTCTTTGACAGAACTCGAAAGTCATAACAATGACGGGAGTGAATGTCAAAGCCCAGAGACGACCCATTTTTGACAAGGCCGAAGACTTGGACAAACAAACAAAATATTGATAAATAAATGGTTGTGCCCGCAGGCTGCCTACGTATCCCTTTGCAAGGAATCAAACCAGCGTAGTTCAGGGGCAGGATGCAAATGATATGTAGGAAAATTTTGAAAATTGGACTTATACGCTGCGCGAAGCCGGTTTTGACAAGTAAAGTGCATAAAACAGTACGATGCGCAAAATAGCGCGAATGAGATGTAATGCAAAATGCAATGAGATGCACAAAATAACGCGATGCGCAAAATAGCGTGAATGAAATGCAATGCACAAGACAGTGCGATGGAGGTGCGCAAGATAGCGTGATGCGCAAAATAGCGCGATTGAAATGCAACGCACAATGCAAGTAGGATGCACAAAACAGTGCGAATGAGGTGCACAAAATAACGCAATGCGTTAGACAACGCAAGTGCACAAGGCAGTGCGATGTAGATGGGTGTGTAAGACAACGTGAGCAATGCAATGCTAAACAAGTGCAGATGGGGTGCGCAAGATAGCGCGAGCAAATGTAATGCACAAAATAGTGCGATGCGCAAAATAGCGCGAATGAAGTGTAATGCACAAAACAGTGCGATGCGCACAATAGCACGAATGAAATGTGATGCACAATACAATGCGAATGCACAAGATAGTGCGTTGCACAAAATAGCGCGAGTAAAATGTAATGCACTAACAAGTGCAAATGGGGTGCGCAAGATAGCGCGAGCAAATGTAATGCACAAAATAGTGCGATGCGCAAAATAGCGCGAATGAAGTGTAATGCACAAAACAGTGCAATGCGCAAAATAGCGCGAATGAAATGTGATGCACAAGATAGTGCGTTGCGCAAAATAGCACGAGTAAAATGTAATGCACAAACAAGTGCAAATGGGGTGCGCAAGATAGCGCAAGCAAATATAATGCACAAAATAGTGCGATGCGCAAAATAGCGCGAATGAAGTGTAATGCACAAAATAGTGCGATGCGCAAAATAACGCGAATGAAATGTGATGCACAAGACAGTGTGAATGCACAAGATAGTGCGTTGCGCAAAATAGCGCGAGTAAAATGTAATGCACAAACAAGTGCAAATGGGGTGCGCAAGATAGCGCGAGCAAATGTAATGCACAAAATAGTGTGATGCACAAAATAGCGCGAATGAAGTGTAATGCACAAAACAGTGCGATGCACAAAATAGCACGAATGAAATGTGATGCACAAGACAGTGCGAATGCACAAGATAGTGCGTTGCGCAAAATAGCGCGAGTAAAATGTAATGCACAAAATAGTGCGATGTGCAAAATAGCGCGAATGAAGTGAAATGCACTAATCACTGCGATAGAGATACGACCACCAGATGCACAAGACAGTGCAAGTGAGATTCAATGTGTAAGTGCACAAAAATAGTGCGAGTGAGATACAATGCACAAGAAAGTGCGATAAAATGCATGTTCTATGCAAGTGAGGAAGAATGCATTTTCTCTACAAAAGATACGAGCATTTTCTATGTAATATTGAAAGCAAAGCATATTCTATGCGGAATCGAAAGTAAGCGTATTCTATGCATGAATCATAACGATGCGTGGCACGCATGTAACAGAAGTGTATATGAAAGTGCACATTCTATGCAATAGAGGGGCATCAAACATGTACTCTGGTGCCTCTGATTTACCTCTTAGACGACTTTGCGACATACTCAGATCAAAAGGGGACACCCTGTCTATATTGGCGAGAGGTAACATCTGCATGTGAAATCCTCAGATGTTGCTTGGACTGCCATTCTGACTTGAAGCAAGCTTACACTTGAAGTAGAGGCACGCTCATTCTTCGGAACACTGACAAGGTCTGAAGAGGTACATCCGGAATACAATCCCGGAATTTGCCGAAGTTGAAACACACTAAGATGCTCCAAAATTTTCCTTTTTTCTTTTGCTTTGCAGTCTGGAACCCACATAGCTTCAGATAGGTCCTTGTTTTACTGTTCACATTTATCGGGGGTGAACCCTGCAGTTTTACGAAAGAACGAATCTTGTTTTGCACAAATGTGGAGAATGGCACAGCACCCTAAGCACAAAACAATTTTATTTTGAAATCGAAATTGAAAATGATTTCTCAACTGGGTATTGAGTCTACGACTAGACACAGCGCATCACGACTCAACAAAGGAAAACAAAGGTAAACAACCTAAACACATCGAGACACACTCGGAACGACTCAAAACAAGAATCGAGACAAACAAAATAAAAGACGCGACACACAGACGTGTTACAAAGACGAGAGACCTCTCAGTACACAAGGAGCCAGTGTCTTTGGGTATTGTTTCCCACCCTTTCTCATTTGTAGTTTTCACATCACTCTGGCACTCAATCTCTGTTTTTCTGGAAAAGCCCTTTTCTCACTTTTTTTCTCAACGCACATCCCTCTATTCTTCAATCTCTCATTTTTTATCCCTTCCTTGGGTGGTTGGTGGATAAACAGGAAGTTGTGGGCTCTTGCCCCTAGCATTCAGCTAGATTCTTTTTCTTCTGCGCACAACAGTGAACTTTCCCACAGAGGGGTTGCGATGCGGCTGGATGTGCAGCAGATCTACAGCTGACATCGGTTAATGATGAGAGAGAGTTTCTGTGACTTAGATGGCCTGGAATTTTCGCAGCAGATTAATATGGACAAGTTGAAGAAATACTACCCCTGAGAGTGTAGACGCGCCCGTGGGGCCTCTCTCTACAGTTCAAGGACTCGATTTGTGTCGGTTCTAAATCTGAACCAAAGAGTCCAAATCCGGCAAATCGTTTTGAAGAAAAACAGATTTTGAAAAGTAGTGCCAAACATGGACTGCTTTGCCAGATTACAGAGTCGCCACCTAAATATTTTAAAATGGGAAATTTAGGAAACCGACTCGTCTTTGAAGGCCACATGTCCGTCATCACCAAAGTGGTCTTGGCTCGAGCTTGGGTACGATTGGGAAGGTCGCCGTGAGCACCCTTCGCCGATCCAAGACCGTCCACTACTAACCGTGATATCCGTTTTTGAAAACTTTATGCGTTCTTATTCCGGTTATTAACCTAGAATTACTATGTGATGCGCACAACACAAAAGTATAGACTAAATCGCCTAACTTGGAAATAAACATTGCATATCCGTTTTGTCTCGAAAAACGTGTTAGTTTTTGCTACTACAAGTAGGCTAAAATACAATTTCAATGAGTTGTTCCAACTCGAGCAATCCAACCTCCACCCACAGGCATTCAAACAGTTTATAACATATAAGCATTTATCCGCATGGCAATCATACTGTCATGGCAAGACATTCACACGCATGTGATATGCTAAAGCGTAAAAACTTACATCGTACTCCGTGCCAAAAACAATAACCCGGTTAGCAAACATGCATGACCTAGTTCATGTTAAGTGGCTAATGCAACACAGGCATAGATGCAATCTAGAGTAGGCTCGGCTAACCCTAAACATGGCATGTGAAATGCGCGAGTAGCACGTATTCAATTTGGAATTGAAAATTGCAATGCAGTTTGTATGATGTACCGAGCCCGATGCGTGTGAACAAATGCATGAATGCATTGCATAAGGTATGCTAAGATAGAAATGCCCTAATCTACCAACATAAGCGGCTAAATAAAAGGGAGAAAGAAATGGGGATCGGAAGACATACACCCACTCACACACACTTATTACAATTTTGCCCTTACCCGGAGGGACCAAATAATAATACAGTCTAAAGAATAAACGAATAAATTATTACAGAATTTTAATTATTAAAATTAAATCAAATAAATAAAAGAAAAGGGGCCTCAGCCTTGCCTCGGGATGCGCGAATGATGTATGCTCGATCCGACTTGCCCGGAAAGCCTACACCGTGCCACTTCTTTTTTTCTTGCCACGCTTCTCCAAAATTTGCCAAAGCCCGAACACCTTCCTTGCATCTTTCTTGAGTGCCACCGATGGAATAAATTACCACCACGCTTATAGTGGCTACCTGAAAATAATCTATCGGCTAGCAATGTCTTGCGGTCGGCACTCTTTCTGCCGGTCGGCACAAAATTCTGCGAGAAGACGGTTTGGCTTGACAAAAGCGGTGCATGGTATTGGATTTTTGAGCGTATTTATGCATGGCCAATACTTCCTATCATGAATGGGACTCAAGGAAACATGGCTCTTGATTCTAGGGCCATCAATTGTGCACCTTGGTGCAAGATAGCCTAAAGAACCAAGATTGCACTTTGATGTAAAAATGCATGCAACGCAAACATGCGAACCAAGGCCCTATCATGCTAAGGTCAAGGGCCCTAGTGACATGGGAATTAAGGTGTGTTTTGTCACTTGAGGTACAAACACCCCTTTATTTCCCCCACTTGGTTTGACACCCCAAACCAAGTAATGAAGTGCAACTCATGTAAACATGCATCAATAATGAATTATGGAAATTAGGATGCTAGCAAACTAAGTATCACACAACTAACATATTAGGCATGCAAAGTGCCAAAGTGCGTGAGATGCTAGTGTGATGCAAACATGAGCCAAGTATGCAATGGAATCAATGTGCTACAACACCTAGTGGACCAAACATGCAACAAGCATATAATGAGCATACAATGGTGGCCTTAACCACCATGGGGGAGGCCTCGAACCTCCTCAAAATAGTGGCCGAAATGGACTGAAATCATGGGCAAAATGCCATACAAGCATGCGAACCAATAAGCCCAAAACCAAGGGCACTCAAGAGAGCATCTAACCATCCCTTACACAACCACTCATGGCATAAATCTAACAACCAAAAACAGATTTTTGATATGCAAAATGACGCCTAAATCCCCTCATATGGCAGCCCCAAAATGCCCCAAGTATGCAAGCATGCACAATGCCAAATCCTAGACATACATGAGCACACCCTTAAAGCATGAAATAGGCTACATATACAAACATTCAAACATGACTTATGGACTGAAATAAGGTCACAAATGATGCCAGATCATGAGGATGATCAATGTTGAACATGCTAGGGGCCAAAATACATAAGGCTTACAAGCCTAAAATGCAAAACAACCATGTCAAGCACACTATACATGGCAAAATCAGTGGCTCACGACCCTTATACATGGTAATATGATGCTAATACCCTTATGGAACCAAGCTAAAACATGCAAAGAACATGGCCTAGATGCATGGCATGCTTTTAGGCATAAGAGAGCATTTCAAAGCAAGTATAAGAGGCATGTTAAGGGCTATAAATCTAACCTAAAATAGAGGCATAACACATCATATGGACCACGAATATGCTCTGAAATGAAGCCAAAACCAACCAAGCACACATGCTATTCTTTAGGCCAAGAACAAAGGTAAACAAAGGGCCAAGGGGGAGAGGGGTGTCCCTCCCCTATATGTGACCTAAAAATATCTTCCTCACCACTGAAAACCCGCTGGTTTTCAGTGGTGAGAAGACCAAAAACACCAAGTAAGCAAAGCTTCAAGAAAAGACACTAAAAGGACCAAAACAAGGTCTAAGGAGGTGAGTTTTCACTCAAACCAAAAAGTGACCTTAATGAATGTTCTTAAGAAAGTAAAAACAAGATTTTTTTATGTTATGCACAAAGCTTAAATCACAAAGCAAGAGGGGTAGAAACTAGTTGCAAGAATGGGGAAACTAAAGTAAAGAGTTTACCCTTGAAGATCCCTTGAAGAATAGGTGGTCCAGCCACTCTCTAGTGATCAAAGTCAGTCCAAAACTTCAAAAAACAACCTCCCAAGTCTCTCAATCTCGAGCTAAGGTGTAATGGTGTGTGTAATGGTGCAAAAGTATGGTAAAACACACATTTTAGGCTTAGAACACACACACACAAGGATGAGAGATGGTGAATATAGAGAGAGAGGTATGTGAGCTCTGGTTTTTAGTCTCTCAAAGTGGCTAACCCCTAAGCCAAGAAGACAAGGCCTCCTCTTATAGAGGAGGCAATCTTGTAAGCTTAGCAACTAAGCAAACAAGAGGCTCATCCCTCCATACACGTGTATGGAGGGGAAGAAAGTGTGATACAGCTGCCTAAAAATATCTCCAAAAACAGCTGTAAAGTGGTCGGCAGGGCAAAATGGTCATTTTGCCAAAAATAGTGCCGACCGGCACAATATAGTGCCGATGGATACAACAACCAGCCGGTGGCCTCTAGCCACTGCCGGTGGTGTGTGGGGATGCCTGAGAAGGCATTCCCTGCCCCTCCAAGGCAAAACACAAGTGTTTGGTGCAAAACCAGACACAAAACGGTCAAGTTCGGAGGTCCTAAGGCGGTGGCGTGGCAGAAACCCGAACTCCAAACAAACACAAACATGGGTAATCACCGAGTGTTCAAGTGGTGACGTCCAAGTCTTGAGGACGGTCAAAAATGGGGTGTCTTCAGTTGCCCCTCTTTGACAAAACTCGGAAGTCATAACGATGACGGGAGTGAATGTCAAAGCCCAGAGACGACTCATTTTTGACAAGGCCGAAGACTTGGACAATCATGCAAGACAAACAGGGTATGCGCCCGAAGGAAGGGGCAAAATGCAAGATAATGCAAGAAGCTGAGCATAACCGATGATCATGCAAAGAAAGCTGTAATGAAGCACACATGCAACAGTTATAAGCTAGCATACGCCAATCTACACTACGATGCGGAAAGGATGTAAGAGAATTATGTAATTCTCAAAACATCTCACTCGGAAGATACAATACCTGTGCGGCTCGTCCGGTTGCACCGGCCTCAAATGAGCCGTACATACAATATCGTGCCTGCAAAGAAAGCAAACTTAACAGGTACAATATTGTTAGCGACATGCATGACAAGGCAGTCGAAAGTGTGTGATAATGCATGCAATGTGTGCAGCAAGATAGTAGGATTGAACACATGTGAGTAAAGCAATGCACGTATGCACGCATTGTGTATGGAAAGAGAACTTGAACACATGTGAGTAAAGCAATGCACGCATACAATGCAATGTGTATATAAAAGGAAACTTGAACACATATTAGTAAAGCAAAGCACACATACAATGCAATGTGTATATATAGAAACTTGAACACATATCAGTAAAGCAAAGCACGCATACAATGCAATGTGTATATATAGAAACTTGAGCACATATCAGTAAAGCAAAGCACGCATACAATGCAATGTCTATATATTCAAACTTGAGCACATATCAGTAAAGCAAAGCACGCATACAATGCAATGTGTATAGAGAAATTTGAGCACATATCAGTAAAGCAATGCACGCATACAATGCAATGTGTATATAGAGAAACTTGAACACATATCAGTAAAGCAATGCACGCATACAATGCAATGTGTATATAGAGAAACTTGAACACATATTAGTAAAGCAAAGCACGCATACAATGCAATGTGTATAGAGAAACTTGAGCACATATCAGTAAAGCAATGCACGCATACAATGCAATGTGTACAAAAGGGAAACTTGAACACATATCAGTAAAACAATGCACGCATACAATGCAATGTGTATAAAAGGGAAACTTGAACACATATCAGTAAAGCAATGCACGCATACAATGCAATGTGTATAGAGAAACTTGAGATTGAACATGGTAAAACATGATGTTGAGATGCAACGTATTGCAACACAGTATAATCGAAATTGATTTACGGAATTCACATGGTATAAAAGGATATGGGAAGGTACCCCCTTCGCATGCATCGAGCATCGCTCACAAAAGTCACGGCCTGAGGTTAACTCGAAAGTCCACTTGCATTCCGACAGTGTATTCTCTTGTATTGTCTTGAGGGATGAAGGTGCCAAACCACGTAATTTGACCCGAACGAAGTGCGAAAAGTGCGATGGCGAATGGGGAGGTTCTGGGTGTCAAACCCGACCTCTGCTACCCTGCTATCTTGTTATTCTTCTACTTTACTTTCCTTTTTTACTAAGAGTTTAGGCACATTGTGCTGCCTCGGGCAGGTTTTATTTCTCAAAAACGTTTGTTTTTGCAAAACATATGATGGAGATGGAACAGCTATTTGTTCAAAAGGTGTTACATTTGCGCGTTCTATGCATCGCATCGCAAGGCATCACATAACAATGTGACTGAAATTGAAGCTGTGTTTTGAAAACAAAGCATCGCATCGTAACAATCAGGTAGTAAACCAATTACAACTCGATAAGCAAAACAGGGGGACTTAGCAAACTAGCCAAATGCGAGTACACCTTGATAAACATTACAAAGACTTAAAGAGAGTGAAATACAACTCGATAAGTAAATATACAACAACTCGATAAGCAAATGGGCGCGCCCTCATACGAATTGACCACTGAAGGGTATTGGAAGTGGTGGGATTTTCCAAATTCCTAGCATAAACAGCTCAGGGGTCAAGGAAGAGAACCACCGGCTGAGTAGAAAGGCTACCGGCCTTGAGGAATGGCCATCGGCCGAGAATATGATCCACCGGCCAAAACATATGGCCGGTCGGCACTTAAAGTGTCAGCACCAGCAGAATGTTGACATCTGTCCTTCACTCAACCTTATCTTCTTCAAAAGGGTCTCAACTTCGGGGTTTCCTTCATTTCCACACTGATTTGCTCCAAATGGAAGAATTTCTTGCCCAAAATCTCGCAACCTGGATTAACAACTTGGATGGCTCAGAAAAATTTGAATTTCAGACTTTCGGCATAAACGCACTATTCACTTTGCGCCGTACCCCGCTGCATTTTCCATTCCTCCATGCCGCGGCAAGGTTTTGGAACCCGGTAACACATGTCTTTAGCTTTAGCGGGCAAGAGGTGTGTCCCACTTTTGAAGATTTCCAAGCTCTAATGGAATCTGAACGCAATGAGGAGATTCTCCCCCAACTCAATTTCGGCCATGCCCGAGCTTTAGGACGGATGTGTGGCTTTACTATGCACAATTCTCGATCTCTGATTCGCGACGGAATGCTGGACATTCCTAGCCTGGTTTATCAGTTTTCTGACATGGGTGACCGTAGTGACCATTATTGGCAAGGCTTTCGACGGCATGCCCTCTGTTTGTGCATGCTATCTCATTTCCTGTTCGTCTCTGGTTCCGGGGGGTCTAGTGTCCGGTTGATTGAGGTTGCCCAAGGCTTGAAGGAAGGCAAAAGCTGCATTGCCATGACTCTGGCTGAGACGTTGCTGGGTTTAGACGCCTTTTACCATCGAGAGACGACCAGATTAGCAGGGAGTCCGCTATTACTGCAGGTAATATTTCCCACCCAATCTCACATTTATGTCTGCTCACACCACTCGGCTCTCGAGCTCGATTTTTCCTCACAAAACCCTTTTCTCACTTGTTCTCTCATCATACATCTCTCTATTCTTTCTTCTCTCATTTTTCATCCTTCCCCAGGTATGGTTGATGGATAAACTGCGGGTTGTGGACTCTTGTCCGGCTTACTCATTCGGTTACTTCTTCAAAGAACGCCTAGTCGGCGCCATTGATGAGGTGGTGGTTCGAGTGGATGTGCGGTTTGTCCATGACCGCATGCGTGGCGTTGTCCTTGGCTCAATCTCGGCGATGAGCTCTGGCATGTTCGAGACACCGGATCCGCTTGATTGGCCTAACTCACTACGTCTTCTACTTTCCATTCCGTATCTGCGCGGTTTGGTCATAACTGACTTGTCCACCGGAAGGATAGAGTATCCGACTACATTCTGATGCGAGGTGTGCGGCTTATCCGAGCAAGCTGCGTGGAGGACTAGAGAACTCTGCCTCCGCCCTACTTTCAATTGCACTTTGTCTGATGAGTGCTTAGATTGGCTCAATGAAGAAGCACAGGGAGGGCCCACTTTGGCATCAGAGGCTTCGATCAGCTCTGGGAGGGGGCGTAGGGACATTTGACTTGACCGCGCCCCGGATTTATTGCTTTATTAGTACTTTCAAGTTTTCTTTATGAATGTAATAAAAAGTAACTTCGATTGTATGCAAGAGCAAGAGAACTCTATTTGAAATCAATGAAATTGAAGGTTGTGGTACTGAAAATTTTCCGTTTTGGTCCAGAAATGGTCTTAGTTGTAAAAAGATTTATTTGAACAAAGTCATCTTCATCAAAAATTTTCAAAACTATTTTCGATATGGATCGATCGGACACGCTGAGATCTGTCATTTGAGATGTACAAACCGGATCCTAGCAACCGGAAAGTTGCCCTTGTCTGAAACGATATCATGACCTTTGTATGGCGGAAAGTTGTCCCTAGTCTGAATAGCACCGTACCGGAGAGTGCGATAAATGCTGATGGGCAAAGATGACCAAGATGATCAAATGGACAAAATTAATCGGGGAAGAGTTTATGGCTGAACTTCGGGATGAAGCTGCCTACGTATCCCAATGACGGGACTCAAGCCTTACGTAGTTCAGGCTTGGGTTCACTCGAGTATTTTCACTCTCCTTTTGCGCTCTAACTTTTGCCAAGGCCGCCCTTTGCGGGTTTTCAACCTTGCGAGCTCAGTTTTTATATTTTTCTAATTTTTCTGTGCTCTGAATTTTGCCTAGGTCGCCCTTTTGGGTTTTCGGCCTAGCGAGCCTCTCAGGGGTAATATTTCTTCAACTTGTCCATGTTGATCGGTTGGGAGAACTCTAGGCCATCTAGGTCCATCAGAACCACAGCTCCACCTGACCAGATAGACTTGATGATATAGGGACCCGTCCAATTAGGTCTGAACTTGCCCCTTGGGTCGTGGATGGGAGCTCGGTTGTCTTGGAGTACCAAATCTCCTTCCTTCAAATTCCTGGACTTAACCTTCTTGTTAAAAGCCCGGGCGATTCTGCGTTGATAACCTTGGATGTGGTATAGTGCTTTTAACCTCCTTTCATCAAAGAGCATGAGTTCCTCGAATCTACTTTGCTGCCAATCTACTTCAGCTACCTGACACTCAGCCAGTACTCGTAAAGATGGAACCTCAATCTCTATAGGTAGGACGGCCTCCATCCCATATACTAAGGAATATGGAGTCGCCCCGGTAGAAGTTCTAATTGACGTTCGGTAGCCCCACAGAGCAAACGGCAACTTATCTGGCCAGTCCCGATAGGTTTCCACCATCTTCTGCAGTATGTGTTCGATGTTTTTGTTGGCGGCCTCAACTGCTCCGTTGGTCTGCGGCCGATACGTGGATGACTTATGAAAAGCCACATTGTACTTCTCCAACAAATCAATCACCTCTTTCTTGAAGTGAGAACCATTGTCCGAAATAATCTCATTCGGGACTCCATAACGGCAGATAATGTTGTTTCTGATAAACTTTGCGACTTGCGAAGCCTTTAACACGGCATAAGATTGGGCCTCGACCCACTTTGTAAAGTAATCTATTGCTACTAAGATATACTCATGCCCATTCGACCCCTTCGTGGTAACAGCTCCAATCACATCGATCCCCCAAACTGAAAATGGCCATGGTGACGTCATGTTGTACAGCTTTGACGGCGGGATGTTCATGCGGTTTGCGTGAATCTGGCATTTGTGGCATCGCCGAACAAAGCCGATGCAATCTTCCTCCATTGTAGACCAGTAGTAGCCTTGTCTGAGGATCTTTCGTGCCAGCATCAACCCATTTATATGTGCCCCACATTCTCCTCCATAGATGGCCTCCATCAGGCGCTTCAACTCTTCGGCTTCCACACACAGGTTGTGCATTCCCAGATGACCTCTTTTGTACAACTTACCCCCGCAGATGATAAACTGAACAGCCATTCTTCTGATTGCCCTCTTGTCCTTGGCATTTGCCCCCGGTGGATATGCCTCCTTTTCCAAGAAGTTCCAGATATCGTGATACCAAGGGTTGTTATCCTGCACTTCATCTATGGCAGAGATTGATTCGTAGGCAGGTGCAAATTTCTGGTCAATAATATTTGGACGATCCGGACCCCAGATGGGATGTCTATCATGGAAGATAGAGTTGCTAGCGAATCTGCAAACCTGTTGTTCTCTCTCACTAGGTGAGTGAAATTTAGCTTTTCAAACCGAGGGATTAACAAATCCAAGGTCTGATGGTAAATTATCAACTTTTCCTCCTTGACTTTCCAGTCTCCTTTCGCTTGAGACACAACTAGGTTCGAATCCCCAATGACGTCCAATCGCCTTGCCCTTAGTTCCAGGGCAGCTTCTAAACCGGCGATACATGCCTCATACTCTGCCTCATTGTTCGAGACTTTGAACCGGAGCTTAAATGCTAAAGGGATACGGGAGTCGTCAGGAGCTATTAGCAACACCCCTATCCCATACCCGTATTGATTTGACGATCTGTCAAAGTACATCGTCCAAGTTTCATCTTCGATGTGCAGAATATCTTCATCTGGGAATAGGTACTCAACTGCTTCATCCCCTTCAACCGGGTGGTCGGCAAGGAACTCTGCCACTGCTCTCCCTTTTACGGACTTGCGCGTCACATACTTGAGGTCAAATTCGGAGAGCAACAGCAACCAACGAGCTAGCCTACCCGTAAGCGCTGGTTTTTCGAAAAGATATTTGATGGGATCAAGTCGTGAAACCAACATTACAGAGTGAGCTAACAGGTAGTGCCGCAGCTTCCTAGTAGCCCATACCAAGGCCAGACATGCCTTCTCCAATGAGTGTAGCGTCTCGTAATCGAGCATCTTCTTGCTCGAGATAGTAGATGGCCCTTTCCACTTTATCTTCCGACTCTTGTGCGAGCATCTGACCCATTGTAGTCTCGATTCTTGTGAGATACAATATCAACGGCTTCCGGCTTTGGTGGTGACAACACGGGTGGATTCTGTAGATACTCTTTAACTGTTCAAATGACTTGGCATCGGCCGTCCCAATGGAACTTCTTTCCTTTCTTCAGAAGACCAAAAAGTGGTTCACAAGTTAAGGTTAGTTTTGAGATAAATCGCCTTATGAATTGCACTTTACCCAGAAAGCCTCGCACCTCCTTTTCAGTCATTGGTGGTGGGATTTCTAAGATGGCCTTGATTTTGGAAGGGTCGACTTGATGCCTTTGTGTGTCAATCGAGCATTTTTCATTGTAACACCAAACGTTACATTTTGAGGATTCAACATGACCAAATTCTCTGATCCTTTGGAAAAACTTTTGCAAGGCGGTGTAGTGGCCCTCTCTTTCTTTGGACTTGACAATCATGTCGTCGACATACACCTCAACCTCTTTATGGATCATGTCTTGTAATATTGTGGTTGCAGCCCGTTGATATGTAGCCCCAGCGTTCTTCAACCCAAATGGCAACACTCTGTAACAATATGTACCCCACGGGGTGGTAAAAGCAGTCTTCTCCCAGTCTTCGGGTGCCATTACTATCTGATTATAGCCTGAGAAGCCATCCATGAACGAAAGCAAAGCGTGCCCTGCTGTGAAATCTACCAACTTGTCGATATGCGGCAAGGGAAAGTCATCCTTCGGACTGGCTCTGTTCAAATCCCTGAAGTCCACACATACCCGGATTCTGCCATCCTTCTTCGGCACTGGAACAATGTTGGCCAACCAAGTCGGGTATTCGGATACGGCAGAAGCTTCGTCAATCTGCTTGGTGACCTCTTCTTTGATCTTAATGGCCCAATCAGGGCGGATCCTCCTGAGTTTCTGTTTGACAGGTCGGGCCTCGGGGTCAAGAGGGATCCGGTGCTGTACAATCTCAGGATCGATTCCAGGCATGTCTTCGTAGGACCACGCGAAAACATCTTTGAAATCTTTTAATAAAGCGACTAAGCACTCGCGTTCCTCCGAAGACAACGTGGACCCGATCTGGACCAGCCGCGGGTCCTTCTCAGTACCAACGTTCACGGTAGTGATTTCATCCATTAAGGGTTTAACAAACCTCTCTTGCTCTTGTTCAATTAATCGTTGCAAAACCGGAGGAATTTCGTCCTCGTCATTTTCATCAAAATTTTGAAAGTCCTGATTTAAGAAATAAATCAAAGGCACAAAAAAGTACTCGGAAACCACAGTCACCTCATTCTCATTGGATACTTTCGAACCGTCCAATTCTTCTGTTACATCAGACTCAAAGGAGAAAGAAAAAGACGACACAGACAGATTGTGGCATCGGGTTATCACCCCGAGAATCTGGAACTCAGACTCGGGCAGTGGAACTGATTGACACACAAGACTCGATGGAATCGATTCGGCTCACTACTGACCGGTCTTTGCTTGACAAAATCCCTCCTCGTATTGCGGTGAGGGAGGTGCGATGGATGCATCAAAATAGGCGATGGTAGACCCATGGTAGTTTCATCTCCGATCATGGACAGGAGTCATCCCCAAGCACAACCGGTTGATCAAAGGATCGAAAGTAGACATGCGATGCTACCCCCATTTCAAACTCTATGTCCATGAGACTCCAATTCTTTGCTATGTTTGACCTCAAGCCGGGTGCATGCGCTCTTGACAACATCCCCAGATAACTGCAAGTCGAAGAAAATTTCAAATCCCGGCATGCGTTTCTTTTCTTTATTCAGCCATGGCTCCGGAAAACCACAGAATGGGAAGTTTTCCCCCTCCCGGACGAAACGTCCGTTCAGGGTACCCTGGATGGGCCGATGCATCAATTCAAAATGTTTCCCCATCTGTTTTGCTTTGGCTCTTCCAGCCATCTCTTTTCCTTTTCTTACCCAATCTTCCTTGGTGGGCAGGTAACCCAAACCGAAGGTGTGAGGGTTGTGCGGCACTTCGGCCAATGTTGCAATGCCCTTACGGCCGCTTTTCCGTAATCCCATCCCGGGGATGTATTGGAGTTTGTTCATGAGGTACACTGCTTGGGCACTAACATATATCCCTTCATTAGCGGCCATGATATTCTGTACGACCTGAGCCTCAGCTAAGGTAAAACCTGATATGAACACGTCCTCCATGCCATGCTCGATTTCCAGAACAGGTGTGGATACCTCGGGTGGTGGGTGGATGGATGAATTCCCAAAGACGATGGCTACTCCCTTCCCGTAGGGGTATTTCACCATTTGATGCAAAGTAGATGACACTGCCTTCACTTGATGCAGCCACGGCCGCCCCAAAAGCAAATTAAAAGTTGCAGGAACTTCTAGGACATGGAAATCTATCTCGTGTCGTCCCGGCCCAACCTTTGTCTGAACTTTAACTGTTCCCATTACTTCTCTACTTGTGTTGTCGTACGCCCGGATGACTTGGGCTGTTGGTATGAAATCTGCAGTTTTCAAGCCAATTGCATACGCCGTCCTCGCTGGGCAGACGTTGATGGCGGACCCGGTATCGACAAGTACCACCGGTATCCACTTATCTCTACATTCCACGGAGATGTAGAGGGGTTTATTGTGATTTGCGCCCTCAGGCGGAAGTTCTTTATCCGAAAAGGTCAACGTCGGGGAACCTCCTCCCGGGAAGACCAGTCCAACCAGCTGCTCTGGGGTAGTCTCTATGGAGAACTTGGCCTTATCCATGGCTATCAAAATAGCCTGCCTGTGTACTCGTGAAGCCATGAGCAGTCCCCAAATGGAAATGTCTGCTTGTATCTTTTTCAGCTGTTTGAGTATGGCTTCCTCTTCGAGCTGCTTCTCCTTTTGCTTCTCAGCCTCTCTGTCCTTCCCTGAGGCCTCTGGTTGATCCAAGTGTGGAGGTTTGAAATATCGCCCACTCCTTGTCATGTGGTCGACCTCTCCAAGGTACCAAGTGTTATCGGGTTGGTCATTCCCCCAATCTTCATCCGTATGGGCAAGACATAGGTCCTCATCTTCCCACCACATTCCATCAGCGGCCGACAGACACCTGTCCGGCTCTGGTATGACTGTTCTTGTGCTCGCAGCGCCTTTCATCCACATGCCCACGGCATTCTCGGTTCCTGTGCACACAGCAGTTTCCACTCCCACATGGGCCTTTGCCTTTCTGATTCTCTCGGAATCCTCAAAACTTGCTTGTTCTGACACAATTGATTGTTCAATCATCTCCGTACTCAAAACGCTCCAATCTCGGGCGAAATTCTTGACACCGGCGCCCTCCGGCGATGTATTCTGTTCTTCGACCCTTCCAGCCATCGCTGATATTCTCATTCCTGCTGAACTCTGCCCTGCCTGAAATTCTTCTACCACATCGGGCTGATCGTCCAACCACCCGGTAGCTTCTACTGAATCCTCATAATCGAACCACGCAACTACTGCGTCTTCTGGGTATTGGTTACTGTAAAATTGGAGATTGGCCAGGTCCTCCCCCGCAGTTGTTACCTCATCTGTTCCCTGTCCCAGACTATCTCCCTAGATCATGCACAACTCTCCCCCTGTTGGCAATTCTATCCCGGGCCTATCCTGGCCTATCGACGAAATGTAGTCACTCGGACTGTATGTCTTCCCAACGTAACTCCCAGATTCCGCAAACTCTGACTCAATAACTCTTTTTTCCTTCGGGGTCCCCTCTCTCCTATTCTCGGTGGTCACCACCACTGGCTTAGGTTGGGTTACAGAGATGTCCATCATGCACAAGTCGGTGCAATCGGGGAGGAACACCTCTGGTTTAGGCAAGTGGGTGGGTGTGATATAGATACTAGGGTCGTAGGACACGACCCCAGTATGGATGAAATTAAGTCTTTTAGGTGGTGGAGCTTGGTTATGTGCAGAGAGGGGATTTGTAGTAACATTGGGCTTCTCGGGAGGCAAAATCACCCCGTTATCGATAAGGTCTTGAATTTCATGGCGTAGCAAATAGCAGTCTGTCGTGACCGTCTTTGTTGGTGAAATGCACAATACTTGGCCGGGTTATGGGCAGGAGGGAGTTTTTCTGGTAGGGGCCGCGGCTCCAGGGGCTTCAGGTGCCCTTTTTTGATGAAAACCCCTAGAGCTTTGGATAGGGGCATATAGAGTGGAGCGAAAGTTCTGGTGTTTCTGGGTGGGTATTTGGTTGTTTGCAGGTTGCTTCCGGACGCACCGGAGAATGGCGAAGCTGCCATATTTCTTTGTGGGGGGTTAGTGATGACCATACTCACTTCGGAGGTTCTCGTAGTAGATGCACCACTCGGGCCTGCATTAGTGTTGCGGTTGAAGGTCTTTCGGGGTTGCTCCCGATCATTATCAATCCAGCCTTGCTTTAAGGCATCTTCAATCTACACCCCCATTTCATGTAGGTCAGAAAAAGTGGGAAATGGGACTACTATCATCTTTTGCATCAACTTCGGCTGTAGATTGTGCACAATCATCCGAATCTGGTCTTTGTCCATAGGCCTCAAGGTCATCATCGAAGCCTTGGCCCTCCATCTGGTTACGAACTCTAAAAAACTCTCCTTAGGCTCTTGCCTAGTTGTCTCGAGATCACGGGTCGTAATCTCAATCTGTGTGTTGTATGAGTACTGCGCGATGAAGGCCTCGACCATTTCGTCCCAATTTCTCTTGACATCATCTTCTAGCTTGGCATACCATGTGGATGCCACACCTGACAGGGTCCGACCAAATAAAGACAACTTCTGGAGCCTACTGAGGCCCATTGGCCTTAGAACGTCCGAAAACAGTCTTAAGTGTACCATGGGGTCCCCGGACCCATCAAATCGATCAATATGAGGCATTTTGAATCTGTCGGGCAGCGTCACAGCTGCGTCAGTGTAACCATCTTCAATGTCGGGGATAGTCTTGACCCCTTGGGATCTCTTGAACAACTTTTCAAGCTTGCTCAACTTGAGTGCGGTGGGATCAGTCTCGAACTCAAAGGGAGAGTCCGGTAGATTGGTGGGTGTTTTTGATAGCTGAGGTTGGATTTGAGGTAGGGTTGGGCGGGGTGGTCTGTGGGCAGCTCATGTCAGATCTGAACATTGGTTGTCTCCCCGACGTTGGGAACTCCTGGTGGGGAAGGAGCTTGATCTGGCAGATGTTCTTTATTCACTGGCAATTATCTCTGCTGTTCCCACAAGCGTGGCTGTTACTGTGAATCTGCTGACGGACGGCATCTCGCATCGCTTTCATGCCCTCTTAAAGGTGGCGCACCATCTCCTCCAAACTAGCCATGCTATCCTGCTCTGGTTGGATTGCTGGTATATATTCTCTCTCTGTTTGTGACACAGAATCCCGATCCCTACTGAACATAGGTGGGGTAGACGAAGCCCTCTGAACTGACTGCTGTACTGATGTCCTCTGCCTTACTGACCTCCGTTTAGTAACCGGGGGTAGTGAGTAGTACACTGGTTGTCCGTCTATCAGATCCTCAGATCGAAGGAGTCGACGGCCTCTGACCCAGGGTGCTTGGGGGATATCTATCGGGTCGGTAGCAATTGTGCTCAACTACCTAATAAAAAGATAAATAAAGCGTATAAATAAACAAAAAATCGGACAGCATAACAGCATAAAATAAATAACACACGGTTGGATAACACGCTGAACTCGATACACTGTTCCTCAAATCACGATCCTTTGTTTCAATCATTGCCCCTAAGTCTGAATCTTGTACCCACAGATAACTGATTCCCCAAAATACTGTTACTGGTGCCCTCAGGCCTGATACCCAATCTTGCAAACTGACATGTGTGTTCCTGTAGAGATACACTCTAAAAGCACATAACAGGCAAAAGAGAGCCAATACACCCCTATGTTGGGGTAGGGTTTCCCTGTCCTATTTTTGTCAGGAGCTAGGGTTTCACTACGCACGTAGCGGTTTCAAACAACCTAACATCGGGTAAGCAACCTGTCCTAGTTTGGAATGGTCACTATGGATCCGAATATGCACTAGGTCGAATGGTCGAAAAGGGTGCCCCAGTAGAACCGGGGTTTGTGTTCCCATGCTGTCAGAGCCCATAACCGGTTAGCCTTATGGTCATGCCTTGACAAGACAAGCCTCCGGCAAACCGTTCAGGAATGGCAGATGGCAAACACTGTGTCCTAGGAGCACCAATGCACATGCAATGCAAAGAAACACATAAGTGTAGTCAAAACAGGATATCACAAGTTCGAGTCAAGCTCTCTAAAAGTCCCCAGCAGAGTCGCCAGAAACTGTAGACACGCCCGTGGGGCCTCTCTCTACAGTTCAAGGACTCGATTTGTGTCAATTCTAAATCTGAACCAAAGAGTCCAAATCCGGCAAATCGTTTTGAAGAAAAACAGATTTTGAAAAGTAGTGCCAAACATGGAATTTGCTGCGATTCTGAGTCGCCACCTAAATATTTTAAAATGGAAATTTAGGAAACCACGACTCGGTCGAAATACATGTCCAATCATCACCAAAGTGGTCTTGGCTCGAGCTTGGATACGATTGGGAAGGTCACTTGAGCACCCGCTTCGCCGGACCGAAGCCTCTACTAACCCTGATATCCGTTTTTGAAAACTTTATGCATTCTTATTCCGGTTATTAACCTAGAATTACTATGTGATGCGCACAACACAAAAGCATAGACTAAATCGCCTAACTTGGAAATAAACATTGCATATCCGTTTTGTCTCGAAAAACGTGTTAGTTTTTGCTACTCGCAAGTAGGCTAAAATACGGATTTCAATGAGTTGTTCCAACTCAGGCAATCCAACCTCCACCCACAGGCATTCAAACAGTTTATAACACATAAGCATTTATCCGCATGGCAATCATACTGTCATGGCAAGACATTCACACGCATGCGATATGCTAAAGCGTAAAAACTTACATCGTACTCCGTGCCAAAAACAATAACCCGATTAGCAAACATGCATGACCTAGTTCATGTTAAGTGGCTAATGCAACACAGGCATAGATGCAATCTAGAGTAGGCTCGGCTAACCCTAAACATGGCATGTGAAATGCGCGAGTAGCACGTATTCAATTTGGAATTGAAAATTGCAATCCAGTTTGTATGATGTACCGAGCCCAATGCGTGTGAACAAATGCATGAATGCACGCATGCATTGCATAAGGTATGCTAAGATAGAAATGCCCTAATCTACCAACATAAGTGGGTAAATAAAAGGGAGAAAGAAATGGGGATTGGAAGACATACACCCACTCACACACACTTATTACAATTTTGCCCTTACTCGGAGGGACCAAATAATAAAACAGTCCGAAGAATAAACGAATAAATTATTACTGAATTCTAATTATTAAAATTAAATCAAATAAATAAAAGAAAAGGGGCCTCAGCCCTGCCTCGGGATACGCGAATGATGTATGCTTGATCCGACTTGCCCGGAAAGCTTACACCGTACATCGCCTGTTTTTTCTTGCCTCGCTTCTCCAAAATTTGCCAAAGCCCAGAACACCTTCCTTGCATCTTTCTTGAGTGCCCCCGGGTGGAATAAATTACCACCGGCTGCTTATAGTGGCTACCGGCTGAAAAATAATCTATCGGCTAGCAATACAGTGCCGGTCGGCACTCTTTCCTGCCGGTCGGCACAAAATTCCTGCAGAAAATAGTTTGATAGCAACAGCAGGCAGCAGTGCATGGTATTGGATTTTTGAGCGTATTTATGCATGGCCAATACTTCCTATCATGAATGGGACTCAAGGAAACATGGCTCTTGATTCTAGGGCCATCAATTGTGCACCTTGGTGCATGATAGCCTAAAGAACCAAGATTGCACTTTGATGTAAAAATGCATGCAACGCAAACATGGGAACCAAGGCCCTATCATGCTAAGGTCAAGGGCCCTAGTGACATGGGAATTAAGGTGTGTTTTGTCACTTGAGGTACAAACACCCCTTTATTTCCCCCACTTGGTTTGACACCCCAAACCAAGTAATGAAGTGCAACTCATGTAAACTTGCATCAATAATGCATTATGGAAATTAGGATGCTAGCAAACTAAGTACCACACAACTAACATATTAGGCATGCAAAGTGCCAAAGTGCGTGAGATGCTAGTGTGATGCAAACATGAGCCATGTATGCAATGGAATCAATGTGCTACAACACCTAGTGGACCAAACATGCAACAAGCATATAATGAGCATACAATGGTGGCCTTAACCACCATGGGGGAGGCCTCGAACCTCCTCAAAATAGTGGCCAAAATGGACTGAAATCATGGGCAAAATGCCATACAAGCATGCGAACCAATAAGCCCAAAACCAAGGGCACTCAAGAGAGCATCTAACCATCCCTTACACAACCACTCATGGCATGAATCTAACAACCAAAAACAGATTTTTGGTATGCAAAATGACGCCTAAATCCCCTCATATGGCAGCCCCAAAATGCCCCAAGTATGCAAGCATGCACAATGCCAAATCCTAGACATACATGAGCACACCCTTAAAGCATGAAATAGGCTACATATACAAACATTCAAACATGACTTATGGACTGAAATAAGGTCACAAATGATGCCAGATCATGAGGATGATCAATGTTGAACATGCTAGGGGCCAAAATACATAAGGCTTACAAGCCTAAAATGCAAAACAACCATGTCAAGCACACTATACATGGCAAAATCAAGCTCACGACCCTTATACATGGTAATATGATGCTAATACCCTTATGGAACCAAGCTAAAACATGCAAAGAACATGGCCTAGATGCATGGCATGCTTTTAGGCATAAGAGAGCATTTCAAAGCAAGTATAAGAGGCATGTTAAGGGCTATAAATCTAACCTAAAACAGAGGCATAACACATCATATGGACCACGAATATGCTCTGAAATGAAGCCAAAACCAACCAAGCACACATGCTATTCTTTAGGCCAAGAACAAAGGCAAACAAAGGGCCAAGGGGGAGAGGGGTGTCCCTCCCCTATATGTGACCTAAAAATATCTTCCTCACCACTAAAAACCCGCTGGTTTTCAGTGGTGAGAAGACCAAAAACACCAAGTAAGCAAAGCTTCAAGAAAAGACACTAAAAGGACCAAAACAAGGTCTAAGGAGGTGAGTTTTCACTCAAACCAAAAAGTGACCTTAATGAATGTTCTTAAAAAAGTAAAAACAAGATTTTTTTATGTTATGCACAAAGCTTAAATCACAAAGCAAGAGGGGTAGAAACTAGTTGCAAGAATGGGGAAACTAAAGTAAAGAGTTTACCCTTGAAGATCCCTTGAAGAATAGGTGGTCCAGCCACTCTCTAGTGATCAAAGTCAGTCCAAAACTTCAACAAACAACCTCCCAAGTCTCTCAATCTCGAGCTAAGGTGTAATGGTGTGTGTAATGGTGCAAAAGTATGGTAAAACACACATTTTAGGCTTAGAACACACACACACAAGGATGAGAGATGGTGAATATAGAGAGAGAGGTATGTGAGCTCTTTTTTTTTAGTCTCTCAAAGTGGCTAACCCCTAAGCCAAGAAGACAAGGCCTCCTCTTATAGAGGAGGCAATCTTGTAAGCTTAGCAACTAAGCAAACAAGAGGCTCATCCCTCCATACACGTGTATGGAGGGGAAGAAAGTGTGATACAGCTGCCTAAAAATATCTCCAAAAACAACTGTAAAGTGGTCGGCAGGGCAAAATGGTAATTTTGCCAAAAATAGTGCCGACCGGCACAAAATAGTGCCGACCAGCACAATATAGTGCTGATGGATACAACAACCAATCGGTGGCCTCTAGCCACTGCCGGTGGTGTGTAGGGATGCCTGAGAAGGCATTCCCTACCCCTCCAAGGCAAAACACAAAGCGGTCAAGTTCGGAGGTCCTAAGGCAAGGCGCATAGCCGAGAACTCCGGGAACTCCAAACAAATACAAACATGGGTAATCACCGAGTGTTCAAGCGGTGACGTCCAAGTCTTGAGGACGGTCAAAAATGGGGTGTCTACAGAGAGGCTCGCTAGGTCGAAAACCCGGAAGGGCGACCTAAGCAAAAGTTAGAGCATGAAAAATTAGAAATAAAGAAAAACTGAGCTCACAAGGTTGAAAACCCTAAAGGGTGACTTTGGAAAAAGTTAGAGCGCAAAAGGAGAGAGTTAATACTCAAGTGTACTTGAACCGAACTACGTGAGGCCTGATTCCCGTCTTTGGGATATGTAGGCAACTTCATCCTGAAGTTCGGCTGTAACTATCTCCAACTCAACTGTCCTATCCATTTTCCTGATCAGGTCATCTTTGTTCATCATCTGTTAGTTCCGTTGTGATCTTTATTTTGGGAAGAAAAGCTGGTTACAATGCAGAGCAGTAGTGGTATGCAATCAAGGGTAGTTATGATCGTTTGATTCGAGGTTGTACATCTTAAGGGTTTGATTCTTGTGTGTGTGAGGTAGTGATCATTTTCGAAAATAGTTTTGAAAAGTTTTAATAAAAGTTGATTTTTCTCAAAATTGACCTTTTACAACTTAGACCATTTTGGGACCAAAAGGAAAATTTTTAGTGCTTGCAACCTTAATTCCATTGATTTCAACATAAAGTGCATTCTCTAACTCTCTGATACAAATCAAAGTTGCTTTTACATCATAAACTTGAAAAGAAAGGGTCAAAGTAATAAACTAGAGGCATAGGCAAGTCAGGTGCTCCTGCGTTCTCTGCTCGTGCTTGCGGAAGCTTCTATAGCCAAAGTGGGCCCAGCTTGTGCCTCATTCTCTAGCCAAGCCAAACACTTTCCAGAAAGGGCATAACTAAAACCAGGGGCAGGGGCCAAAAACTCTCTCATCCTGCAGGCAGCAAGGTACCTAGCCAGGTGTGAAGCACAAATCGGGAATGAAGCCGGGTATTCTACCCTTTCCTTTCGACAAGTCTAATCATACCTGAACTGGCATCTGAACCAAAAAGGAAAGTAGAACACGCAGTGTGTGAGGCCAATCAACTGTATGCCAGGCTGCCGGGTCATGTTGTAACTCATCTCAGTTAGATTAAGCTAGGGCCAACGCCAAGCTATGTCAGCTGCAAACCGGCTGCACATCCAGTTGCCCCACCATCCTTCATTAGGAAAATCCACTAGTCGCTGGCGGAGGAAATAAGTTCGAGTTGAATACTTGGGGCAAGGGTCTACCACCTTCAACTTATCCATGAGCCATACCTGGGAAGTGATGAAAAATAAGAAAGAATTAAGAATAAAGAGATGTACGTGGAAAGAAAAGTAAAGAAAGGGCTTTGAGAGAAAATAAAGCATGAGTGCTGAGTGATGCGCGAGGCATATATCAGAAAGGGTGGGAAACAATACTTAAAGAAGTAATGGACTCCCCGCAAATCTGGTGGTCCCTCCCTATAGACACCCTATTTTTGACCATCCTCAACACTTGGATGTCATCGTTTGAACACTCGGTGATGATCCATGTTTGTGTTCGTCTTGAGTTCCCGGAGGTCTCGGCCACGTGCCTTGCCTCAAGACCTCTCGACTCGGCTGTTTTGTGTTTGGTTTTGCACCAAACACTTGTGTTTTGCTTTTGAGGGGCAGGGAATGGCTTGTTGGCCATCCCCACACCTCACCGGCCATGGCTTGAGGCCACCGGCCACTGTTTTGTTGCCATCGGCCAAATGTTTGGCTGGCCGGCACTATTTTTGGTCGGTCAACCATGTATTTGGTCAATTTGGCATTTTTAACTAGCTGACCACTGTGCATATGCTTTTGCAGATATTTTTATGCCAGCTGTGCTAGCTGGCATACACTTTGCACCCCCTCCATACACGTGTATTGAGGGATTTCACTCTTGCTTAGCTTGTTTTGTAAGCTTTGCAAGAGTGATCCTCTATAAAGAGAGGGCCTCTCCTCCTTCCTCAAGGGTTACAAAATTTTTCCAGAGGGTCTTGAGATTAGGGTTTGAGTCTTGTGTCTATCTATCTCTATATCTCCCTCTCCCTTTGTATTTGTGTGTGTTTAGGTGTGTTTAGCCTTACTTTTGTGCATAAACACCTACCATTACACCTTCCTTTGGTTGCTGAGGCATTAGAGGGTTGTTCTTGGACTTCTTGAGTTGATCTAAGCTTGGAGAGGCTACTAGAGCATTGTTCTTGAAGGAGATCCTCAAGGGTAAGAACTTTACCTTTAAATATCCTATTTTTGCATAGTCCTTTTGCCTACCTTGAATCTATTTTTGAACTTAGTGTATACCATATAAAAGTCTTGTTTTTACTTTCTTAAAATAGTTGTTTAATGTTGTTTTGGTGTTTGGGGTTGTTTGACCCCTCTTAGGCCTTGTTTGGTTCCCATTTTGTGCTATTTTGGTGAGCTCCGGGACCACCTTGTTTGGGCCTCCTCACCACTGAAGTATTGAGGGATTTCAGTGGCGAGGATGGTGGTTTGAGGTCGTAAGAAGCAGAGGGCCATCCCCTCCCCTTATTGTCTTCAAAATGTGTCATGTTTGCCTCATATGTGAGAACCATTTTTAAGTTCATGTTGGCGATGTCCTAAGTGTTATTTGTGCTTATTTTGTCATAATATGGCACTATTTTTACTTGGTTTAGACACACCATGAATGCCTTGCATACTTGTCTTGTAATGCCATATTTTACCTTAACATGCTTTCGGCTTTGACCCTTGTTCTAGCATGATTTTGGCCAAGCTTTGTGAAGCTTTTGTGTATGTTTTAGTATTCTTTAGCTCTGTTTTTAGTTGCTTTGGCCATGCTTGACATGCTTTGTATAGCCACCTTGCATTTTGGCTTGCTAGTCTCGGGTGTATGAGTGTTGAGCATGCATTGTTTGGCTTGTTTCAGTGGTTTGGCACCACTTATAGCATTATTTCAGTCCCCATGGTATGCTTGTATGCTTGCATTTGATGCTCCTTTAATGCTTTAAAAGGTTGTAATCTTGTGCTCCATGTTTGGCCTCTTTTGTATGCTTCCATGTGTAAGTCATTTAGATGCCATCTAAGTGGGTTTTGAGGTTCATTTTAACATGCTAAAACTCTAATTTTAGTTGTTTAAATCATGCCATGTTTCGTCTTGCTAAGTGTAGTTTAATGCCTCTTTGGTGAGCCTTAGGCTTTAGGCTTGGTTGCATGATATGCTCGCTTTGCTTAGTTGGTTTGGAACCTCTTATAGCATGATTTTCACAGCTCAATATGCATGCCATTAATGCATGATTGTCCTCTTTTAAGTGTGCTTCAAAGTTGCCCTTGGGTGCTTAAGTTTTGAACCATGTGTGCATGTATGTTTGTGTGTATTTTGGCGCTCATTTCCCTAGCATTTGGCCATTGTTTTGGGCTTGTTTAGGAGCTGTCCGAATTAGTTTAAGTCCCTCCTTTGCATATTGTTGCATGCTCACCTTGTGTGTTGTTGCATACTTGGACTATCGCACGTGTTGCATGCTTGAATGATGTTGCATTTGCCATGCAATCTCCTTTGATTAAGTTGCTTAACATGTTGCATGCCTTACATGCTTGCTTCTTTAGATTACATCTTGCATGATTGGTCATTAGCATAGTGGTCCATGCCTTGCATGCTTGTTTGCTTAGGTTGAGTGCCTAGTGCACATTGTTTACTTGCATGCTCGTGTTGCACATCTAGTTAGCATGCTTAGGTTGCCTTTGGCATGCATGCCATGCCTCCTAATCAAGTGATAGAGGTTAGGCCTTATGTGTTTAATTGGTTTGCATTTCATTTGAAATCAAAATGCACACTTGGCCTCTTTGGCCATCACGCATTGAAATGCGCAATTGGTGGCCTGAGGGTCGAGTCCCAAACTCCTTTGAGTCATAAACATGATAAGGAGAGTGGTTGGTGCAAACATTGCTTGAAATGCATTGCCATACCTTGCTTGTCCTCTATTGTTGTCAAAGTAGGATTCTGCAGGCTTAGATGGCAGACTGACCTCATTTAGTGCCGACCGGCCATCCATTTATAGTCGATGGCTTCATTTGTGATCGATGGCCACTTACCTTTGGCTGGTGGTGTTCCCCCTTGGCCGGTGGTGTTCCATAGTGTTCAGAGAGTGTTCTTTGGGAATTGTGCCATTTTCAGAGGAGCAGAGCAGAGTAAACAGAGGCAGCTTGTGCATGGCATTGGATTTCCGGGCGAAGCCAATCCGAACACACGTGTATCCCTCTTCCCGAGGCCTTTTAATGCTTTCCTTAGCTTAATTGATTTGTTAATTAATTAGGTGGTCTGTAACTATTTAATTAGCTTGTCAGTTGATTAAATTGTATTATTCTTTTGGTCCCTCCGAGCGAGGGTGAATTTGTAATAAGTGTGGGTGCGTGTGTGCATGTCTTCCAACCCCCACTTCTTTCTCCCCTTACTTAGCTGCGTTGATGGTTAGTATTAGGGCATGTTTAATTTAGCATACCTTATGCTATGCACGTGTGCATCATTCATCAGTCTTGCATGCACCAGGCTCGGCGCATCATGCTAACCGCATAGCATTTCAATTCCAAACTTGAATACGTGCATCGAGTTGTCGCATTTCACATGTCATCCTTAGATTAGCCAAGCCTATTCTAAGGGCATTCTGTATGCCTTGCATTAGCCATTTGTTAACTTGAACTAGGATCATGTATGATTACTAACTAGTTCATTGCTTTGGCACGGAGTACGATGTAAGTATTTATGCTTTAGCATCTCGCATGAGTGCGAATGTTAACATGACAGCATGCTTACCATGTGGCTATGTGCTTATGTGAAATTACTACCTGAATGCCTGTGGATGAAGGTTGGATTGTTTGAGTTGGAATAACTCATTGAAATTTGTGTTTTAGCCTACTCGCGAGTAGCAAATTCCAAACCATTTTCTAAACGAACGGATATGCGATGCTTTATTCCAAATTAGGCGATCTAGTCTATACTTTTGTGTTGTGCGCATCACATAGTAATCTAGGCTAATAACCGGAATAAGAGCACATAACGTTTTCAAAACAAGATATCATGGTTAGTAGAGGCCGATCTTTGATCGGGCGAGCGGGGGTGCTCATAGCTGACCTTCTCCAATCGTACCCAAGTTCCCGTGCCGAGGCAACTTTGGTGATGATGGACACGTGGCCTTAGCCAAACGAGTAAGGGTTTCCTAAATTCCCCCATAAAAAATATTTAGGTGGCGACTCTGTATCTGGCAAAGCAGTCCATGTTTGGCACTTCTTTACAAAAATCTGTTTTCCAAAATGATTTGCCGGATTTGGACTCTCTGGTTCAGATTAAGAACCGTGACAATTTGAGCCCGAACTGTAGCATTGATGCCCACGCGGGTGCGTCTACAGTTTCTGGTGACTCTGTTGGGGAGTTTAGAGAGCTTGACTCGAACTCGTGATATCTTGTTTTGATTTCACTTATGTGCTTCTTTGCATTGCATGTGCATTGGTGCGCCTAAGTCACAGTGTTTGCCGTCTGCTATTCCTGAACGGATTGTCAGAGGCTCGCTTCGAGAAGCGTGCCATAAAGCTGACCGGTTACGGGCTCTGCCACGATGGGAACACAAACCCCGGTTGTCACTGGGGCACCCTTTTGACCATTCGACCTAGTGCATAGTCGGAATCCATAGTGACCATTCCAAGCTAGGACAAGTTGCTACCCGATTTTAGGTTGTTTGAAACTGCTACGTGCGTAGTGAAACCCTAGCTCCAGACAAAATAGGACAGGGAAAACCCACCCCAAAATAGGGGTGTTTTTGACTCTCATTTACTTGCTATGTGCTTTTAGAGTGTATCTCTACAGGGAATGCATATATCAGTTTGTAAGTCTGAGTATCAGTCCTAAGGGCACCAGTACCGGAATTTGGGAATCAGTTATATCTGCGGGTATCAGACTCAGTTTTCAGGGCAGTGATTTTGGGGAACAGTGATCAGTAGTAGAGTACAGTTATTCAGCTATGCTTGTGTCTGTTCTGATTAGGCCGAAATACTGCGTGTTTTCTCTTTCAATTCAGAGAGTTAGAAGAGAATAACCAGTGGTCTCCTTTGCTGAGGCAAGACAGACATTTGATCCATCATCTCCGTTCAGTTCAAGAGGACTTATGATGACGCAAAGTTCAGAGGAAATGGTGGTTATGATAGCCGCATTGGATCAAGGGAACATCTTGCGGAATGAAACCAATGTTCATGTGCCGCATCCGCCCAGGTCGCCTGCCGCGCTCCCAATTTGGGAACCCCAGTTGTATCAGGCTCGTGAGCCTACCACATTCGAGTTAATGTGAATGATTGGTGATCTTCAACAATCTGTGGCTGATCTTGCCTACGGAATGTTGGCTTCGCCACCAACTACATCCTACGCTGGGAATTTTGTACCGCAGGAGCCCCCGCTACTAGGGCGAATTGTGATCGAGCTTAGCCAACCTGAGGCTGCCTCAAACTATGGCCATGACATGGCAACAACAACCAGGTTTTGCTCTGATATAGCAACCCAAACCCTCAATCAAGCTGAGGCTAGAGGTAAGAACAAAGTGGGAACAGGTGCTGATCCCGTTGAACAACTGTTGTGGGCAGTCGAGGCTTTGAAAGCCGAGGGGGTGAATAAACAACAAATATTCGCAGTGGTGGCCAAAACTATGGATGATACTTTCCCCACTCCAACCGAGGGGAGTTCCAGCCAGACAGAAAATCGGGATAGGCCCCGTCATGCCAGAACAGTTCCCTCCAATCCCAACCCTACACCGGGAAAGAATCAGAAAGTTAAGGCGGCACCTGCTGATCCTTTTGCCAGTGCGTCCGACAAAAGTCAGCAAACTTCGAAGTATCTACCCTGAGGTTGCAGAGTCTTCCACGCACTCTACATGCCTTTGTCTAGGGTGCTCCAGATCCTTGCCGAAAGGGGGCACCTTAAACCCCTCGAGCCTAGGCCTCTCTCAAAGAATCTCCCTCCCACATATGATGCTGCCTTGTACTGCGCGTACCACCAGCAAACTGGTCATTGCACCAACAACTATTTTTGTCTTCGTCACGAAGTGCAAGATTTGATCGACAATGGGGTCATCCTCCCACCCACCTCAGCGAAGTCTGTTACTGCTGAGTTGTTAGATTTCGAGGATACTACGAGTATGTGATCAGAAGTTGGACCACCTGCGAGCGGTGCTCAGTGTATTTCAGATGTGGCGTCTGGCATGCACTGTTTTGAGCGTTTGCGGATGTTTTTTTTTTTTTTTTTTTTGTAATTTCTGGCTTGAGTGTTGAGCCATTTCTTTGGTTTTGTTTTGAGTCTGTCTCATTGTCTTGAGTCAGTCTTTTTCCTTAAGGGTCTGTCTTGTTGTACTGAGTCAGTCTCATTGTATAGAATGTCAAGTGATTCCAGGGTTGTTGCCTCGGATACCATGTTTTTGTAATTATCCTTTTGTTTTCTTTTGAGTCTATCTCTGCTGCGGAGCCAGTTGCAACCGGAGGTTTTGAATGAAACAGCTGTGGTTATCATGTTTCCGTGCTTATTGCTACTTTGAGCTAGTTGTGCCAGCAAGTTTAGAATGGACTGGCGGAGCATCTCACTTACTCTTTTGTACCTCGAAATCATTGCATTGACCTAAGTTTTTAAAAACTTTTTGAACACTGAGGTGAAAACGAAGAGGAAGGAATTCCTCGGGTTTTGCAAAATTTGACTAATTGAGAGAAAGAGAGGCGTGCTCAGCCTTTAATGAATAAAATCATGCTTGTTAGTGTGAGTACGAGGAAGGACCCTGGCTTGATCCAGATTGGTTCCACACTATTTTCAGCGTAAGCGATCTGTCGCTTTCTTAAAAACTTTCAAAAACAAAATGTTTTGCGCAGTCCTGCAAAGACCTGTGTGGAATCGTTCTTGAGATTGTGCAGCTTAGGATCGCTCTCAGCCTTGAGACCTGAGCCCTTGCTTTCGAAGCCTTGACCTTGAATTCAGAATGATCAACAGTCAACCGCAATGTGAAGCCTACGTGGCCAGATTTGAAGCAGTCCTCGACCAAGAGGCACCAAAGTCAGATCAAGAAGATCAGATGTCGCCAAAAGAAACTTGCGAAGCTAAATCAGAAGCACCCTTTGGACTAGGGGCAGAAATGTCCGATGTGCTCGAAGAGCCGAAGATGGATCCTTCTGTAAATCAATACAACAGCCACTCTCCTGGTTACGGATGGCTTCAAAACCCTAAAACCATTTGGCATGGACTTGTTACACTTTTACCCTTTGAGAGGCTCGTTGGGCCGAAAACCCGAAAGGGCGACCCAGGCGAAAGTTAGAGCAAGAGAAAAATACAAAAAAGAAAGAAAAAAGAGAAAAAAAAAAAGAAAAAAGAATACAAAAAGAAAAGATGAAAAACAAAAAAAAAGAAGAAGAAAAGAGTTGAAAAGAAAAGAAAAACATAGCTCGCAAGGTTGAAAACCCAGAAGGGCGACCTTGGCAAAAGTTAGAGCGTGGTGAGGGTTAATACACGAGTGTACCTTAATCGGAACTACGTAAGGCTTGATTCCCATGTTTGGGATACGTAGGCAACTTCATCCTGAAGTCCAACCACAAACACTTCCAAATCGAGTGTGTCCATGTAATGGTTTTGATCACCCCTGCCTTCTCTGAATCCAATTAGTTCGGTTGTGACAACCGAAACTACGTAAGGCTTGATTCCCATGTTTGGGATACGTAGGCAACCTCATCCTGAAGTCCAGCCACCAACACTTTCAAAGTGACTGTGTCCATATATTGGTTTTGACCATCTTCATCTTCTCTGTATCCGAGAGTTCGGTCGTGATCACCACTAATGAGAACTGTTCACAGTATGCTGCGGCGTTATCCAGACAAGGGGCAACTTTCCGTTGCCATGAGTCGTCACTTAAACCAAGGGCAACTTTCCGTTGCCGTGCAGTGCCATCCAGACAAGGGGCAATTTTTCATTGCCTCCGATCCGAGGTTGTGCATCTCAAGAGTAAGTTCTGCGCTCGTTGAGCATTGACCGTTTGCAAAAAATAGTTTTTGAGAATTTTTACCGAGGTTGACCATTTTCTCAAAAATCATTTCATTTTCCAAAATTGGAGCATTTTCTGGGACCCAAAAAAGGAGAATTTTCAGTGTTCATAGCCTGACTTGCATGATTTCAATTCAAAAATCGAACAAGCATGTTAATCTGACTCTTATTTTGGCTAAAATTGTTTTAGTAGAAAACCAAAAAAAAAAAATGATCAAAATGATGAACTAGGGGCACAGTTGAGTCAGGCTTCCTGCCTTTTCCCCCGTCGTCAACATACTTGCCAGCAGGGCACTCTACCTGTCAACAAGGGCACAACTAGAGCTGTCTGTAAAGGGCTGAAAGCCCTCAACATCCTCCAAACAACGAGGTAACAAGACAAGTGCGAAGCACGATTTGGAATGGATCAAGATACTCCATTCCCTCATCCGAGGCATCAACTAAACGTCACCTGAATAAATAGCCGTGAGCTAACAGTGTTGGGCATGAACCCACAACCTCTTGTTTATCCATCAACCACCCCGGGGAGGGATATAAAAAATGACAGAGTTAAGAATAGAGAGGTGTACAATGAGACAAAAGTGAGCAAAAGGGTTTTGAGTGAAAAACCGAGTCTGAGGGCCGAGTGATGTGAGGATCACAAATAAGAAAGGGTGGGAATAATACCCGTAGAAACTGGCTCCTCGCGATTTCTGAGGTCTCTCGTCTTTATAACGCGTCTGTGTGTCATGTCTTTTGTTTTGTCTCGATTTTTATTTGGAGTCATTCCGAGCGTGTCTTGTCGTGTTTAGGTTGTTTGCTTTTTGTTTTCCTTTGTTGAGTCGTGATGCATTGTGTCCAGTCGTAGACTCAATACCCTGGTTTGAAAAACCCTTTTTCAATTTCAAAAATTAATCGTTTTGGGTGCTCAGAGTGCTGTGCCATTCTCCACGTTTGTGCAAAACGTGATCTAGTTCTTTCATAAAACCGCAGGGGTTCAACCCAGGACACTTGGAAACAGTGAACATGTGGGTTCTGGATTGCATCCGAGTGTGTTTCAGCTTTAGCAAATTCCACCTTTGTATTCCGTCCTTTCAGATTGAATTAGGTGTATGAGCTGTGTGCAGATTTGAACCAAGTGCTATGTTATGGGCTGTGTGTTGAGAATGAGCAGTAGGTTATTTGAGTTGTTTTGCTGTTGGCCGGTTCATTACCTAATTACTACAATACAAGTGTTTGATTCTCAGACAGGAGATCAATCTCATTTACATTGAGGTGTAATATGAAGTAATACGATGCAGTGTATGAAATGTACCAATGTAACACTTTTTCAGATAAAAAGTTCGTTTCATTTCATTATCTTTTCAAGTACAAAGTTTTGGAGAAAACAAAAACCTGCTTGCGGCAGTACAAGGTACTCAAGCTACCAACAAATGTCTAAAGCGAAACAAAAAAGAAGAAAAGTAGCAAAAGTCTGGATCAATGCTAACTGGTCTCAGGCCCGCGAGTCTGTCCTCGTCCTCTTCCTGGACGAAGGTCCAAGAGCATCATCATCGTCGGCACCATCATCTGAGCCCGAGCCTGAGTCATCTCCGGTCTCCTCCTCGGACGACTCTGCCTCCAACTCCGCCTCTGTCTCCGCCTCAGACTCATCATCATCGGGAACTGGTGCCCGAGAGCTGCTCCCAACATGAGTGCGCCCCGCTTTGGTGTGGGGATACACTGTGCCTCCTCACCCTCCTCCCCGAGCCGAAATAGAAAGCCCAGCTAGAGCACCTCTTGCAGTAGGAATCTAGAATGGAGGCTGAAAAGTGCAAATGGCAAACACATCAGTATGCTACGCAAGACAGTGTATGAATGTTATGAGCAGTGTATCAGTATAAAATACAGTGTATGAGTGCAGTGTATGAATGTTATGAGCAGTGTATGAATGCTGTGAGTAGTGCTGTGAACAGTCTATGGGATGCAGTGTATCAGTATCAGATGCCGTGAGGGCCATATGTCGAGTGCTGTGGTAATAGTGCGATGCACCAGATTGTGTATGGTTTGAGACTGCGGTTGAAGGAACTTACCGGAATGCCATAAATGGTCAGTAGATCGAGGCTCTGCTGGAGCATCCCCATTACAGAGGCGGTCAACTCCAGGGACTGGCGAGTGTACTTGGAGGAAGCCTGCAAAAGTGTTAGAAACATCAGTATTCTGCAGAACATCAAGTGAAGTGAAATGAAATGACAGTGCAAGATACAAAATGCAATAATACATACTGGAGGCAAGTCATAGAACCCGACTAGCTCGTGATCAGCCGGAGGGGGAGCAATGGGGATCTGGTAACTCTTCCCACCCTGCCCTTGGCATGTCATCATCGTGGGCAGTACTAGCCAACTAGCCGCCCGTCCTCTCCGAGTCCCACTCCTACCGCGGACCCGAGCCATCCTCGATGCTCCTACTCCCGCTCTTGCCCTAGCCGCCGGTGCCGCGGGCCTCTCTCGTTCAACTCAATGGCCACTGCTCAAAGGCCACATGATATAGGTCTGGACGTACTCTGCATAGTCGCCCTCGCCTCTGAAATAGTCGCACTCCCAGCCGATGGTGTACTCCGTCATCTCCCGCGGAGTGTACCTCTCTGTATGCCTCACATGAGTGGGAGGAGGCGCAAGAACTGGCTACTCTGGCAAACCTAGGGTCTGGCGCAGGAAGCGCTCGCCCAGGTACCAAGCCCGACAGACCGGGCCCTCTATCAAGATCCTGAAGCGGGACGTCTCCTGAGCGCCCTCATACTGCTCTCGTACCGCGATGGGCAACGAGGCCCATGGTTGCGAGGTGATCTGCAAACAAAATACAGTTCGTTATCTACTGCTATTGAAAATGCAATGCAAAGCGAAGCTTAAATGAACTGCAAGTTCTAAAATACCTCTGCAGTGGTGATGGTATCAAAATAGCGGCGGAAGAATATGAAAGCCTCCTGAGGCCTCCGCTCGCACCTCACGTCGAAGCGGTGAGAGAATGGGATCATGAGTGGCATCTCCTCCTCTGGCACTGGAGCAAGCCTCGTGAAGTAGGCGTATACCCACAACTGTACAGAGTGTAACAGAACAGATATCAATATGCTTATCAGATAAAGCAGAATAAAGAAGAAAGTAGATAAATCAGAAAGCAGTGTGCGATGTGTTGTGTGCAGTGTGTGCAGTGTACAGTCAATGTAAAGCAGATTGCATGTTCGTAGTGTGTACGGTATACAGAGTACAGATAATGTAAAGTAGAAATGTAAAACAAAAGAAGAAGACGTACCTCCCAAGCCCGCCAGTAGCCTCCGAGCAACTGTCCGCTGAGGCGAGAAGATGAGCTCATGTAGCTATAAAGCATGGCCAAACTTGCGCCACCCCAGTCATAGCGGCAAATCTAAGAGACGTCCACCAAAGCGCTCAGCAGACAGAGGGGCACTGTGTTCACCCAGTCGGCGAAAAGGGTCGTCCCCAGCAAGAACATGAGGAAGCCGCGAGCATACTGCTCCTCCTCCTCCTAAGTGGTCGGCGCCTAAATCCTGAAGTGGTCCTCGAACCATGAGTATCTGACGAATCCTGGGCGGGCAAGAGGTGGTAGCTCGCCAAGCAAATGTATCTGGGCAGCCTCCCACTCATCCATGTCTGTGTCAAAGGGGATCGGATCACCCCCTACCCCGATGTCGGTGAGCATCGAGAAGTCAAAGGGAGTCATCGTCATATCTCCCGTGGCAAAGAATTGGAAGGAATCGGTGGTGTCCCACCACCTCTCCACCAAAGCTGCAAGGAGAGGTCTGCTCGCAGTGTGGCGCGAGAGCCCCATGCAGAAAGTGATGAAGCCGGCCTGGTCAATGATACGGCGAACCGCCTCGGGGAGCTCCATGTACCACCCCCGGGCCATGACATTCCCATACCCCCGGAAGGCATGGGAATCCCCCTATGATCAAAACGAACAATTGCGGCGATGTTACAAATCTGGGTGTCGATACACTCAAGATCAGTGAAAATGCAGTACGTGTGTACACGTTTCTAGTTAAACAAATATCGGGTACCAGTGTGCTCACAGTGAACTACAATATGTGATATGCCTGAGTGGTTTAGTGAAAATACAACATGTGTGCGCATGTTCAAATTCAAGTAGATATCGGGTGCCGGTGTGCTCACGGTGAACTCCAACATGTGATGCAACAGTTTGTTCGGATCATGTCAGTGAAAATACAGCATGTGTGCGCATGTTCAAATTCAAGCAGATATTGAGTGCTGGTGTGCTCACGGCGAGCTCCAGCATGTGATGCAACAAGTTTGTTCGAATCATTTCAGTAAAGATACAACATGTGTACGCGTGTTCAAAATTCAGGTAAATGTTGAGTGCGGATGTCCCTGCAGTAAGCTACAGCTTGTGATGTGTCAGTGTGTTTGAGTGGTTCGGTGAAATACAGCGTGTGTGCACGTTTTCAGTTTCGAGCAGATATCAGGTGCAAGTGTGTTCACAGTGGACTACAGCATATGGTATATCAATGTATTCAGGCCAAACACTTAAAAGACAGAATCAAGTGTTGTAGTTATATACTCTACTTTGCAGAAAATGAAGAGGGGAAGAATGTACCTCGGATGCGCCGAAGGGCAGGTGTGACTCTGGCTCGCGCAATAGAAGCTCTAAGGGCACGCCCCTGACAAAAGTCCTGAACTGGCGAAGACCATCAGGAGGTAGCACATGAATCGCCGGCCTATAGGCCGCCGGATCAAACGGTTCAACGCTCAAGGGCAAAAGCTCGGCCTCGGGGTCCATCTCCTGCTCCAGGGGAGTCCCGCCTCGTGGAATATCATCCGCCATGCCAAAAAGGGTGTGAAAATGGCTGGAAGAGTGAAAACGGGGCAAGAATATGAAAACTCAACCGAAAGGTCAACCCCGGGAGGGTGAAAAGTGGCCGGAAAGGCCGGGGTGTAGAAAAGGCACGAAGACCAAGGAAAACTTGAGGGAAACAAGCCCCGAGTGGTGGAAATGGAGAAAAAGGCACCGAAACAAAAATTTGTTCGGTTCAAAATGTTCGAAACGCGAAGGAGATCGCAAATCGAACGACGAAACGTGCTCTAAAACGCGACAAATGTGTCGATCGAAGATGGGAAAATAACCTAGAGAGAGGGGGGCAGACTGATTTTCGAACTAGGGCAAAGTGAGAAATGAGGGCTAGAAGCCCCATATTTAAAGACCCGTGCCGAAATGTCAAAACTGCCCCGAACAGGTACTTTTGGCCGGTCGGCCATATTGTTGGCCGGTCGACCAAATAGATGGCCGGTGGCCTTATTTTGTGGCTGGTGGATGGCCGGTGGACTCCCCTCATGGCCGGTGAGCCTCCTACACCTTTGTTTGGGTCTTTGATATGGTTTGGGGCCTTCATTGCTCAAGATAGTGCCTCCATTGCTCAAAACAGTGCAAGAAAATGCATTTCCGAAGCTTAACCGGTCTCTGTGCCGTGTCTTCTGTGCATAGCACTCGAATACGTGCGAGGTGTATCCCTTTTGTATCCTTTTTGTTTCTTCCGAGATTCGAAAGTTTCCCCACATGCATACGTTACAACGTTTTGTTGTGAAACGCGCATTGGTTATACGTCATTTCACTCGCCTCGTTATGCACACATCTCGCATTGTCATGCGCATGTCATACTTGCATTAGTATGCACATTCTTTAGGTTGCATCGTCATGCGCACCTCACATGCATTGTCATGCATATCAAGTGACGCGCATTATCGTGCATTCGAGTCCACATGCATTGTCATGCATTCCAAGCGACATGCGTTGTCGCGCATTTAAGATCACGTGCATTGTCATGCATTTTGAAAGACATGCATTGTCACGCATTCAACCTCACATGCGTTGTCATGCATATCAAGCGACGCGCGTTATCGCACATTTGAGTTCACGTGCATTGTCATGCATCTCAAAAGACGTGCGTTGTCACGCATTTGCATCATTTGCATTTACATTCATTTCAAAAAACAAAAAAAAAAAAAAAACATGCATCATTTGTATTTACATGCATTTCAAAAAACAAATAAACAAAAAAAAAAAAAAAAAAACATGCAGCATTCGCACTTTGCATGCATTTCAAAAAACAGAAAAACAACAAAAATAACATGCATATGTCATGCATCATTGCATATATTGCATACGTCATGCATCATTGTATATATTGTATATGTCATGCATCATTGTATATATTGCATATGTCATGCATACACTATAAATAGTGCATATGTCATGCATCATTGTATATAATGCATTGTACATAATATTACATTCCATTGCATATTGTATATATTGCATTGTAGCTTGCATGCATTCATTGCATCACCTCCATCCACGGCTTGCGCCTTTCCATGTTGAGCTTGGTCTGGTATGTGCCCATACTTTTCGCATTGAAGCATAGTTATGATATTATGTGTACGTGCCTATTCCACTGCTGGTATTGTGGTTTGAGGGTGACGGCACCGTTTCTGTGTTAGACGCAGCTTGTTTGTGTCCATGCCTTTTCTAGGCAAGATACGGTTTGGCCGTAGGCCTTTTCCACTGCATCCATTGCATTCTCCCTAGCAGATCGCATTGTACATATCTATTGCATATTGTATATATTGCATCGTAGCTTGCATGCAGTCATTGCATCACCTCCATCCACGGCTTGCGCCTTTCCTTGTTGAGCTTGGTTTGGTATGTGCCCATATTTTTCACGTCGAAGCACAGTTATGATATTATGTGTACGCGCCTATTCCACTGCTGGTATTGTGGTTTGAGGGTGATGGCACCGTTTCTGTGTTAGACGAGGTTTGTATGTGTCCATGCTTTTCCTAGGCAAGACACGGTTTTGGCCGCAGGCCTTATCCACTACATCCATTGCATTTTAGCTTGTAAATATTGTATTGTGCATAGCTTGCATGTCATGCATCTTTCCTTACATGCATTGTAGTGCATTCCTCCTTACTTTGCATATGTCATGCATTCATTGTAAATAGTGCATTGTCATGCATTCATTGTATATAGCTTGCATTGCCATGCATGCATTGTACTGTACATAGTTTAGTATTGCATGCATTCACTGCATCATCCATCTATGGCTTACGCCTTTCCTTGTTGAGCTTGGTCTGGTATGTGCCCATACTTTTCGCGTTGAAGCACAGCTATGATATTATGTGTACACACCTAGTGTTGTGGGTGACGGCACCGTTTCTGTGTTAAACGTGGCTTGTTTGTGTCCATGCCTTTCTTAGGCAAGCTATGTTTTGGCCGCATGCCTTATCCATTGTATATATTACATTGTAGTGTAATTTGTTGTGTCCAGCATTTAGGATCACGGTCTTTCCTCAGTGGGTCATTTCCCCACTTATGTCATTCCACCCAATTACTTGTTCTTGTGTTCCATCTACATCACTCATAGTTCTGCATGTGTACGCGCCTATTCCACTGCTGGTATTGTGGTTTGAGGGTTGCGGCACCTTTTCTATGGTAGACGAACTTTGCATCTCCATCATCTTTATGACATTTGTGTGGTTTTTGAACCGTTCATGATTTGATCATGATTCAATTGCATTGCATATCATTTGCATTATTTATACGTAGATTTGTAAATGTCGCATATCATTTTGCATCCATTCCGCATTGTTCTGCGTTGTCACGCATAGGTTGCATTGTCATGCACTCCTACACTTGTGTTGTCATGCAGCTTTCGATTGCATTGTTATGCATGTTGCTAACAACATTGTACCTGTTAAGTTTCTCTCTTTTACAGGCACGATATTGTACGTACGGTTCATTTGAAGCTGGCGCGACCAGACGAACTGCACAGGTATTGTATTCTCCACGTCAAGCGTATCAAGAATTGAATAATTCTCTTGCACCCTCTCTGCATTGTAGTGTAGTCTGGTTTGTGCTAGCTTACAACTGTTGCATTGTTTTGCTTCGTTACAGCTTTCTTTGCATGATCATAAGTTATGTTCGGCTTCTTGCATTGTTAGTTACATTTTGCCCCCGCCTTCGGGCACATATCTTTATTGTCTTGCATGTTTTGTCTAAGTCTTCGGCCTTGTCAAAAATGGGTCATCTCTGGGCTTTGACATTCACTCCCGTCATTATTATGACTTTCGAGTTCTATCAAAGAGGGGCAACTGTAGACACCCCATTTTTGACAGTCCTCAAGACTTAGACGTCATCAGCTGAACACTCAGTGATGATCCATGTTTGTGTTCGTCTTGAGTTCCCGGAGGTCTCGGCCACACGCCTTGCCTTAAGACCTCTCGACTCGGCTGTTTTGCGTTTGGTTTTGCACCAAACACTTGTGTTTTGCTTCTGAGGGGCAGGGAATGGCTTGTTGACCATCCCCACGCCTCACCGGCCATGACTTGAGGCCACCGGCCACTGTTTTGTTGCCATCGGCCAAATGTTTGGCTGGCCGGCACTATTTTGGTCGGTTGACCATGTATTTGGTCAATTTGGCATTTTTGGCTGGCCGACCACTATGCATCTGCTTTTGTAGATATTTTTATGCCAGTTGTGCTAGCTGGCATACACTTTGCACCCCCTCTATACACGTGTATGGAGGGATTTCACTCTTGCTTAGCTTGTTTTGTAAGCTTTGCAAGAGTGATCCTCTATAAAGGGAGGGCCTCTCCTCCCTCCTCAAGGGTTACAAAATTTTTCTAGAGGGTCTTGAGATTAGCGTTTGAGTTTTGTATCTATCTATCTCTATATCTCCCTCTCCCTTTGTATTTGTGTGTGTTTAGGTGTGTTTAGCCTTACTTTTGTGCATAAACACCTACCATTACACCTTCCCTTGGTTGCTGAGGCATTAGAGGGTTGTTCTTGGACTTCTTGAGTTGATCTAAGCTTGGAGAGGCTGTTGGAGCATTGTTCTTGAAGGACGTCTTCAAGGGTAAGAACTTTACCTTTAAATACCCCATTTTTGCATAGTCCTTTTGCCTACCTTGCATCTATTTTTGACCTTAGTGTATAACATATAAAAGTCTTGTTTTTGAGCTTAGTGTTGTTTAAGGTTGTTTTCGTGTTTGGGGTTGTTTGACCCCTCTTAGGCCTTGTTTGGCCCCCATTTTGTGCTATTTTGGTGAGATTCGGGACCACCTTGTTTGGGACTCCTCACCACTGAAATCTTGAGGGATTTCAGTGGTGAGGATGGTGGTTTGAGGTCCTAAGAAGGAGAGGGACATCCCCTCCCCTTGTTGTCTTCAAAATGTGTAATTTTTGCCTCATGTGTGAGCACCATTTTTAAGTTCACGTTGGCCATATCTTAAGTGTTATTTGTGCTGATTTTGCCATAATATAGCACTATTTTTACTTGGTTTAGACACACCATGCATGCCTTGCATACTTGTCTTGTAATGCCATATTTTGCCTTAACATGCTTTAGGCTTTGACCTTTGTTCTAGCATGATTTTGGCCAAGCTTTGTGAAGCTTTTGTGTATGTTTTAGTATGCTTTAGCTCTATTTTTAGTTGCTTTTGCCATGCTTGACATGCTTTGTATCGCCACCTTGCATTTTGGCTTGCTAGTCTCGGGTGTATGAGTGTTGAGCATGCATTGTTTGGCTTGTTTCAGTGGTTTGGCACCACTTATAGCATCATTTCAGTCCCCATGGTATGCTTTTATTTTTGCATTTGATGCTCCTTTAATGCTTTAAAAGGTTGTAGTCTTGTGCTCCATGTTTGGCCTCTTTTGTATGCTTCCATGTGTAAGTCATTTAGATGCCATCTAAGTGGGTTTTGAGGTTCATTTTAACATGCTAAAACTTTGATTTTAGTTGTTTAAATCATGCCATGTTTGGTCTTGCTAAGTGTAGTTCAATGCCTCTTTGGTGAGCCTTAGGCTTTAGGCTTGGTTGCATGATATGCTCGCTGTGCTTAGTTGGTTTGGAATCTCTTATAGCATGATTTTCACAGCTCAATTTGCATGCCATTAATCCATGATTGTCCTCTTTTAAGTGTGCTTCAAAGTTGCCCTTTGGTGCTTAAGTTTTGAACCATGTGTGCATGCATGTTTGTGTGTATTTTGGCCCTCATTTCCCTAGCATTTGGCCACTGTTTTGGGCTTGTTTAGGAGCTGTCCAAATTAGTTTAAGTCCCTCCTTTGCATATTGTTGCATGCTCACCTTGTGTATTGCTGCATACTTGGACTATCGCACGTGTTGCATGCTTGAATCATGTTGCATTTGGCATGCAATCTCCTTTGATTAAGTTGCTTAACATGTTGCATGCCTTACATGCTTGCTTCTTTAGATTACATCTTGCATGATTGGTCATTAGCATAGTGGTCCATGCCTTGCATGCTTGTTTGCTTAGGTTGAGTGCCTAGTGCACATTGCTTACTTGCATGCTCGTGTTGCACATCTAGTTAGCATGCTTAGGTTGCATTTGGCATGCATGTCATGCCTCCTGATCAAGTGATAGAGGTTAGGCCATATGTGTTTAATTGGTTTGCATTTCATTTGAAATCAAAATGCACACTTGGCCTCTTTGGCCATCACGCATTGAAATGCATGATTGGTGGCCCGAGGGTCAAGTCCCAAACTCCTTTGAGTCATAAACATGATAAGGAGAGTGGTTGGTACAAACATTGCTTGAAATGCATTGCAATACCTTGCTTGTCCTCTGTTGCTGTCAAAGCAGGATTCTGCAGGCTTAGATGGCCGACCGACCTCATTCAGTGCCGACCGGCCATCCATTTATAGTCGATGGCTTCATTTGTGGTTGATGGCCACTTACCTTTGGCCAGTGGTGTTCCCCCTTGGCCGGTGGTGTTCCACAATGTTCAGAGAGTGTTCTTTGGGAATTGTGCCATTTTCAGAGAAGCAGAGTAGGGTAAACAGAGGCAGCTTGTGCATGGCATTGGATTTCCGGGCGAAGCCAATCTAAGCACACGTGCATCCCTCTTCCCGAGGCCTTTTAACGCTTTCCTTAGCTTAATTGATTTGTTCAATAATTAGGTGGTCTGTAACTATTTAATTAGCTTGTCAGTTGATTAAATTGTATTATTCTTTTGGTCCCTCCGAGTGAGGATAAATTTGTAATAAGTGTTGGTGCGTGTGTCCATGTTTTCCAACCCCCACTTCTTTCTCCCTTTTACTTAGCTGCTTTGATGGTTAGTATTAGGGCATGTTTAATTTAGCATACCTTATGCTATGCATGCGTGCATCATTCATCTGTCTTGCATGCATCGGGCTCGGCGCATCATGCTAACCGCATAGCATTTCAATTCTGAACTTGAATACGTGCATCGAGTTGTTGCCTTTCACATGTCATCCTTAGATTAGCCGAGCCTATTCTAATGGCATTCTATATGCGATGCATTAGCCATTTGTTAACTTGAACTAGGATCATGTATGATTACTAACTAGTTCATTGCTTTGGCACGGAGTCCGATGTAAGTATTTATGCTTTAGCATCTCGCATGAGTGTGAATGTTAACATGACAACATGCTTACCATGTGGCTATGTGCTTATGTGATATTACTACCTGAATGCTTGTGGGTGAAGGTTGGATTGTTTGAGTTCGAACAACTCATTGAAATCTGTGTTTTAGCCTACTCGCGAGTAGCAAATTCCAAACCATTTTCCAAACGAAGGGATATGCAATGCTTTATTCCAAATTAGGCGATCTAGTCTATATTTTTGTATTGTGCGCATCACATAGTAAATCTAGGCTAATAACCAGAATAAGAGCACACAACGTTTTCAAAACAAGATATCATGGTTAGTAGAGGCCGATCTTTGATCGGGCGAGAGGGGGTGCTCGTAGCTGACCTTGCCCAATCGTACCCAAGTTCCCAAGCCGAGACAACTTTGGTGATGATAGATACGTGGCCTTAGGCAAACGAGTCAGGGTTTCCTAAATTTCCCCATAAAAAATATTTAGGTGGCAGCTCTGTATCTGGCAAAGCAGTCCATGTTTGGCACTTCTTTACAAAAATCTGTTTTCCAAAACGATTTGCCGGATTTGGACTCTTTGGTTCAGATTGAGAACCGTAACAATTTGAGTCCGAACTGTATCATTGAGGCCCACGCGGGCGCGTCTACACTCCCCGATGAAAATCATCTTTGCCCATCAAGGTCTCGACCAATGTCAAATCGATACAACTCTTACCTTCTTTCAGATATTGGGCCACTTTGATCAACTGAATGCTGGTTCTACCACAACTATGGGCAAGAATGAAATGCGCAAGCATGCGTAAGCAGAGAGCACGTTGCCGAAAACCTCGCTAGAGAGGGTCGCCTCCATCACCAATGTTAGGAAACCAATGAATCAAGCTGGGTATATCTAGCACTCCATCATGGGCCAACAATTGAACTTCATGCAAATTAAGCCTACACATTCATCCCAAAGCCTAAGTGTGGCCAAAACGGGGTTGAGGCGTGATTTCTTCATCGCATTGGGTTTCTGTCAATGCTCGAAATTCTTCAAGAGTCAGGCACATTTCCTGTGTTCTAAAGTGAAATACATGCATAATTGGGTCCCAACATCAGGCCACGACATGGAGGAATAGAAAGCAAAGTGGAGTATGACTTAATAGAAAAAGCTCATTTATGTTGAAACCTTAGAAATTTACCTTTTCTGTGCCATCTAAAGTGGCTATCCAATCTGTGAGCTTCTCGGCAAGGAATATCTCCATTTGCGGAAAAAAAAAAACAGCAAAAATGAGGTTCTGGTGAACAAATCACGAAGAAAAACCTTTTGCAAAAGATAAGGTTGTGAGTGGAGGCCAGCTGTCAGCTGTCTGGTGAATTCATCACAAGTGGTTGGCCACCCACTTTTAGTGGCCGGCCGTCCACTTGTGGGCCTAGCAGTTTTGGCAGTCTGGTTTTGTCTTCGTCTTTGTGTTTTAAGGTCCTTTTTTGAGTCTTTTGGTTTTAGAAAATGTGCATATCTATGTTTAAGTTGTTTTTGTTTTGTTTATCGAGTTGTATTTTGTATTTTGGTCATTAGTCGACTCATTACCCGATTAAGAACATCGTGCCAATACAATTTTTTTATTTTTGGTTTCAAATTCAACTCCATTTTCATTCTGCAAATATGGTACTCGTGATGCAAAAACAATAACTTTTTTCATAAAATTGTAGGGTTTTCTCCCTATCATAGTTTTTACAAAAAAGAGTATAAGTTTCAAAAGCAAAATAAAAGCCCATCTAAAGCTATACATGTGCTGAACTACCAAAATAAAAGAAACTAAGAAAAAAAGTCCAAAAATCGATGCCAGTCATCTCAAGCTCGAGAGGCCCTCTTCATCCTCTTCCTCGGACGGGACTTAGGGGCACTGTCTCCGTCAGCACTGCTATCAGAATTAGACTCTGAGCTAGTGCTTGTCTCATCTTCTCGACTCCCTGACCTCGAGCCAGCATCATCACCCCCGCTCTCAGACGACTGAGAATTTCAGCTCACTGCCTCCTCAGAGTCGTGGGTCTCAGTATCATTCCCGCTCAATAACGGCTCGGACTTGCTGCTCAAGCTCCGAGCCTCCTGCCTCTGCCTCGACCTCGGCACTCAACCCAGCTGCTTGTTGGGGCCTGTCTACCTCTCATTCATGTCGTTGGAGAAGGTGCTACTGCTACTGGTGTCCTCGGTACAAATGGGATCTAGAAAACAATTGACGACATACAAGATACAATGTATGCATGCGGAATGAGTGCAAAAGGCACAGTATGAGTGCAGTGTGTTAGTGCAGTGAATCAGTGTAGTGTGGAATGGTGTGAATGTTATTGTATACGTATCAGTGTACCAGTGGAAATGTGATAGTGTGCACAACAGTGTGAGGTAGCAGTGAAATGTATGTGGAAAACATGAAAAAAATATCTGGATACCGTGGAGATCAAGCAACGTCTCTCTCCTCTGCACCATGCCAGTCAGAGAAGCAACCAGCTACAGCTGGCCCTCTGTGTACTCAGTCGGTGCCTGCAAGTGCATTTGAATGATCAGTATCGGGAATAATTAATATCTGGAAAGGGAAAGTTCAGTTACAAGCTGTAAAGTGTGGTTCATACCTGAGGTGCGCCACGGGCTCTAACATACCCATGTCGTGTCTCGGCTGGCTCTATTGGGATCTGATAAGCTTACCTGGTCGACTACCAACATGTAAGCGCAGTGGGAATCACTGGCCAACCAGCAACCTACACGATGGAAGGGACCTCTCCGACACCGGCCTCGGTCTCCTAGGTAGCCTCACTAGCCAAGGCAGCACTTGCTACATCACTCGCGTGAATGCCCGTCAAAGGGTGCATAAGATGAGTCTGGATGAAATTCACATAATTGCACTCAGCTCTAAAATAGTCGACATCTATCCCCCACCATAAATTGAATAATAGCCCCAGTCGGGAGGGTATCTGTTGTCTTCGTGGATGCTGGAGGTGGCATAGGAATGACTAAGTTGAGTGAGCCTAGAGTTTGGCATATGAAATGCTCACCCAAGAACCAAGCCTGGCAAACTAGGCCCTCTAACAAAATCCAGAATCGAGATGTGGCCCAAGCCCCGGCATATTGGTCCCTCACTTTGGCTGGCATCGTCGCTCAAGGCTGCCACATGATCTGCAAACAGAGAATGTATAGATTGTTAGTTGCCATCAATTGTCGAAGTATGAATCGAATAGTAGTAAAGCAAAAATGATTGTGAATTTCGGGTTACCTCGTCAGCAACCATAATATTGAAGTATCGGAGGTAGAAGGCAAAGGTCATATCATCACGGCTTCGGCTCCAGAACCGGCCATCATATCGCCACGAGTAAGGCACGATAGGAGCGATCTTATCTATTAGCTCTGAAGCCAAAGCCGAGAAATAGGCATAAACCCATAACTATAAGAAAAGGTCAGTAGTGTTATCAATAATGTGTCAACAGATATAAAATAGAAAGTGTAAAGCAGAAAGCATAAGTTGTGAATAGATGTAAAACATAAAGTGTAAAGTAGAAAACACAAGTTGTGAATAGATAAAAAACAGAAAGTGCAAAGCAGAAAGCACAATGTGTCAGCAGAAAGTACAAAAATAGAAAGGTGTTGTACATACCTCCCAGGCTCTCCAGTATCCTTTGACCCGCTCTCCCTTCATACGAGAAGTGGAACTCATATAGCCATAGAGTGTGGTGAGGCCAGCTCTACCCCAGTCGTAGAACTACACTCGGGGCAAGGTCATGAGGGCGTTCAGTAAGTACAAACCCACGGTGTTCCACCTGTTTGTAAACAAGGTGGTACCGAGTAGGAACATCAAGAAGCCCCGGACGTACTACTCTACCTCCTCCAGTGTCTCAGGCTCACTCCCGCGGAAATTCTCAGAGAACTAACTGTATCTCGCAATCGCTAGCCCGTATAGAGGTAGGCGAGCTCTAAGCAAGTAGATCTAAGCCGCTTCCCACTCGCCTATATCCATATCAAAAGGGATCAGATCACCCCATACTCCTGAGCCTGTGATCATGGAGAAGTCATAGAGAGTCATCGTCATCTTCCCAGCTGAAGAGAAATTAAAAGAATTTGTGGTGTCCCACCACCTCTCTACCAACGCTCCGAGTAGAGCCCGGCTCGCCATGTGTCGTGAGAGCCTAGTGCAGAATAAGTTGAAGCCGGCCTCATCAACAAGGTCGTAGACCTCGAGAGGGAGCTCATAATACCAATCTCTAGCAATCACTGCCTCGTAACCTTTGTAAGAATGGAAGTCCCCCTGTGGCAAAGAAAGAGTGAATCAGATGAAAGACGATAGTAAAAGAGCATTCAGATGAAAGGCAGTATAAGAAATACAGTTAAATGAAAGGCAAGAAATCATGAAAATAACATTTGTACCTTAGAAGTGCCGTAGGAAAAGTGGAGTACGGCTTTCTCGACAAAACGTCCTCTGGCATACCACTAGCAAAATCGTCAAAATGCATCATGCCGCTAGGTACCAGTATGTGCATGCGAGGATGATAAGTGACCAGATCAAAGGGCCGTATCCTTAGTGGTAACGGCTCAGGCTCGAGTCCTAGAGCGAACTCTATCTCGACGTCAGCCGCAAGGCCTTCTGCCACATCGCCGACCTCAGCAACTGCCAGCTCCTTGACCTCCACAAGGGGTGAAAGTGCAGGTGGAACCTCTGGAATGGCCTCACCATGAGGAATGTCGCCTGCCATCTGAAAAATGGGTGAAGACTGGTGAAAAAGTGAAAAAAATGAAGAAAAATAGGGAAAACTTGGAAAAAGTCAACCCTATGAGAGAGAAAATGAGAGAAAAAGTCAAAACCCGAGAAAGTTCAGGAAGCCCGAGAGAAACTCGAGGCAAACAAGCCCAAAGTGATGAAAATGCAAAAAAATAAAAATAAAAATAAAAAATCAACGTAAACAAAATTCGTTCAATTCAAAGTGTAGAGGATCAGAGAAGTTTGCGTGGGGCATTGGAAAGCGCGTACAAAGCATAAAACTAGAGAGAGGAAGCACCTAGAGAGAGAGGGAGAGTGTTTTTGGACTTGGGTGTGTGACGAAATGAAATGTGGTGATGTGTATATAGAGACCCATGCCAAAATTCCAATTTGGCCCTCGATTTTACATTTGTGGCCAGCAATCCTCATTTGTGGCCTAATGCTATTTTGTTCCTCTTTTGTCGTAGCAGTGCATGAGAGGTTCTTTTCTGGGTCTATATTGGTGTTTGAGGAGCTCGAAATTGTGTTCCGATTGTTTTGTTCCCAATACTCGTTGTGTTCCGATGTGTGAACGTTCTCGAGTTGCCAATATGAACACAGTGTATCCTTTTTGAGCATGTTGCAAAGTCTCTAAGGGGTAAGTCGGAGGTTGTCACCGAAGATCACTTTTGTTCATTCTGTCAAATTACATATTTGTTCTCTACTGTTGCATAGAATGTGCGTTTGCACATACACTTATGTTGCACGCATGCCCTGCATTGTTCATGATTCATGTATAGAACATGCTTTCGATTTTGCATGGAATATGCTCTTGTTTCTTGCATAGAACATGCTTTCAATTAACATCATACGTCGGTTGTCTATCTTGCATGGAACATATGTTGTCACCGTATTGATTTGTAATCTTACTCATCTTTGTGCATCTATCACACTTGTTTACTTTGTGCATTTATCGCACTTGTTCACTTCATGCATCTATCGCACATTTTCATGACATTGTATATTTATTGTAGAGTCTCATACCTTTTGCCTTTATCTCACGACGCGTGAAACGTGACCTTGAGCGATTTTTATCTTTGGAAACGTGAAGCGCGGCCCTAAGAAATTTTTCTCCTCCTCTCATGATTTCAGCGTGATTAGAGCATCTCAAGACGCTTGAAACGCGACCCTAAGATATTTTTCTCCTCTCCCCATGATTTTAGCGTGATTAGAGTATCTTAGGATGTGTGAAACACGACCTTGAGCAGTTTTTATCTTAGGATGTGTGAAACGCGTCCCTAAGTAGTTTTTCTCCTTTTCTCACAATTTCAGCGTGATTAGAGCATCTCAGGACGCGTGAAACCTGAGCAGTTTTTTTTCCTTTTCTCATGATCGGAGTATCTCAGGACACGTGAAATGCGACCCTGAGCGGTTTTTATCTTAGGACGTGTGAAACGCGGCCCTGAGCGATTTTTCTCCTCTTTTTACGATTTTAGCGTGATTAGAGCATCTCAGCACGCATGAAGCGTGACCCTGAGCGGTTTTTCTCCTCTTATCATGATTTTAGCGTGATTAGAGTATCTCACAATGAGTGAAACGTGACCGTGAGCGATTTTTCTCCTCTTCTCACGATTTTAGCATGATTAGAGTATCTCAGGACACGTGAAACGCGACCCTGAGTGGTTTTTCTCCTCTTCTCATGATTTCAGCATGATTAGACCATCTTAGGATGAGTGAAACGCGACCGTAAGCGATTGTTCTCCTCTTCCAAAGATTTCAACGTGATTAGAGTATCTCAAGACATGTGAGTCGTGACTCTGAGTGGTTTTTCTCTCCTCTTTTCATGACTTCGACATGGTTAGAGTGCTCATATTGGGTTCTTTCTACGTGAAATCCAGTTCAATTTCATCAATATGTTATTATCTAGTTATTGCTTATTGCATCTGTTATTGCATTTGAGCATCATCCTGCATGATAATGAGCGTTCAGATAGCCGACTTCGTGAGGCATGTGACTCCAGTTTTCAAAGTATATTTTTCGGGCATATCATTTGCATCCTGTCTTAGAACTATACTGGTTTGATTCCTTGTAAAGGGATACATAGGCAGCTTGCGAGCTCAACCAATTTTATTTATGTCTTGATTGTTTGCCCAAGTCTTATGGCCTTGTCAAAATGGGTCGTCTTCGAGCTTTGACATTCACTCACGTCATTGCATGACTTCGAGTTCTATCAAATAGGGGCAACTATAGACTCCCCATTTTTTATGGCCCTTAAGACTTGGGCACCATTGATTAATCACTGAAAGATGAATGTGTACGCTTGTCAAATGCTTGACTTCCTCAGAAGGAAACCTCAGTGTTGAACCAAAAAACCTTGTGCCTTGTTTTGGACCAAAACAGTGGTTTTTCAGGCCTGAGCCTCCAGGGACCTGTCGTCCACTAATGTGGCATGCCGGCCACTAGTGCAAAAAACCAAATATTTTTTGCCAACTATCCTTACAGATGTACGCACCATTTCAGCTGTGTTTATAAGGATATTTTTTAGGGTCTCTCATATATTTCTATATATAGATAACCCTCTCTTTTGTTTACAAGGTTAGAAAAAGTTTGGAATTTAGAAAATTTGGAGAGCAAAAATTTGTAAAATATATCCCTCTCTCTCTCTCTACAATTCTCTCTCTCTCTCTCTCTCTCTCTCTCTCTCTCTTGCAACTTGCATAACCTTTGCCTAAACACTCTGAGCCAAACCTAGAGAGTTCCTTGCTGAGGTGGTTTGAGCTTGCATTTTAGCTCTTGATGAACTTAGAGAGTGTGAAATTAGTGGTTTGTAACTGAGGGGATCGTTCATCTTTAAGAGGTGTAAATTCTAGTGCTTTTGTACCATCTCTACACTACTTATTTTCTATCTTTTTTTGTTGTTTTTAAGTTGGTTATAACCTATCTTTTTGGGCTGAAACCTGTGGTTTAAGACCATTAAAGGTAGAGGGGTTGATAACCCTTCTTTGAACCTTGCTTCTAAGGCCTTTACCCTTGTATTTCCCACCTTCTCATCAACTTTTTTTGAGCTTTTTACTACTGATTTTCAGAGATTTTTCAAAGGATAAAATCATGTTTTGAAGTCTCAAAAGTTGAGGGGTTAGCCTCCCCTCCTTGTGCTTGTGTGCTGGTTTTAATCCCTCAATATTTTAGCTAGTTATGGTAGTTGTTTTTTTTCTTAATTCTAGCACTTTTTTTGTATTGTTTTAGGACTATTTTTGTGAGTTACCTTCATCCATGCTTTGTATAATGTACTTGTAGTGTAATGGTCCTTGTAGGCGTGGTGGGGCTTTAGCCACCAACCTATTTGAGTTGATAGTATTTATTTCTTAATTTTCATACTTGTTTTCACCTCTAAGCATCTCTGCAACCTCCCTCATTTCTTGGTTTTTCTTTTGCTATGAGAGTGGTTTCAAACCGATTGTTTGTTTAAGCTTGAGATTGAGGTTGTTGTGCTTAATGGTTTAATCCCTTTGGGGGTTCATTACCAACGGCATGACATCTCTCTCAAGCCTAAAACAATAATTGGTTTGGTACTTCTCTCCTTTAGTGGACTTAAAGCTCATTATTGGACATCAATTGATTAAGGAATGGAAGGTAATTAAAATGAAGTAATAAAACTTGGACTAAAATGGAGCAAGATAATAAAATCAACTTAGGTTCAATCGGACGTTAATTGAACTTATTGAGTCTTGAGTTGTTTCATACTTGTTAGTAATGTAAATGGTTCAAGAGTCAATGTCAACCACTTCCCTTGATGAAATTGTGATAGGGAGGAGGTTTGCGAGTCTTTCATTATGCATTTATTGAAATTGTGTCCTTAGTTCATAAGTCATCATGAAATTGTGTTTATTGATGGCTTGCGAATCAAGCCTACCCCTTCTTTGGCCTGCTTGCTGATAAAGAGAGGCAAGGTGGACAAACAACCCCTGAGAATACTCTGGTTTCTGCTTTGTTTGTTCTCTGTTGCTGCAGGAAAGAACTAGGCCACTTTTACTGGACGGCAACCCACTACTAGTGGCTGGCCGCCCACTACTTCTGGGTTGCTGGGCACTTTTTCTGGGCAGGCAGTGTCCTTTTTCCAATAAAGTAGAGCAAAGGCTGAGGTGACAAAATAGTGCAATTTTCTAACTGTGCAACAGAGGCATTCTGGTAAAAAAAATGGAGAGCATTATCGGGTGGGAATCCACATCCATGCATGAGCCATTCTACGATTCTCGGGATCCATTTAAATGATGTTATAATATTAATATGTTGTGCTTGGAGTAGCGGATTTGTAACTAATTAGTTAAAATAGCTAGTTAGTCTTGTGTTCTACTTATGTAATTGGCTAGAATAGTTAGTTAAATTGGTTGTTATAATAATTAGTTAATTAGCAAGTATAATTAATTACACCGGAGACCCCGGGACACTTTTAGCTTCTACCGTCGTTTCTTCGACACCATCACCCCCACTGAGGTATGTTTTACTTACAGTCCGTTTGAAGCTTCGCTTTGATGTGTACATTTCATGTCAAGAGATAGTCAATCAGATTTCGCTTTCAGTCGTTCGGCGTAGTGGGCTCCACTCCCGGTGATACGAGATGTATGCTGCGCCACCGAGACCTCGCTCACGGATTCTCTGGAGGGCCCGGCCTGCTTGCCTGCACTGGTGAGCGCTTCTTGCGTCAGACCCTGGGATTGCCGGAGCAGATAGTTCCGATCCAGCCTCCCGAGCACATGAGGGACACCGAGAGATTTTCGGTGCAGCAGATGGAGGACTACACTCTTGGCTGGGCCATAGATGTGGATGCCTACAGGGGCGAGGGCGACTATTCTGAGTACGTCCGGACCTTCTTGATGCGGCCTCTGAGCCGGGGCTCCCGAGCTGATCCAGAGAGACCTGCGGCGCCAGCGGCCCGGGCAGAGACAGGAGCAGGAGCGGGGCCATCACAGAGGGCTCGAGCTCGCGGCAGGAGGGGGGTGCAGAGGGGACGAGGGACGGGCTGGCCCGCTCTACCTACTATGTTGACTTATAGGGGGCAGAGCGGGGAGACCTACCAGATCCCTTTTGCTCCTCCTCCGACTGGTCACGAGTTGGCCGGCATTCCCGAGTTGCCTCCGGTATGTATTACTTTATTTCTGCATCTTGCATTGTCTTCTCATTTCAGTTCATTCAGATATCCCACGGAATACTGATGTATTTAATACTTTTGCAGACTTCCTCCGAGTATACCCGATCGGAGTCAATGCCTCCTCGGGGATGCTGCAATGACTCTCGATGCTTTGGCCGCCTACGGCTTGCCGGTATGTTTTACTGACCACGGTCTCGAATCATACTCTGTTTCGCATAATCTGCTATACTGCACAAAAATCTGATAGACTGCTCACGGTTTTCATGCATTGCACTTATACACTGCATTCTGTACTGACAAACTGCTCACGGCATCCACACACCGCACTCAGACATCGTGATTCTCAGATCGACAACCGCCACGGCATTCACACACAGTACTCGAGACATCGTGATTTCAGTCCGATAAACCGCCACGCTTTTCGATGTATTTGTTCTTTGTATTTTCACCTCCTTTCCCGATCCCTCCAAAGGGGTGACCTTTGCTTCCTGGGCCTCCGTCTCTACTCGGGATGGCAGGATCTTCCTCGTACTGCAGGCGTGGTCATGTGGGGAGCACCACGAGCTCCAGCCTGTGGAGATGGGGAGTCGGAGGCGGGATCGAGTCATTTATGAGGAGGTTGGGGGTAGCTCGGGATCGGCTCCGGCAGTGGCAGCCGACGATGCCTTTGTGCTTCGCCAGAAGAGGGCGAGGATGCACTTAGGCATGAGGCCTACTGCTGATGATGATGATTTTGTTACTTCTTTTCTTTGTTTCTTTTCTTGTACTTTTCTCTTTTTAGTAGATAGAGTACTGTGTACTGCCGCAGGCAGATTTTTGCTTTTTTTCAAACTATGTACTTGAAAAAGATGATATGAAATGGACTTTTTATCTGAAAAGTGTTATATTTACATATCTCGTACTTTGCACTGCACTGCATCATATTACTCCTCAAATGTAAATGATACTGATCTGTTATCTGACAATTGGACACCTGCACTGTAATACTCAAATAACCAACTAACTAAACAGCAAAACAGCTCATACAAACCACTGCTCAAACTGAACATACAACCCATACTCTGCTGAGGATTGGGGCTACATACGGCCTGCGATACAATACTCGGTTCATTCTGCCCACAGCAAACCTTGAATGAATAACCCAATCTGACAAGACGGATCACACAAAAAAACCGATACGGTTGCAGTTGAAACACCCTCGGATGCCTCAAATCTTCCATTTCCTTTTCTACTTTGCACGGATGTAGAGAATGGCAAGGCATTCTGAGCACAAGCGATTACCTTTTTAGAAGAAGAAGACGGGTTTTCAAACGGGGTGTCGAGCCTCCCACATAACACGACGAGACAGACTCAATCAGAGAAGCAAAAGGCGCACGACCTAACGCGACGAGACACACTCGGAAAAGACTCAAAGCCAACATTAAGACTGACAAGTCAAAAGACACGACGCATGGACATGTTTTTTTTTTTAAAAGACCTCAGGCTTGAGGAGCCAATTCCTCCGGGTAGGTTTCCCACCCCCTCTGATTTGTGTGACTCTCACATCACTCGACCCTCAGGCTCGGTTTTTTCTCACAAAAACCCTCCTCTCATTTTTCTCTCAACTTACTCCTCTCTATTCTTTATTTTCTCATTTTTCATCCCTCCCCAAGGTGAATGACAGATGAATAGGAAGTTGCGGGTTCATGCCCGATACGGCTAGCTCACGGCTACTTCTTCTGGTAGATGGGGGCGCCTTTCTGGCGAGTGCATCTTGCCGTGGGGGGAAGACAGAAGACTTGACTCAACTGTGCCCCTGGTTCATTATCTTGACCATTTTTGTTTTTTTCTTAAAACAGTTTTGATCAGAGTGAGAGTTGGATAAACACACTTATTCAATTTTTGATTTGAAAATCATGTGAATCAGGCTGTGAGCACTGAAAATTCTCTTTTTTGGGTCCAAACATGGTCCAATTTTGAAAATGAAACAGTTTTTGAGAAAATAAGTCAACCTCAGTGAAAATTTTCAAAAACCATTTTCGCAAACAAACGATGCTTAACGAGCATGAAACTTACCCTCGAGATATGAAAACTCGGATCGGAGGCAATGGAAAATTGCCCCTGGCTTGAAGGGGGAATAAGGCAACGGAAAGTTGCCCCTAGTTTGAATGGTAACTTAGGGCAACTTTTTGGACATGGATGGCAACGGGTGGCAACGGAAAGTTGCCCCTTGTTTGGATGATGCCGCGGCATGTTGTATGTCACTCCTTATTGACGACGATCGGACCCTCGGACGCGGAGGAGTTGAAGATGGCTTGAATCAATATGTGGACACAGTCACCTGGAAGGTGTTGGTGGTTTGGCTTCAGGAGGAAGTTAATCACGTAGTTCCGGGTTGCTGTAATCAAGGCATTAGATTCGAAGAAGGCAAAAGTGATCAAAACCATGACATGGCACGAGACGCTATGGAAGCGTTGAAATTTGGACTTGAGATGAAGTTGCCTCACGATCCCAAACATGGGAATCAAGCCTTCACGTAGTTCGGTTAAGGTACACTCGGTATTTTAACCTTCACTGCTCAGCTCTAACTTTTGCCAAGGTGCTGTTGCAGTGTCTTCGACCTTCATGAGCCATGTTTTCCTTTTCTTTTCAATTCTTTTTTTTTCTTTTTGGCTCTAACTTTTGCCAAGGCGCCCAATGCGGGTTTTCGACCTTGCGAGCTTCTTTTTCTATATTTTTTGTATTACCTTTTTCTTTTTTTTCTTTTTTTTTCTTTTCTTTCATTCTTTTCTTTGCTCTAACTTTTGCCTGGGTCGCCCTTCCGGGTTTTCGGCCCAGCGAGCCTCTCAAAGGATAAAAGTGTAACAAGTCCATGCCAAGTGGTTTTGGGGTTTTGAAGCCATCTGTATCCAAGAGAGTGGCTGTTGATTTGTAGAAGAACCCATCATGGTCGCTGAATGAACCTTGCTTGGTGGGATCTGATCTCCTTGATCTGACGTTGGTGCCTCTTGTTCGAGGGCTACTTCGAATTGGGCCACACAGGCGTTTCGTGACACTGATCGTCTTGAACCGATCCGGTTTGCAATGCATTTAAATGAATTATGAGACTGGGAGCGATCCTGGGCTGCACGATCTCGAGAGCGATTCCACACAGGTCTTCGCATTAATTGTGCAAAATATTTTGTTTTTTGAAAGTTTTCAAGGAAACGACAAACCTCTCGCGCAGAAGATAGTGTGGAACCAGTCTGGATTGGACCAGGATCCTTCTCAGTACTCACGCTGACAAGCATGATTTCATTCATTAACAGCTTAGCATGCCTCTCTTTCTCTCAATGTGATCAAAATTTTGCAAAAAACCCGAGGAATTCCTTCCTCTTCGTTTTCACCACAGTGTTCAAAAAGTTTTGAAAAACTTAAGTCAAAGCAATAATCTTTAGGGCACAAAAGAGCAAAGTGAATCTTGTCACCCCATTCAATTCTCGCACAACTAGCACAACACAAATAATAAACATGGGAACACGGTAGCCACACTGTTTCATTGATTCTCAATGTAAATTGGCTCCAACAGAGGCGTACTCCAAAAGGAAAGCAAAAGAAGTAATTACAAAACAAAACGGTGCTTGAGGCAACAACCTCAAGTCACCTAGCATTCAGACAGAAGAGGGATTGACTCATTACAATTAGATGCACCTTATAAAAGGACTGTCTCAAAACAATGAGACAAACTTAACAACAAAATGTAAGACCGACTCGACACCCAAGTCAGATTTACAAAACTAGCATCACGGTACTCGAATTAGTGCGCCAAACACCACATCAAAAATGTACCAAATGTTGCCAAGCAGCGATTCATCTTCGATCACATACTCATGTATCTGTGCCTTGATTCAGATCCTCGTAGTCCAAGAACTCCGAGTAATTGACTTGGCCGAGGTTGGCGGAAGGATGATCTTATTATCAATCAAGTCTTGTACCTCGTGGGAGGCGGAAGCGATTATCAAGAGCATGGCGATCGTTGATGGTACACACGATCGAGTGGCATCATGGTCATTGGAAGGGGTTTGGGGAGTGGCCTAGGATCGAGAGGTGTAAGATGCCCCTTCTTGGCCAAAATCAGAAGTGCCCTAGATAAAGGCATGTAAAGAGGATGGAAGGCCCTGCGTCCTCGGGGCAGGTACTTTGGAGCCTGAACACTCCTGCTAGATGTACTGGCGAATGGGTCGGCAGGTGCGGCCTTGGGTTTCTGATTCTTTCCCGGTGCGGGATTGGGAATGGGAGAAGCTGTTTTGGCATGACGGGGCCTGTCCCGATTCTCTGGTCGACTAGTACTGCCCTCAGGCGGGGTGGGGAAGGCATTCTCCATAGCTTTTGTCATAACTGCGGATACCTGCTGCTTATTCATTCCCCCGGCTTTCAAAGCCTCTCGCCCACGTTAGCTTGTTCAATGGGGTCAGATCTGCTTTCATCTTATCTTTTCCTCTCGCCTCGGCCGATGAGAGGTTTGGGTTGGTACTTGGTACATCATTTGTAGGTGGAGGTCATCTCCGATCGATTGAGCTCGATCACAATCCGCCCCAAGATGTCGGGGGCTCTGGGGTTCGAGGTTTCAAGATACGGTGCAACGGTGGTGGGCCGACATCCCATAAGCAAGGTCCGCCATAGACCTTTGGAGATCACCTATCATCCCCATTAACTCGAATGTGGTGGGCTCATGAGCTTTGATAGAAGTCGGGGAGTCCAGGTAACAGACCTTGGCGGGTCGGCATATCAACAAAGAAGATCACTCAGGATGGTTTCGACTCAACGGCCGTCATGACCACAATCTTCGTAGTTCTGCGTCATGTTGATCCCGCCTCGGCAAGGAGAAGACACTAATCGCTCGATCAACTCATCAATTTCGAATCAAACGGAAAATGCAGTATTTCAAATTTCTGCATGCACCAAACAGGTGTAGCCGAACAACGGTATTATATCGCGATCATCGTTCCCAGATTATGTTTAAAATCAGATCGATATCCACGGATATAACTGATTCCCAACAATCACTGATACTAGTGCCCTCGGGTTGGATATTCAGACTTGCAAACTGGTATATGCATTCCTTGTAGAGATACACTCTAAAAGCACATAGCATGTAAAAGAGAGCCAAAACACCCCTATGTTGGGGTAGGGTTTCCCTGTCCTATTTTGTCAGGAGCTAGGGTTTCACTATGCACGCAGCGGTTTCAAACAACCTATATCGGGTAAGCAACTTTGTCCTAGTTTGGAATGGTCACGGATTCGAATATGCACTAGGTCGAATGGTCAAGGGTGCCCCAGAAACCGGGTTTGTGTTCCCATCTTGGCAGAGCTCAGAACCGTCACCTTTATGGACATGCCTTGACAAGACAAGCCTCCAAAGAACCGCCAGAATAGCAGATGGCCAACACGGTGTCCTAGGCGCACCAATGCACATGCAATGCAAAGAAACACATAAGTGAAATCAAAACAGATATCACGAGTTCGAGTCAAGCTCTCTAAATTCCCGTGAGTCGCCAGAAATCAGCGTACGCCCATGAGGGACCTCGCTAACAGATTCGGACTCAATTTTGTGTTACGGTTCTAAATCAACCAAAGAGTCCAAATCCGCAAATCGTTTGAGAAAGCAGATTTTTTGAAAAGTAGTGCCAAACATGGATCGCTTTGCGGACACTGAGTCGCCACCTAAATATTTTTTAAATGGGAAATTTAGGAAACCGACTCGTCAAGGCCACATGTCCGTCATCACCAAAGTGGTCTTGGCTCGGGAGCTTGGGTACGATCGGGGAAGGTCAACTATGAGCACCCCCTTTCGCCCGGTCCGAAGACCGGCCTCTACTAACCGTGATATCCGATTTTGAAAACATTACGTGTTCTTATTCCAATTATTAACCTAGAATTACTATGTTATGCGCACAGCAAACAAGTATAGACTAGATCGCCTAGTTTGGAAACAAACATTGCATATCCGTTTTTGTCTCGAAAACGTGTTAGATTTTGCTACTCGCAAGTAGGCTAAAATGCGGATTTCAATGAGTACTCCCAACTCAAGCAATCCAACCTCCACCCACAGGCATACAAACAGTTTATCATGTAAGCATTTAGCCGCATGGCAATCCTATTGTCATGGCAAACAATCACACGCATGCGATATGCTAAAGCAAAAGACTTACATCAGACTGTACAAAACAAGAACTAGTTAGCAAAACATGCATGACCTAGTTCATGTTAAGTGGCTAATGCAACACAGCATAAATGCAATCTAGAGTAGGCTCGGCTAACCCTAAACATGGCATGTGAAATGTTTCACGAAAGCACGTGTTCAATTTGGAATTGAAAATTGCAATGCGCTTTGTATGATGTACCGAGCCGGTGCATGTAAACAAATGCATGAAATGCACGCATGCGTTGTATGAGGTATGCTAAAATAAGTATGCCCTAATCTACCATAAGGTGTAAATAAAAGGGTTAGAAAGAAATGGGGCTGGAAGACATACACCCACTCACACACACTTATTACAATTGCGCCTCGCCGAGGGACCAAAATAATATACACAACCAAATAAATAATTAACTATTCTAGCTAATTAAATATTACAAATTAATTAAATTAAATAAATAAACTAATTAATCTATTTAAGCGATAAATGCCTCGTAAGGAGGTGTCGATCGCTGCAGTTCGGACTCGCTCGTAATTGCCGTGCAAGTGTGCCTCTGTTTCCTCTGCTCTCCTTCTCTGAAAATTCCCAAAACTTCAGGAGTGCCTCTCAGAGCACTAGGGAGCATCACCGGCTGAGGCAGGGAGCCACCGGTCAAGAAGGAATCCACCGCTCGAATTTCATTATCGGTCGCCAAGAGGCAATGCCGGCACTAAAGAGTGCCGATCGGCCCTTTATCCCTGCAGAACTCGCAGAATCGACAAAGAAGAGAGGAAACCAAAGGCAAGGCAATGCAAATCAAAGCATGTATGCACCAAGCACATCCCTCATCATGCTATGGACTCAAGAGGGCATGTGCCTCGATTCCCGGACCACCAATCGCGCATTTCCATGCATGATGGTCCTAAGAACCAAGAGTGCAAATTCAATGTCAAATGCATGCAATTCAAACAAAGGTGCCAAACCTCTATCAAACTCACTTCAAGAGGCTTGGCATGCACAATGCCAATGTAACCCTAAACATGTCATCTAGCATGCAACATGGCAATGCAATGCAAGAATATTGTTGTGTAAACATTCAAGCATGCAAAGCAAATTAGGAATGGACTTACACATGAATTGGACAGCTCTAAAAGGCCCAAGAACAGTGGCCAACATGCTCGAAAATGAAGGCTAGAATGCACACACACATGCATACAATTACGGTCCAACACTTAGGCATTCATAAGCAACTCTCATGCATTCTTAAACAGGCCAAACATGGACTAATAGCATGCATTGTAGGCTCTGAAAATCAAACAAAACATGTTGCCAAAACATGCAACAAAGCAAGCCAAATACACAATAAATGGCCCAAGTACTTGAAACAAGCCATGAAGGCTTAAACCAAGGCCAAACCCACCAAGCCTCACAAGGCCAAGGGAGCTCAAAACAGGTCACATGCAGACCTAAACAAGGCTAGGGGCACACCTAGATAGCATCTAAAAGGCTCGAAATCAAGGGCATGCACACATGCACTTTCAAAGGGATGTACAACACATGTAACCAAAGCGTTAAAGATGCATGCTAGGCAATCAAATAAGCATGTATGGGGGACTGAAATAGCATGGAAGATGGTCCCAACCATCAAATACAAAGCTAAAATAGCATACCACACATTCATGCTTTTAAGGCCAACAAGCCAAATACAAAGGAGCTACAAAATGCATGCTAAGAATGACCAAAATGATCATGGACAGAGCTAAAGCATGACAAAATAAGCTTACAAACTTCACAAGTCTAAGCCTAAAACATGCTAAAAACTAGGGCTAACAAGCTAGACATGTTAAGGCAATATTAAGGCATTACAAAGTAACTATGCAAATCATGCAAAGAGTACTAAAACCCACTTAAAACCAAGTTATATCATGGCAATATGAGCATGGAAAACAAGCCAAACAAGCTCAACACACACTCAAGCATAGAGCTCCTTAAGGAAGCAAAATTTGTCCTTTTCAAGGACATCAAGGAGAGGGGGGTGATCCTCTCCTTTCTAGGACTTTATGGCACCATCTCCACCACTGAAATCCCTCAAGATTTCAGTGGTGGAGAGGTCCAAGCAAACAAGTCCCGGATCTCTCCAAAATAGCACAAAAAAGTGACCTTTTCAAGGTCTAAGGGTGGTCAAACTTGCTCAAACCACCAAGCACCCTTAATGAACAATAAAGAGGACTTGAAAACAAAGATTTTATGTGTTAATCACTAAGCACAAAAACTGTTTTAAACTAGGTAAAAATGGAGTGCAAGAATGGGGAATAAAATGCAAGTTTTGCTTACCCTTGTTGACTATCTTCACAAGAGTTGATGTTGTTGCTTCCTTGAGCTCCAAACCACCAAAAATGTCAAGAACCAACCTTTGGAACCTCAGAACCAAGAGAAAGGTGGAACTCTAGGTGTTTTAGTGCAATAGTGTGAACTAAACACCTAGTGTACTAAGGGAAAAAGAGAGATATGATATATGTATCTAACTTAACCCTAAAACCGAGCTCGACTCTCTAACAATGGTGATGCTCTGAAAAATGCTAACCCTAAGTCAAGAGGGAGAGCTTTCCTCTTATAGAACTTGTAATGACTTACAAGCTAAGCAAACAAGACTCATCCCCTCCATACACGTGTATGGAGGGGAAGCAAATGCTCAAAAGTCATGCGAAAAATATCTCGGAAAGCAACAGAAGTGGTCGGCTGGGCAAAATGGTCATTTTGCCCAAAATAGTGCCGACCGGCACAAAATAGTGCCGACCGGCACAAAATAGTGCCGATGACAACTACAGCCAGCCGGTGGCCTCTAGCCCCAGCCGGTGGTGCGTGGGGATGCCTCAGAAGGCATTCCCTGCCCCTCAAAGGCAAAACACAAGTGTTTGGTGCAAAACCAAACACAAACGGTCGAGTTCGGAGGTCCTGAGGCACGGCGCGCGAGCCGAGAACTCCGGGAACTCCAAACGAACACAAACATGGATAATCACCGAGTGTTCCAACGGTGACGTCCAAGTCTTGAGGACGGTCAAAAATGGGGTGTCTACAGGAGCATGCATGTTTTTTAAATCTGTTGTTTCTTTTGACTTGCCTTGGAGTACTAGGTGAGTTTTTATTGCTTTAGCATATCCATGTGTGTGATTGTTGCAATGTCTAGCTTGGTAACCATGAGGCTAAGTGCTTAAATGCTATAACTTTTGAATGGCTATGGATGAAGGCTAATTGCTTGACTTGGAATACTTTGAGTAATGTGCATATGAGATCACTTTTTAAAGTGGTACATATTCAAACACTTTTCAAAACAAACATGAAATCAAAGTATTCCAATTCTTGCAAAACTAGAGTATACTTGTGTGCGCATCACATAGTAATGTTAGTCTAATAATCGGAACAAGAGCATATAATGTAAATAAGAATCACATCACGATTACTAGAGGCCAATCTTTGATCGGGCGAGTGGGGTGCTCAATTCATGACCTTCCCCTCTCGTACCTAAGTTCCCGAGCCGAGACAATCTTGGTGATAATGGACATGTCACCTTTGGCATGAGTCATGGGCTTTCTAAATTTCTCAAAAATATTTAGGTGGCGACGCTGTATTTGGCAAAGCAGCCCATTTTTGGCATTCTGATTCAAAATTGATTTTCCAAAAGAATTGTCGGATTTGGACTCATTTGTGATTATCTATTTCACATTGTACTTGTGGAATCAGATTCAGAACCACAGGACTCCGAACTGTAGGGCAAGTCATATTCGAAATGAGCACGAAAAGTTGAACTACAAAACCCCTTTTCTTTTCCCATCTATTGGTTCTTTGTCCTCTTCAGAATTCTTTACAGTGAGTTCGTCCTCCTCATCCGATGAAAGCTCTTCCACATCGCAATCAAAGTTCTTTGCATTTTTGCTTTCGTTAAATCGCGATCGGAGTAGTTCTTGTTTGAATGAGCGAGAGGTATTGTTGTTCCCCTCTGTTATTTCTATCTAATCTTTGTCTGCATCTCCCTCCTTCTCAATAGGGTTTTTATGATGCGATGGTTCTATTTCATTGTTGATTCCTCTTGTTTCTATAGTCTCCAACAAGGATTCACTCATAGATTCATCCGCTTGAATGGTGGTGCTCTTGATTTTTTTGGTACTTTAGATGAGATGGCCCTTCTCCTCCATTGAACAACCATGTTCGTCCCATTGGTCTACAAGCCTCAGACCTTCGTTAACGGTTATATTCTAGAGAGATAAATAATTGCCTTTCTCAATCATCAAGTTTTTCTCTTCAAAATAGTTGTTATAGAAATTTTCTTGGACTCTCGAGCTATGTACTGACAAAAATCATTCAAAATTCCTAATTATATTGCCTAAAATATATTAAATAAGTTATTTTCTTCGATAAGGACTTATATTTGTTTAACGCATGACCACATTAGTGTTGTTTGGTATCACAAATAAATTTAATTATGCATTTAAGTAGTGGTTATGGACATGACACATTTCATTATAAATTTAAATAATTACGCAAAATAATTGACAAACTAAACACATGAAATCATGGAGTGCAATACAATGAAGTTGCTTCGAAACCACATTCACTTTTCTCACACTCACTTGATCAACACGTAATTATTAAAAAGGATTCGATTGTTAAGGGTTAACATGATGCCTCTCAATAGGTTAAGAGGTCTTAGTGTAAATAACCCTATTTAGAAAGGGTAATGTTGTACACACCCTCTACAAAATATGTGTATTTAGAAAATGTGAGTACCATATAGAAGTTATGATATTTGTGGGGTTGATTATTACAAATATCATAACCAATGTTTAGGAAACAGACCAAACCGGTCGGTTTTGGTCTGGATGAATCTTTAAAACCATTTCATGTCTAAAACTAGCCTTATTTGTCAAAACAACCCATTGGTACCAAGTTATTATAACCGGGGGGGTTGGGTTGGAAGAAATTGAACATAGAACTAAGTGTATATAAAATAAGCACTTTAACTACTAAGCCATCAATACAATTGCTAAAATTGTAATAAGTATATTTACTATATATTCAATATTATCTTAATCATTGCTTACTAAAAATCAATGTACAAACGTAAAATAAATTCTAAGAAATTAGGGCGTGCGCCGTGTCATTTTGCTATGAGAACAAGCCGATGCAACCAAAGGTAGATTAGGTCGAGATCATGGATCACGCAACTGGGCTAGCTTGAGGCCTAAAAATTCGATCGGGCTAGTTGTTAGTCATGGGTTATGAGCCGAATTGGTCGAAGTAGTCATGCTTTTGACTGAGCTAGGCGGTCCAGTTGCGCGGCAAGGTTAGGCAAAGTTTACTTCGACAGATGAACAAAGTTGTGTATGTAACGATCCAGAATTTTTCCCTCCACTCGAGCGGACTTGTGAGGCTCTCAGTACTTTTGCAGGCTGTTCGAGATTTTGAGAGTTGTGAATTTCTGCACGAGCGTAGGAGTGGTCGCTCGAGCAGATGGCTTTGTTGGTCTGCTCGCTCGAGCGCAAGTTTGGACGCTCGAGCGGTCTGCTTGGTTGAGTCTGAATTTCTGGGATTAGTGGGATTGTTTTTGACCTTTTATTATTGTGTTTGGAGCCTCCTTGTTTTATTTTGGGGCATTCATGGAAGCGATAACATGATGGCAAAGTAAGATTAGACCAAAAACTTTGACTTGGGTAATTTTCCTACGAGCAGCCATCACTCTTTTGCCTTTTTCATTTTCCATATTTCGAATTTGGATATGAGGCTGGAACCTTTGGAAACCTTGTTTCTGGGGCTTTGATTTGGACACAAGAACAACCTAAAATGGAGTTCGGATGAAAGAGTTATGCCCGTTTGAAGTTTTAATATCTGTACTGGAAGCAGGTACGCTCGAGTGAGAAAAGCGACGCTTGAGCAGACTACGTGAATTCAGCAACTTAAAAAGTGGGTTTCTAGATTGTTCTTTGCACTTTCCTTTTCCCTCTTCCTCCACTTCAACCTAAGTCTGAAAAACCCTAAACTTTTGACCCAAATACCTTCCATTCCTCAAAGATTTGGCCAAGATCTCTTACCAAAAAGCGAAGAAGGCTTGAAGATCTTACTTTCCAACTGATTGGATTTTGGATTTTCGAAAAGGATGCTCTTGATCTAGCTTCTTTGCTTGCTCTTTGTAGATTCGACTTTTTTCGCGTCCCCCTTTCGGAGAGCTCGAATTGGTCCTATAGTTTGGACTCCTGTCAAAGTTCTGAATCTAATCTCACAAACTGCAATGTCAGACTGATAAACACTAAGGAGTCCAATCTGGCAAATCATTTTGGAAAATCGATTTTAAATCAAATAATGCCAAAATTGAATTGATTTGCCAGATTATAGAGTCGCCACCTAAATGTTTTATTTTTGGAAAATTTAGGAAACTCTGACTCATGCCAAAGGCCACGTGTCCGTCATCACCAAAGTTACCTGAGCTCAGGAACTTGGGTACGAGAGGGGAAGGTCTTGAAATGAGCACCCCCGCTCGTCCGATCAAAGATCAGCATCTACTAAGCATGATATGTTGTTTTATAAACATATGTGTTCTTATTCCGGTTATTAGCTAACTTTACTATGTGACGCACACACAAGTATAGACTAAGTCATAAGACTTGGAACAAATCAACTCATGTTTATTTTCGAAAATGGTTTGAAATTGCCACCCTCAAGTGGGCTTAAAACATGATTTTGCCACTTCGCAATGGGGGCTTAAAACACACATTTGTTGAATTGTTCCAATTCAAGCAACAAAGCCTTCATCCACAAGCACTCATGCAGTTTATCATTTAAGTAAATAGCCTTATGCCAAGCATTCGAAACATGGCATCACTCACACTCATGAAAGTATGCTAAAGCATAAAAACTTACCGAGTACTCGAAGCCAAAACAAAAGCTAGTTAGAAACAATGCATGATCCTAACTATGTTAGATGCCTAATGCAACACATGCAATAATGCAATTAATAGACTCGGCTACTAAGATGGAATATGAATGCAACAATTTGACAACATGGTTTGAAACACATATTCAAATAAGTATTGAAATACAATGCAGTTTGAATGATGCGTCGAGCCTTGGTGCATGCAAGACAAATGAATGATGCAAACATGTGAGCATAAGGTATGCTAATCGAAACATGATCCCTAATCTAACCATCAAAAGCGGATAAATAAAAGGGAGAAAGATGTGGGGTTGGAAGACATGCACACACGCCCGCACACTTATTACAACAATGTGCCCTTGCAAAGGAGGGTCCGAATGAATAAGCTAAGCTAAGCTAAGCTAATTGTTACAAAATAACTAATTAACTATTCTAGCTAATTAATTATTACAAACTGAATTGAATAACTAGCTATGCTAAGGTAATTAAAATATTACAAAACAGATTAAACTAATTAATTACAACACATGTATTAATTAGCTACAACTAGCTAATAAAGCAATTAAGTGGCCTCGCAGGCGAGGGAGACATGCATGCTCGGTTGGCTTCCTCCTGAAAATCCACCACCTTTCCATTGGTTGCCTCTGTTTGCACTCGCTTTGATCTTTGAACATTGTACCAACTTCCAGACTGCCTTTGCTCAAAAATAGGAACATATTTGCACAAAAAAATGACTGGTAACCAGTCGGCCACAAAAAGTGGCTATCGACCACCATAACTGTCCAGTCGGCTAGTTTAAATGGCCGATCGGCTACTTCAGGTGGCTGGTCGGCCACCCCCTTTTCCAAACTTCTATTTTTGTTGCAACAGAGAGCAACAGAGGCAAATTAATGCATTTTTCAAGGAATGTCTATATTGCCACCCACCTTATCATTTCTCAATCTCAAAGGAGTGTAACACTTGGCTCTCAAGCCACCAATTAGGCATTTTCAATGCATGATGGCCAAAGACTCAAGCTTGTACATGCTTAATGAATGCACAAATAAGACTCAAAGGACCGCCACCCTATCATGCATGATCAAGGGTGTCGATGACCAAGAAAAATGACACGTTTCATCACTTTGAGTATGAAACGTCCCATTTTCCTTGTGTTTGGATTAACGTCTGATCCAAACACATGCAATGCAACATAAATATGCTTATCCTGCTGAAGTTTTACTTAGTTCATTTTGTTTACACATTTTACATTACCGATTAGTCCTTTAACCGATTAAGTCCAAAGTGAGAGTCCTCTAATTGGAAAGAGGGCCTAAGCCACAAGTGCCTTGAGCATGAAAGAGGCCTCATGCTGTTGGTTAGTAGAAACCCTCAAGAGAGGATTAAAACCATTAGGCATGAGAGCCTCAAGTTCACACTCAAGCCAACAAGGGGCTCAAGACCACTTTCCAAACAAATTAAAAAATGAAGAATGGAGGGAGGTTGCAGACATTTGAATGCTGATATGGAATGCAAAATGACACTAAATCATGCGAGCAACACATGCAATACATGTTAGAGGCCAAAAGCATTAAACTAGTGAAGATCACAACACTATAGGCATGCAACACAAAGCTCAATTGACCAAACTAGCTCTGGACAGAGTTAAAACATGCCAAATTAGTGGCTAAAGCATGCTGATATTGAAGCACAAAAGGCTAGAAAAACTTGCTCATATGTTAGCTTGCAACCATGACTCAAAACACAACTCTCAAAAGCAATGAAAGAATGAAATAAGTGAGAGTGTGATAGAGTTATATACATTGAAATCACATGTAAAATGATGCTATAACATGCAAGCCACTCAAACACTTCATGGTTAAAGCCTCAAAACAATGAGCTAGTGGAGACCATTGCACTATAGCCATGCAATACAAGCCTCGAAAGACTTAACCAACCCAAAATAGAGTTAAAGTAGGCCCAAATAGTAGCTAAAACAACCTGAAGTTAAGCTACCACAAGCTACAAAAATAGGCTAAATCATGAAGCATGCTAGACTAATAAGGATAATTGCACTACAAGTACAAAAAGCAAGCAACAAATGCTCCAACCAACCCAAAACAAAGTTGAAACATGCAAAAATAGAGCCTAAAACAAGCTTGAACTAAGCTATCACAAGCTACAAAATCAAGCTAATATGTAAAGCTAACTAGGCATACAAGAGAGACAGAAGGAAAGGAGGCTAACCCCTCCATTTTTGGACTTCAAAACACACTTTTTACCACTGAAATAACTCTAAATTTCAGTGGTTTAAAGGCCCAAAAATTTTGATTTAAAGGTGGTAAGAAATAGCACAAAAGGCTTCACAAGCCAAAAAGCAAAAAGAGGAGACAACCCCCTAACTCAACAAGACTTAAACCACCATTTTGAAACCTTAAAAATAGAGTTTTTTATGGTTGAAAAACCAAGTCACAGTAGTGTAAAAAGATGGCAAAGCAAGCAACTAAAACAAAGCTTAAATTAGGTAAGCCTTATACCTTTGAAGCACAGCACTAAACAGCCACAATTCTGAGCTTAAACCACCCTTATGAGCTCAAACCAAGCTTCAAAGAACCTCAGCTCCAAGATGAAGATGTTTGGTCAAGGGTCTTAGTGCAAAAGTGTAGAGAATTCTCACTTTCAAGCACAAAATAAGAAGAGAGAGGGAAAAATTTGCTCCAAATTGTGTAACCTCTCAAAATTGGGGAAAGACCCCCCCTGATATAGAAAATCAAGCTAAAGGCTTGTATTCATCATTCCATACACGTGTATAGAGATGAGCATTAGTGAACAATAGCTGGCACAGCTAGCAAATAAATATCTGAAAAAGGAGAAAAATGGTCGTCGACCATCATCAGTGGCCGACCGACCATCAATGTAGCCGACCGGCCATCAACATAGCTAACCGGTCACCACTGGTAGCCAGCAGGCACAAGTCATGGCCGGCAAGCTAGGGGGATGGTCGATAGGTCACCCTCTCCTCCAGAAGTGAAGCAACAAGCTCTTGACCCATAATCAAGCACAAAATAGACAAGATTAGAGGCTCTAAGGCAAGGCACTCAGCCAAGACCTTTAGGGACTCAAAATGAACACAAGCGAGCACAATCATCGGGTGTTCGAACGATGACGTCCAAGTCTTGAGGATGGTCAAAAATGGGGTGTCTACACTCTTTGAGGTAAGGGTCCTAGTTCTTCTTCAATACTTGCATTAACAGATAGATTTGCGGTATTTTGATTATAAAAATACAAAATCTACATTTTTAAGCATATAGTGTTACACCATGAGATTTGGGGCTTACGGTTTGAAGTGTTGGGGTTCAATTGTTGGGTTAAGATTGTGGATTATGAACCTTAGTGTAGACGCGCCCTCGTGGGCCTCACGCTATGATTCGGACTCGATTTGTGTCGGTTCTTAATCTGACCTCACAATGTGCAATGCGAGATTGATACATCACCAAAGAGTCTAAATCCGGCGAATCGTTTTGGAAAACATATTTTTTGAAAGAAGTGCCAAACATGGACTGCTTTGCCAGATACAGAGTCGCCACCTAAATATTTTTTTATGGGGGAATTTAGGAAACCCTGACTCGTTTGCCTAAGGCCATGTGTCCGTCATCACCAAAGTTGCCTCGGCTCGGGAACTTGGGTATGATTGGGGAAGGTCAGCTATGAGCACCCCCGCTCGCCCGATCAAAGATCGGCCTCTACTAACCATGATATCTTGTTTTGAAAACATTATGTGTTCTTATTCCGATTAATTAGCTAACCTTACTATGTGATGCGCACAACACAAAAGTATAGACTAGATCGCCTAATTTGGAACAAAGCATAGCATATCCGCTCGTTTGGAAAATGGTTTGAAATTTGCTAGTCGTGAGTATGCTAAAACACGGATCTCAACGGGTTGTTCCAACTTAACCGACCTGACCTTCACCCACAGGCATTTAGGCAGTTTATATCATATAAGCATATAGCCACATGGTAAGCATGCTGTCATGTTAACATTCACACACATGCAAGATGCTAAAGCATAAAAAGCTTACCGAGTACTCCGAGCCAAAACAAAGAACTTGTTAGCAATTAATGTATGATCCAAGTCCATGTTAAGTAGCTAATGCATCGCATACAAAATGCAACTAGAATAGGCTTGGCTAATCCTAGTATGGCATGCGGAATGCAACAAATAACACGTATTCAAGTTAGATTTGAAATACTATGCGGTTAGCATGATGCGTCGAGCCCGGTGCATGCAAGACAAATCAATGGATGCACGCATGCATAGCATAAGGTATGCTAAATTAAATATGACCTAATACTAACCATCGAAAGCAGGTAAGTAAAAGGGAGAAAGCAGTGGGGGTTGGAAGACATGCACACATGCACCCACACTTATTACACATTCGCCCTCGCTCGGAGGGACCAAAAGAATATACAAATTAATTAACCTACAAGCTAATTAATTAAATTATACAACACTTAACTAATTAACGAATCAATTAAGCTACTAAAAGCAGTAAAGGGCCTCGGGAAGAGGGGTGCATGCATGCTCGGATTGGCTTCACCTAGAAATCCAATGCCATGCACAAGCTGCCTCTGTTAACCCTGCTCTGCTCCTCTGAAGACTGCAAAAGTCCCAAGGTACACTCTCTGGACACTGGGGGATGCCACCGGCCATGAGGAATGGTCACCGGCCATAGGGGAGTTGTCATCGACCATTTGTATAGCTCTCGGCCAAAAATGTTTGGTCAGTCGGCAATAGAGATGGTCGGCTGACCATGTATGCTTGAAACTGCAGTTTTGATGGCGGAGAGGGCAAAACATGGCATGGCAATGCATTTCAAGCAATGTTTGCACCAACCACACTCCTTATCATATTCATGACTCAAAGGAGTTTGGTACTCGACCCTCGGACCACCAATCGCGCATTCCAATGCATGACGGCCAAAGAGGCCAAGTTGTGCATTTTGATTTCAAATGAAATGCAAACCAAATAAACACATAAGGCCCAACCTCTATCACTTGATCAAGAGGCAAAACATGCATGCCAAATGCAACCTAAACATGTTAGATAAGTATGCAACGTGAGCATGAAAGCAAGCAATGTGCACTAGGCACTCAACCTAAGCAAACAAGCATGCAAGGCATTCAATAACAATGCTAATGGCAAACATGCAACAACATGTGAGGGAACTAACATGGAGACATGCAAAGCAATTTAGCAAAGGAAGTGCATGCCAAATGCAAAGTGTTTCAAGCATGCAACAACACACAAGGCGAGCATGCGACAACATGCAAACAATGGACTTATACCAATTTGGGCAGCTCTCAAATGAGCCCAAAACAGTGGCCGAATGCCATGGAAATGAAAGCCAAAACACATACAAACATGCATGCACACATGGTCCAACACTTAGGCACCAAAGAGCAACTTTTAAGCACACTTAAAAGAGGACAATCACGGACTAATGGCATGCATACTAAGCTCTGAAATCATGTTATAAAAGGTGCCAAACCAACTAAACAAGACAAGCTAGCATGCAACGATGTCCGAAACTCAAGGTAAGCCAAGGGGCTTAAACCATGGCCATGCCAACCAAGCATCATAAGGCTAAGAGGACTTAAAATAGTCCCAAGGAAGACCTAAACAAAGCTAAGGACATGCCTAGATAGCATCTAAGTGGCCTACGCATGGAAGCATACGAAAGAGGCCAAACATGGAGCATAAGACTACAACCTTTCAAAGCATTAAGGGAGCATCAAATGCAAGCATACAAGCATACCATGGGGACTGAAATGATGCTATAAGTGGTGCCAAACCACTAAAACAAGCTAAGCAATGCATGCTAAACAGTCACACACCCGAGGCTAGCAAGCGAAAATGCAAGGTGGCTATACAAAGCATGTCAAGCATGGCTGAAGCAATTAAAAACAGAGCTAAAGCATACTAAAACACGCATAAAAGCTTCAGAAAGCTTCGCAAAAATCATGCTAGAACAAGGCTCAAAGCACAAAGCATGTTAAGATAAGTTCATGGCATTACAAGACAAGTATGCTAAGCATGCATGGTGTGTCTAAACCAACTAAAAACAGTGCTATATCATGGCAAAATAAGCACAATTAACACTTAAGACATGGCCAACATGAACTCAAGAATGATGCTCACACATGAGGCAAAAATGACATATTTTGAAGACAACAAGGAGAGGAGATGGCCCTCTCCTTCTTAGGACCTCAAACCACCATCCTCACCACTGAAATCCCTCAAGATTTCAGTGGTGAGGAGGCCCAAACAAGGTGGTCCCAGAGCTCACCAAAATAGCACAAAATGGTGGCCAAACAAGGCCTAAGGGGGGTTAACCAACCCCAAAGCTCAAAGCAACCTTAAACAACTATTTTAAGCAAGCAAAATCAGAACTTTTATATGTTATATACTAAGCTTAAAATAGCAAGCAAGGATGGCTAAAAGCTTATGCAAAAATGGGGTAAAAAGGGTGAAATTCTTACCCTTGTAGGCCCCTTTCAAGAACAGCACTCCAGCTGCTTCTCCCAGCTTGAATACACTCAAGAACTTCAAGAACAACCTATAGGCTCCTCAGCGACCAAGGTAAGGTGTAGAACTAGGTGTTTGTGCACAAAAGTAAGGACAAACACACTTATACACACAAGAGAGGGAGATATAGAGATAGAAGAGATACACAACCCTAACCCTAATATCAGAGACCCTCTGGAATTTTTGTAACCCTGGAGGAGGGAGGAGAGGCCCTCCCTTTGTAGGGAATCACTCTTGCAAAGCTTACAAAACAAGCTAAGCAAGAGTGAAATCCCTCCATACACATGGAGGGGGGGCAAAGTGTATGCCAGCTAGCACAGCTAGCATAAAAATATCTGCAAAAGCAGATTCACAGTGGTCGGCCAACCAAAAAAGACAAATTGGCCAAAACAATGGTCGGCCGACCACAAAGAGTGCCGGTTGGCCAAACATTTGGCCGATGGAAACAAAACAATGGCCGGTGGCCTTAAGCCATGGCCGGTGAGGTGTGGGGATGGCCAACAAGCCATTCCCTGCCCCTTAAAAGCAAAACACAAGTGTTTGGTGCAAAACCAAATAGAAAATAGTCGAGTCGAGAGATCCTGAGGCAAGGCGCGTGGCCGAGACCTCCGGGAACTCAAGACAAACACAAACATGGATAATCACTCAGTGTTCAAGCGGTGACGTCCAAGTCTTGAGGATGGTCAAAAATGGGGTGTCTACAGTTGCCCCTCTTTGACAGAACTCGAAAGTCATAACAATGACGGGAGTGAATGTCAAAGCCCAGAGACGACCCATTTTTGACAACGCCGAAGACTTAGACAAAGCATGCAAGACAATAAAGATTTGCGCCCAAAGGCGGGAGCAAAATGCAACTGACAATGCAAGAAACCGAACATAACTTATGATCATGCGAAGAAAGCTGTAACGAAGCATAACAATGCAACAGTTTTAAGCTAGCACAAACCAAGCTACACTACAATATAGAGAGAGTGCAAGAGAATTATTCAATTCTCGATACGTCTCACTCGGAGAATACAATACCTGTGCGGCTCATCTGGTTGCACCAGCTTCAAATGAACCGTACATACAATATCGTGCCTGAAAGAGAAAGAAAACTCAACAAGTACAATATTGTTAGCAACATGCATAACGATGCAATCGAAAGCTGCGTGACAACGCAAGTGTAGGAGTGCATGACAATGCAACCTATGTGTGACAACGTAGACCAATGCGGAATGGATGCAAAATGATATGCAACATTTACAAATCTACGTATAAACAATGCCAATGATATGCAATGCAATTGAATCATGATCACATCATGAGCGGTTCAAAAACCACACAAATGTCATAAAGATGATGGAGATGCAAAGTCCGTCCACTATAGAAAACGTGCCGCAACCCTCAAACCACAATACCAGTAGAACTATGAGTGATGGAGGCGCGTACACAAGAACAAGTAATTGGGTGGAATGACATAAGTGGGGAAATGACCCGCTGAGGAAAGACCATGATCCTAAATGCTGGACGCAACAAATTACACTACAATGTAATATATACAATGGATAAGGCATGCAGCCAAAACATATCTTGCCTAAGAAAGGCATGGACACAAACAAGCCACGTTTAACACAGAAACGGTGCCGTCACCCACAACACTAGGTGTGTACACATAATATCATAACTGTGCTTCAACGCGAAAAGTATGGGCACATACCACACCAAGCTCAACATGGAAAGGCGCAAGCCGTAGATGGATGCGATGCAGTGAATGCATGCAAGCTAAAATATGTACAACACAATGCATGTATGGCAATGCAAGCTATATACAATGAATGCATAACATATGCATTATTTACAATGAATGCATGACATATGCAAAGTAAGGAAGAATGCACTACAATGCATGTAAGGAAAGATGCATGACAATGCAAGCTATGTACAATAAATGCATGACATATGCATTATTTACAATGAATGCATGACATATGCAAAGTAAGAAGGAATGCACTACAATGCATGTAAGGAAAGACGCATGACAATGCAAGCTATGTACAATGCAACATTTACAAGCTGAAATGCAATGGATGCAGTGGATAAGGCCTACGACCAAAACTGTGTCTTGCCTAGGAAAAGCATGGACACATACAAACCGCGTCTAACACAGAAACGGTGTCGTCACCCTCAAACCACAATACCAGCAGTGGAATAGGCGCGTACACATAATATCATAACTGTGCTTCAATGCGAAAAATATGGGCACATACCAAACCAAGCTCAACAAGGAAAGGCGCAAGCGGTGGATGGAAGTGATGCAATGAATGCATGCAGGCTACAATGCAATATATACAATATGCAATGGAATGTAATATTATGTACAATGAATGCTATGTACAATGCAACCTGCTGCGGAGAATGCAACGGATGTAGTGGATAAGGCCTGCGACCAAAACCGTGTCTTGCCTAGGAAAAGCATGGACACATACAAACCACGTCTAACACAGAAACGGTGCCGTCACCCTCAAACCACAATACCAGCAGTGGAATAGGCACGTACACATAATATCATAACTATGCTTCAACTCAAAAAATATGGGCACATACCAAACCAAGCGCAACAAGGAAAGGCGCAAGCCGTGGATGGAGGTGATGCAATGAATGCATGCAAGCTACAATGAAATATATACAATATGCAATGGAATGTAATATTATGTACAATGCATTATATACAATGAATGCTATATACAATGAATGTATGTAAATGCCATATTTACAGTGTATGCATGATAATGCAATATATACAATGAATGCATGACAGTGCATGTATATGTACAATGGAATCATTGACATATGCATTTTTTTTTTTTTTTTGGAAATGCATGACAAGTGCATGATGATGTATGTTTTTTTTGTTTTTTGAAATGCATTTTTTTTTTTTAAATGCATGCAAAGTGCGAATGATGCATGAATGTGTGACAACACATGTCGCTTGGAATGCATGACAATGCATGTGAACTCGAATGCACGATAACGTGCATCGCTTGATATGCATGACAATGCATGTGAGGTGTGCATGACGATGCGACCTAAAGAAGATGCATACTAATGCAAGTATGGCGTGCGCATGACAATACGAATGAAATGACGTATAACTCAACGCACGTTTACGACAAAGCGTTGTAATGTATGCACGTGGGGCAACTTTCGAATCTCTCAGGAGACAAAAGGATACAAAAAGGATACGGCGCACACATATTCAAGTGCTACGCACAGAAAACGCGGTCCAAGGTCAAAATGGAGACCGGTTGAGCTTCATAAATGCACTTTCTTGCACTGTGTTGAGCAATGAAGGCCCCAAACCACATTAAAGACCCAAACAAAGGTGTAGGAGCTTCACCGGCCGTTGGAGGAGGTCACCGGCCATCCATCGGCCACCAAAAAAGTCTATCGGCCAAATATTTGGCCGACTAGCCAACAATGTGGCCGACCGGCCAACAATGTGGCCGACCGGCCAACAATGTGCCTGTATCGGGGTAGTTTGGTCTATTTGGCATGGGTCTTTAAATATAGGGCTTGAAGCCCTATTTCGTCACTTCCTACAAACTCGAAAATACCTTGCCTCTCTCCCTAGGTCATTTTTCTTCCTTCATTCCTCCGTTTTCCTTGGTTTTAGAGCCCGTTTTGACGTTCGATTCGCGAACTCCTTCGCGTTTCGAACATTTTGAACCGAACAAAACTTTGTTTTGGTGTCTCTTTTTTCGATTTCGACCACTCGGGGCTTGTTTCCCTTGAGTTCACCTCGATTTTCGTGCCTTTTCCGTACCCTAACTTTTCGGTTGACTTTTCATATTCTCACCTGATTTTCACATTTTCGGCCACTTTCGCACTCTTCTCGAGATGGCGGATGACATTCCAGGTGGTGGGGCTCCCCCGGAGATAGATATGGATCCAGAGGCCGAGCTCTTGCCTCTCAGCGTCCGTCCGTTCGATCCGGCGACCTATAGGCTGGTGATTCACGAGCTACCTCCTGACGGACTTCGCCAGTTCAGGAGTTTTGATAGGAGGGTGCCACCAGAGCTGCTTCTGCGCGAGCCAGAGATGCGCCTTTCATACGGAGCTTCCGAGGTATACTCTTTCCCGTTTCATTTTCTGCAAAGTAGAACACTTAACTGCAATAGTCGACTCTGCCTTTAACTGTTTGATCCAGATACACCGATACCCCATATGCTGTAGTTGACTGTGAACACACCTGCATTCGGTATCTGTTTGAATTGGAACATGCGCACACACACTGTATTTGCCCTGAATCACTCAAACACCCTGACACATCATACATTGTAGTTCACTATGAGCACACCGACACCCAATGTATGTTTGAATCAGAACATGTGCACACATGCTGTATCTGTACTGAACCACTCAAACATACTGACACATCATATGCTGTAGTTCACTGCGAGCACACCGGTACTCGATGTCTGTTTGAATCTGAACACGTGCACACACGCTGTATTGTTACCAATTCTAAATGCTCTTGAAAACTGTACATTGAATATTGCTTCGCAACTGCTTGCTTTTGAATACAAGGGGATTCCCATACCTTACGGGGATATGGGAATGTTGCTGCCCGCGAATGGTACATGGAGCTACCAGACGCGGTCCATCACATTGTTGACCAGGCCGGCTTCGACGCCTTCTGCAGGGGACTCTCACGCCTTACCATGAGTAGGTCTCTTCTTGCTGCTCTGGTGGAGAGGTGGTGGGACACCACCGACTCCTTCCACTTCTCTGTCACAGGAGACATGACGATGACTCCCTATGACTTCTCGATGCTCATCGGCATCGAGGTAGGGGTGATCCGATCCCCTTTGACACAGACATGGATGAGTGGGAGGCCGCTCAGATATATTTGCTGTGTGAGCTGCCACCTCTCGCTCGTCCAGGCATCGTCAGATACTCGTGGTTCGAGGACCACTTCCGGATTCAGCCAGCTTTAGCTGAGGAGGCACCAATGGCTCTGGAGGAGGTGGAGTGGTATGCACGCGACTTCCTCATGTTCTTACTGGGGACGGCAATCTTTGCCGACCTGGCGAACACCGTGCCTCTCTGTTTGCTTAGCACTCTGGTGGATGTCACACGGATCCTGCACTACGACTAGGGTGGGGTAGCCTTGGCCACACTCTACGGATACATGAGCTCATCCTCCCGATGCAGCGGGCAGTTGCTCAGAGGCTACTGGCGGGCTTGGGAGGTACATTTTATTCCGCTTTTACATTTCTGATTTACATTTCTTGTACTCTGTACACTGCACACACTGTGGTCTGCTTCACTCTGACTGTATACTGCACACACGCCACACATATAATCTGCTTTACACTGGCTGTACACTGCACACACTGTACACTCTGCACAATACACTGCACAACACACGGTTCTGCCATTTCTGCTTTATTCTGCATTTTGCTTTATCTGATAAGCATACTGATATTTACTCTGCAGTTGTGGGTCTACACCTACTTCCTGAGGCTTGCGCTAGTACCCGACGAGGAGACCTCTCTCGGCATTCCTTTCTCCCGTCGCTTCTATGTGAGGTGTGTGCGGAGACCCCGGGAGTCTTTTATCTTCTTCCGCCGCTATTTCGACACCATCACCGCCAGAGGTATGTTCAACTTTAGAGTTTATTTCAAGCTTCGCTTTGCACTGTATTTTCAATAACAGTAGATAACTGACTGCATATCATTTTCAGATCACCTGGCAGCCCTGGGCTCCATTGCCAGCTATAATTCGGGAGTGGTTTGCCGGTGTTGAGGAGACTGCCCGGTTTAGGATCTTGCTGGAGGGCCCGGTCTGTCGAGCTTGGTACCTGGGTGAGCGCTTCCTGCGCCAGATGCTGGGTTTACCAGAGTAGATAGTTCCAGGTCCGCCTCCTACCCACATGAGGGACACAGAGAGGTTCACTCCCAAGCAGATGGCTGATTACACGATCGACTGGGACGCAGAGGGCTTTAGGGGCGAGGACGACTACGCAGAGTACGTCCAGACCCACATCATGTGGCCTTTGAGCAGTGGCCGTCGAGTTGAGAGAGAGAGGCCCGCGGCGCCAGCGGCTAGGGCAGGAGCGAGAGTAGGAGCATCGAGGATGGCTCGGGTCCGTGGCAGGAGTGGGGCCCGGAGAGGGCAGGGGGCTAGCTGGCCAACACTGCCCACGATGATGACATGCTGAGGGCAGGGTGGGGAGACCTATCAGATTCCCTTTGCTCCCCCTCCGACTGATCACAAGTTAGTCGGGTTTTACGACTTGCCCCCGGTATGTATTACTGCATTTTACATCTTGCATTGTCATTCCATTTCATTTGATATTCCGCAAAATACTGATGCTTTTAATACTTTTGTAGGCTTCCTCTGAGTACACTCGTCAGTCCCTGGAGCTGACCGCCTCTGTGATGGGGATGCTCCCATGGAGCCTCGATCTTCTAGCCATTTACGGCATTCCGGTATGTTCTTCTGACCACGGTCTCAAGCCATACATAAACTGTTTCACATAATCTAATGCATCGCACTGTCAACACGACACTCGATACACGGCCCTCACGACATCTGATACACTGTAGCCCACAGACTGTTCACAGCATTACCCACGGCATTCATACATTGTACTCACACACTGTATTCTGTACTGATACACTGCTCACGGTATTCATACTCTGTTTTGCGTAGCATACTGATGCGTTTACCATTCGTGCTTTTCAGCCTCCATTCCAGATTCCTGTTGCAGGAGGTGCTCCAGCTGGGCCTTCTATTCCTGCTCGAGGAGGAAGGCGATATGGCAGAGTATATCCCCGCACCAAAGCGCGGTGCACTCATGTTGGGAGTAGCTCACGGGCACTAGTTCCTGATAATGATGAGTCCGAGGCCGAGGCAGAGACGGAGGCAGAGTCGTCCAAGGAGAAGACCAGAGATGTCTCGGGCTCAGATGACGGTGCTGATGATGATGCTCCTAGACCTTCGTCCAAGAAGAGGACGAGGACAGACCCGTAGACATGAGACCACTGAGGCTGATCTAGATTTTTGCTGCTTTTCTTCTTTTTGTTTTGCTTTACTTTTTATTGATAGCTTGAGTACCTTGTACTGCCGCAGGCAGGTTTTTGTTTTCTCCAAAACTATGTACTTGAAAAATGATGAAATGAAACAAACTTTTTGTCATAAAAAAGTGTTACATTTGTACATTTCATACTTCGCATCGCATTGCATCATATTACACCTCAATGTAAATGAGATTGATCTCCTGTCTGAAAATTAAACACTTGTATTGTAATAATCAGATAATGAATCGGCCAACGGCAAAACAACTTAAACAAAGCACTACTTATTCTGAACTCTCGGCTTGTAACACAGTATTTGGTTTACTGGGCACACAGCGCATACACAGTTCATACAACGCACTGCTTGTCCTGAACACTGCTCATTCTGAACTCATAGCCCATAACACAGTATTCTTAGCTCATTCTGCACACGGCAAATCCTGAACAAACAGTCCAATCTGAAAAGACGGAATACAAAGGTGGAAGCTACTGAAGCTGAAACACACTCAGATGTAATCCGGAACCCATATGTTCACTATTTCCAAGTGACCTAGGTTGAACCCCTGCGGTTTTACAAAAGAACCAAATCATGTTTTGCACAGATGTGGAGAATGGCACAGCACTCTGAGCACAAAACGATCTGAGAAAAGGGTTTTCAACCGGGTATTGAGCCTACGACTGAACATAGTGAAAAAGACTCAATAACGAAAAACAAAAGGTAAACAACCTAAACACAACAAGACACGCTCGGAGCGACTCCAAATAAAAATCGAGACAAAACAAAAGACACGACACACAGACGTGTTACAAAGACGAGAGACCTCAGATCATAAGGAGCCAGTTTCTTCGGGTATTATTCCCACCCTTTCTTATTTGTGATTCTCACATCACTCAGCCCTCAGGTTCAGTGTTTTTTTTCACTCAAAACCATTTTGCTCACTTTTCTCTCAACTTATATCTCTCTATTCTTTAATCTCTCATTTTATATCCCTGTCCTGGATGGTTGATGGATAAATTGAAGGTCGTGGGTTCATGCCCAACACTGTTAGCTCACGGCTATTTCTTCTGATGACATTTAGTCGATGCCCTGGATGAGGGAGTGGAGTGTCTTGATCCACCCCAATTTTGTGCTTCGCATTCATCTTGTTACCTCATTGCTTGGAGGATGTTGAGAGCATTCAGCCCTTTACAGACAGCTCCAGTTATGCCCTTGTTGACAGGTAGAGTGCCCTTCTGGCAAGTATGTTGACGATGGGGGAAAAGGCAGGAAGCCTGACTCAACTGTGTCCCTAGTTCATCGTTTTGACCATTTTTTGTTTTGGTTTTCTACTAAAACAATTTTAACCAAAATGAGAGTTAGATTAATAGGCTTGTTCGATTTTTGATTTGAAATCATGCAAGTCAGGCTATGAGCACTGAAACTTTCCTTTTTGGGTCCAAAGAAATGGTTCAATTTTGGAAAATAAAATAATTTTTGAGAAAATGGTCAACCTCAGTAAAAATTCTCAAAAACTATTTTTGCAAACGGTCAACGCTCAACGAGTGTAGAACTTACTCTCGAGATGCACAACCTCAAATCGGAGGCAATTGAAAATTGCCCCTTGCTTGAAGAGAGCTGCACGGCAACGGAAAGTTGCCCCTGGTTTGAATGGCGACTCATGGCAACGAAAAGTTGCCCCTTGTCTAGATAGCGCCGTGGCATTTTGTAGTCAATCCTCATTAGCGATGATCACGACCGAACTCTCGGATACAGAGAAGACGAAGATGGTCAAAACCAATCTATGGACACAGTCACTTGAAAGTGCATGTGGCTGGACTTCAGGATGAAGTTGCCTACGTATCCCAAACATGGGAATCAAGCCTTACGTAGTTCAGGTTGTCATAATCGAACTATCGGATTCAGAGAAGGCAGGGATGATCAAAACCATTACATGGACACACTTGATTTGGAAGTGTTTTTGGCTGGACTTCAGGATGAAGTTGCCTACGTATCCCAAACATGGGAATCAAGCCTTACGTAGTTCCGGTTAAGGTACACTCGTGTATTAACCCTCACCACGCTCTAACTTTTGCCAAGGTCGCCCTTCTAGGTTTTTAACCTTGCGAGCTATGTTTTTCTTTTCTTTTCAATTCTTTTTTGTATCTTTTCATTCCTTTCTCTTTTTTCATCTTTTCTTTTTTTTCGCATATTTCTCCTTTTTTGCTTCTCTTTTCTTTTGCATTTTTTGTATTTTTTTCTTGCTCTAACTTTTGCCTGGGTCGCCCTTCTGGGTTTTCGGCCCAACGAGCCTCTCAAGGGTAAAAGTGTAGCTTGGTCCATGCCAAATGGTTTTTGAGATCCCGAAGTCATCTGAATCTAGGAGAATGACTGTTGTATTGATTTGCAAAAAGATCCATATTCGGCTCTTCGAGCACATCGTACATTTTTGCCCCTAGTTTGAGGGGTGCTTCTGATTTAGCTTTGCAAGCTTCTTTTGGCGACATCTGGTCTTCTTGATCTGACTTTGGTGCCTCTTGGTCGAGGACTACTTCGAATCTGGCCACACAGGCCGTATGTTACGGTTGACTGTTAATCATTCTGAATTCAAGGTCAAGGCTTTGAGAGCAAAGAAATTGAATCTTGAGGCTGGGAGCGATCCTAAGCTGCACAATCTCAAGAGCAATTCCACGCAGGTCTTCGCACGACTGCGCAAAACATTTTGTTTTCGAAAGTTTTTAAGAAAGCGACAAATCGCTCGCGCTGAAGATAGTGTGGAACCAATCTGGATCAAGCCAGGGTCCTTCTCAATACTCATGTTAACAAACATGATTTCATTCATTAAGGGCTTAGCACGCCTCTCTTTCTCTCAATTGGTCAAATTTTGCAAAACCCGAGGAATTCTTTCCTCTTCGTTTTCATCACATTGTTCGAAAAGTTTTGAAAAACTTAGGTCAATACAATGACTTATAGGCACAAAAAAGCAGGTAAAATGCGTTGCCGTTCATTCTAACTTGCTGGCACAACAGGTTCAAAGCAGCAATAAGCACGGAAACATGATAGCCGTAGCTGTTTCATTCAAGACCTCCGGTTGCAACTGGCTCCACAGCAGAGACAGACTCAAAAGAAAACAAAAGGATAATTACAAAAACAAAACAATGATATCCGAGGAAATAACACTAGAATCACCTGATTTCTATACAATGGGACTGACTCCATACAACAAGACAGACCCTTAAGCAAAAAGACTGACTTAAGACAGTGAGATAGACTCAAAACAAAACCAAAGAACTGGCTCAACACCCAAGCCAGAAATTACAAAAAACAGCATTCACAAATGCTCAAAACAGTGCGTGCCAAACGTCACATTTGAAATACACTGAGCGCCACCCGCAGGTGGTCAAATTTCTGATCACATACTCGCAGTATCGTCGAAATCTAACAACTCAGCCGTGACAGACTTCGCTGAGGTAAGCGGGAGGATGACCTCATTGTCCATCAAATTCTGTACTTCATGACGAAGACGGAAACAGTTATCGGTGCAATGACCGGTTTACTGGTGGTACGCGCAGTACAAGGTAGCATCATGTGTGGGAGGGAGATTCTTCGGGAGAGGTTGAGGCTTAAGGGGTTTAAGGTGTCCCATTTCAGCAAGGATCTAGAGTGCCCTAGACAAAGGCATGTAAAGGGCATGGAAGACTTTGCGCCCTCGGGACAGATACTTCGAAGTTTGCTGACTTTTGCCGGACACACTGGCAAAAGGATCAGCAAGTGCCGCCTTGACTTTCTGATCCTTCCCCGGTGCAGTGTTGGGATTGGAGGGAACTGTTCTGGCATGATGGGGCCTATCCTAATTTTCTGTCTAGCTGGAACTCCCCTCGGTTGGAGTGAGGAAAGCATCATCCATAGTTTTGGCCATCACCGCGAATATTTGCTGTTTATTCCATCCTCCGGCTTTCAAAGCCTCTACTGCCCACAGCAATTGTTCAACGAGATCAACACCTGTTCCCACTTTGTTCTTACCTCTAGCCTCAACTTGATCGAGGGTTTGGGTTGCTCCATCAGAGTGGAATCCAGTTGTTGTTGCCATGTCATGGCCATAGCTTGAAACAGCCTCAGGTTGGCTGAGCTCGATCACAATTCGCCCCAATAGCGGGGGCTCCTGTGGTACAAAATTCCCAGTGTAGGATGTGGTGGGTGGAGAAGCTGACATCTCGTAGGTGAGATCAACCACAGATCGCTGAAGATCGCCAATCATTCCCATTAATTCAAACGTGGTGGGGTCGCGAGCTTGACACAACTAGGGCACCCAGACCGGGCGCGCGGCAGGTGACCTGGGCGGATGCGGTACATCAAGCAAGATGTTTCCTTGATCCAATGCGGCTGTCATAACCACTATTTCCTCTAAACTTTGCGTCATCCTAGGTCCGCTGGACTGAACGGTGACTGACTGATCAGATGTCTGTCTTGCCGCGGCAAAGAAGAACACTGGCTATTCTGTACTAACTCTCTGAACCTTAAAAGAGAAAACACGCAAAGATTTCGCCCAATCGTACAGATACAAGCATAATCAATAATCAGATTTACTCTATCGATCATTTGTTCCCCAAAATCACTGCCCCAAAACTAAATCGATACCCAGGATATAATCGATTCTCAAATTCCGATCTTGATGCCCTCGGGCATCGATACTCGGACTGGTACCGATATATGCATTCCTTGTAGAGGTCAACTCAAAAAGCACATAACAAGCAAGCAAGAGCCAAAACACCCCTATGTTGGGGTAGGGTTTCCCTGTCCTATTTTGTCAGGAGCTAGGGCTTCACTACGCATCAGCGGTTTCAAACAACCTATGATCGGGTAGCAACCAGTCCTAGCTCGGAATAGTCACTATGGATTCCAAATATGCACTAGGTCGAATGGTCAAAAGGGTGCCCCGGTGACAACCGGGCTTTGTGTTCCCATCGTGGAAGAGCCCTTAACAGGTCAGCCTTATGGCACGCTTTTCGAAGCGAGCCTCCGACAAACCGTTCAGGAATAGCAGACGGCAAACACTGTGACTTAGGCGCACCAATGCACATGCAATGCAAACAAACACATAAGTGAAATCAAAACAAGATATCACGAGTTCGAGTCAAGCTCTCTAAACTCCCTAGCAGAGTCGCCAGAAATGGTAGACGCGCCCTCGTAGGCCTCATGCTACAGTTCGAACTCAATTTGTGTCAGTTCTTAATCTGACCTCACAATGTGCAATGCAAAATTGATAAATCACCAAAGAGTCCAAATCCGGCGAATCGTTTTGGAAAATAGATTTTTTGAAAGAAGTGCCAAACATGGACTGCTTTGCCAGATACAGAGTCGCCACCTAAATATTTTTTATGGGGGAATTTAGGAAACCCTAACTTGTTTGCCTAAGGCCACGTGTCCGTCATCACCAAAGTTGCCACGGCTCGGGAACTTGGGTATGATTGGGGAAGGTCAGCTATGAGCACCCCCGCTCGCCCGATCAAAGATCAGCCTCTACTAACCATGATATCTTGTTTTGAAAGCATTATGTGTTCTTATTCCGATTAATTAGCTAACCTTACTATGTGATGCGCACAACACAAAAGTATAGACTAGATCGCCTAATTTGGAACAAAGCATTGCATATCCGCTCGTTTGGAAAAACGGTTTGAAATTTGCTACTTGCAAGTAGGCTAAAACACGGATCTCAACGGGTTGTTCCAACTCAAGCGATCCGACCTTCACCCATAGGCATTCAGGTAGTTTATATCGCATAAGCATATAGCCACATGGTAAGAATGCTGTCATGTTAACATTCACACACATGCGAGATGCTAAAGTATAAAAAGCTTAACGAGTACTCCGAGCCAAAACAAAGAACTTGTTAGCAATCAATGTATGATCCAAGTCCATGTTAAGTGGCTAATGCATCGCATACAAAATGCAACTAGAATAGGCTTGGCTAATCCTAGTATGGCATGTGGAATGCAACAAATAACATGTATTCAAGTTAGATTTGAAATACTATGCGGTTAGCATGATGCGCCGAGCCCGGTGCATGCAAGACAAATGAATGGATGCACGCATGCATAGCATAAGGTATGCTAAATTGAATATGACCTAATACTAACTATCGAAAGCAGGTAAGTAAAAGGGAGAAAGAAGTGGGGGTTGGAAGACATGCACACACGCACCCACACTTATTACACATTCGCCCTTGCTCGGAGGGACCAAAAGAATATACAAATTAATTAACCTACAAGCTAATTAATTAAATTATACAACACTTAACTAATTAATGAATCAATTAAGCTACTGAAAGCAGTAAAGGGCCTCGGGAAGAGGGGTGCACGCATGCTCGGATTGGCTTCGCCCGGAAATCGAATGCCATGCACAAGTTGCCTCTGTTTACCCTGCTCTGCTCCTCTAAAGACTGCAAAAGTCCCAAGGTACACTCTCTGAACACTGGGGGATGCCACCGGCCATGAGGAATGGTCATCGGCCATAGGGGAGTTGTCATCGGCCATTTGTATAGCTCTCGGCCAAAAATGTTTGGTCGGTCGGCAGTAGAGATGGTCAGCCGACCATGTATGTCTGCAGAAACCTATTTTGACAGCAGTAGAGGGCAAAATATGGCATGGCAATGCATTTCAAGCAATGTTTGCACCAACCACACTCCTTATCATATTCATGACTCAAAGGAGTTTGGTACTCGGCCCTCGGACCACCAATCGCGCATTCCAATGCGTGATGGCCAAAGAGGCCAAGTTGTGCATTTTTATTTCAAATGAAATGCAAACCAAATAAACACATAAGGCCCAACCTCTATCGCTTGATCAAGAGGCAAGACATGCATGCCAAATGCAACCTAAACATGTTAGCTAAGTATGCAACGTGAGCATGCAAGCAAGCAATGTGCACTAGGCACTCAACCTAAGCAAACAAGCATGCAAGGCATTCAATAACAATGCTAATGGCAAACATGCAACAACATGTGAGGGAACTAACATGGAGACATGCAAAGCAACTTAGCAAAGGAAGTGCATGCCAAATGCAAAGTGTTTCAAGCATGCAACACATATGATGGGCTAAGCATTCAACAACACACAAGGCAAGCATGCGACGACATGTAAACAATGGACTTATACCAATTTGGGCAGCTCTCAAATGAGCCCAAAACAGTGGCCAAATGCCAAGGAAATGAAAGCTAAAACACATACAAACATGTATGCACACATGGTCCAACACTTAGGCACCAAAGAGCAACTTTTAAGCACACTTAAAAGAGGACAATCACGGACTAATGGCATGCATACTAAGCTCTGAAATCATGTTATAAAAGGTGCCAAACCAACTAAACAAGACAAGCTAAGCATGCAACGATGTCCGAAACTCAAGGTAAGCCAAGGGGCTTAAACCATGGCCATGCCAACCAAGCCTCACAAGGCTAACAGGACTTAAAATAGTCCCAAGGAAGACCTAAACAAAGCTAAGGACACGCCTAGATAGCATCTAAGTGGCCTACGCATGAAAGCATACAAAAGAGGCCAAACATGGAGCATAAGACTACAACCTTTCAAAGCATTAAGGGAGCATCAAATGCAAGCATGCAAGCATACCATGGGGACTGAAATGATGCTATAAGTGGTGCCAAACCACTGAAACAAGCTAAGAAATGCATGCTAAACAGTCACACACCCGAGGCTAGCAAGCCAAAATGCAAGGTGGCTATACAAACCATGTCAAGCATGGATGAAGCAATTAAAAATAGAGCTAAAGCATACTAAAACACGCATAAAAGCTTCACAAAGCTTGGCAAAAATCATGCTAGAACAAGGCTCAAAGCACAATGCATGTTAAGGCAAATTCATGGCATTACAAGACAAGTATGCTAAGCATGCATGGTGTGTCTAAACCAAGTAAAAAAAGTGCTATATCATGGAAAAATAAGCACAATTAACACTTAAGACATGGCCAACATGAACTCAAGAATGATGCTCATACATGAGGCAAAAATGACACATTTTGAAGACAACAAGGGGAGGGGATGGCCCTCTCCTTCTTAGGACCTCAAACCACCATCCTCACCACTGAAATCCCTCAAGATTTTAGTGGTGAGGAGGCCCAAACAAGGTGGTCCCAGAGCTCACCAAAATAGCACAAAATGGGGGCCAAACAAGGCCTAAGGGGGGTCAAACAACCCCAAAGCTCAAAGAAACCTTAAACATCTATTTTAGGCAAGCAAAATCAGAACTTTTATATGTTATATACTAAGCTTAAAACAGCAAGCAAGGATGGCTAAAAGCTTATGCAAAAATGGGGTAAAAAGGGTGAAATTCTTACCCTTGTAGGCCCCTTTCAAGAACAGCACTCCAGCTGCTTCTCCCAGCTTGAATACACTCAAGAACTTCAAGAACAACCTATTGGCTCCTCAGCAACCAAGGTAAGGTGTAGAACTATGTGTTTGTACACAAAAGTAAGGACAAACACACTTATACACACAAGAGAGGGAGATATAGAGATAGAAGAGATACACAACCCTAACCCTAATATCAGAGACCCTCTAGAATTTTTGTAACCATGGAGGAGGGAGGAGAGGCCCTCCCTTTATAGTGGATCACTCTTGCAAAGCTTACAAAACAAGCTAAGCAAGAGTGAAATCCCTCCATACACGTGTATGGAGGGGGGGCAAAGTGTATGCCAACTAGCACAACTGGCATAAAAATATCTGCAAAAGCGGATGCACAGTGGTCAGCCAGCCAAAAAAGAAAAATTGGCCAAAACAATGGTCGGCCGACCACAAAGAGTGCCGGTCGGCCAAACATTTGGCCGATGGAAACAAAACAATGGCCGGTGGTCTCAAGCCGTGGCCAGTGAGGTGTGGAGATGGCCAACAGGCCATTCCCTGCCCCTTAAAAGCAAAACATAAGTGTTTGGTGCAAAACCAAACACAAAACAGTTGAGTCGAGAGATCCTGAGGTAAGGCGCATGGCCGAGACCTCCGGGAACTCAAGACGTACACAAACATGGATAATCACCGAGTGTTCAAGCGATGACGTCCAAGTCTTAAGGACAGTCAAAAATGGGGTGTCTACACTTAGGTGTATAATCAATGGGAAAATTGGAATAAAAAGTAGTGGTGTGAGAAGTTTGAATTTTTCTTGAAAGTCATGATTTTTCTTTAAAAACCTAAGTTGACTCATGATGATAATTAATGATTTTACCTAAATTGAAAGTAGAGTCATGAAATTGAGAGGTTGAATTATATATACAAGTTTAATTGAATTTTGGAAGTGTTTGAAAATTATGTAAAAAATTAGCGATTGAACTCTTGTTGTGGACCTTATTAATCATGTTATAATATGAAACAAAATTTGGGGGGGAAGAAATTGTTAATGATATGGATGATATGGAATTTGTGGTGTGATGATGAAGTGAAGATTTAAGAATTTTAATGTGTAGTTAGGAACACTACAAGAAAACAAGGCAAATAACACGGAGCTTTTTGCGACAAGGTAAGTGCCATGGCAAAAAATGGTTTTTTGCGACGAAGTGTAGTTGTCGTCACCAAAAAAAGTCTTTTGCAATGGCGTGTATCTGTCGTCGAAAAAAATGACCTTTTGCGACGGTACTGACCCCGTTGCTAATGCCTGTAAAAGAAAAATGTAGGAACATTTGCGACGCATGGTTTATCGTCGCAAAAAATATTATTTTGTGACGAGAAAAGTTACTGTCGCAAAAAGTGGACCATTTGTGACAGCAAAAGCCCATCGTAAACAAAAATTGGTATAACGGCGTTATTTTGATTGGTTAATATGTATCATTTCTGACAGTTGAATTACGCCGTCGCAAAAAATAAAAATTTTGTATCTTGCTCATTTGTATCCTGTTTGCTGTCAAGTGTGGCCCAAAATCCCTAAAATCCCCAAAATCCTCAAAATCAAAATCCTCAAAATCCAAAACCAAAATCCCCAAAATCCCTAAAATTCTGAAACCAAAATCCTCAAAATCCCTACTCGTATTCAACATTGCCGGAGTGAAGAGGGTGAACAACGGCCTTCGCCTGAGTGACGAGCAGCAGCGACTGTGAATGAGTTTCGTGCTCCAGATCTCACTCCACTCTCAACTCCCTTCCACTCTCAACTCTCTCCTCCTTCCATTTCCTCCTCCAGATCTCACTCCCACCGGAGTTTATTGTCAGAATTGCCGAGTTTCATGCTCCAGATCTCACTCTCTGTCTCTCTCTCTACTCTATTCAGTTTCAGCCATATCCCAAACTTCGCCCTCTTCCTGTCTCTACACAGAATTTCCGTAATTCGATTCGCCATTAAAGCTTAGATCCAAAACCTAGAGTTCTATTTCTCTTTTGTTGAGGTCGTCATTGGACTCACCGTTCAAATTTTCTCCTAATCGCATTTTTTGCCTTCTTTTTTGTCGGTATGTTGATAATTTCTCTCTCGCTCTCTCAATATCTTCTTCTGTGTCTAATTGATGTTAACTATATGAAAAATGTTGTTTCTTTGAGGCATTATATGCATAAAAATAGGGGAAATAACATTTCAGTGTTGGTTTGTTAAAAGAATTTCAAATTAATGATATCTTTCAAAAAAAAATTCTCATGTTGGTGATCGTAATTAGAGAAAATCCTTTTTCTTCTTCTTCTTCTTTTTTATTTTTTGTTTTTTTATTTTTGGAGGGAATCAAAGAAATGGCTTCTCTTGTGGAGCTATTTTTTTAGGAAGTTTTAATTATGGCCCTCAGTCTTCTTTTTGAAATTTCTATAGTAGGTTTTATTTTCTAGGAAGATTTTTTTTTTCTGTCTGTTGGTTGATGCATTCATAAATCAAAAAATTGTGCTATAAGATTTTATAAATTATTGGGCTTTTTTTGAAGCATAACAACCGAATATGTCAATTAAGTTCTTGAACCACCCCAGTTGTCTTTTTTTTCCAAAGATCTGTTTGTTAAAGAAATTTTTTTGTTGCTTTTTTTAATCAATGAAAACTGTTAACAAAGCTTCTACCGATAAAATTTGTCTCTTGTTGCAAAACATATATGTAATGAAAATTTGGCTTTGTTTTGAATAGTTGTAGCTAACCACCCTAGGAAACTATGATGAGCTCAAATTTTATTAAAGTCTGTTTATCGTGCATTGTGTATAGTTCTTGAGATTTTCAAGGGTTTGAAATACCTATGATTGGCTAGTTGCAACTTATATATAAATTTTTTTACGGCAGTGGGAACTAAATGAATTAAATATTCGTAAAGGTTGATTATTCACATGGAAATTGTTGAGTCTTTTAAAAGTAATATTTAAATTTTCCCTTTTGTCTGCCACCTTATCCACGCACAAGAGAGAGAGAGAGAGATGTTGGTGCAAATTGTTTTCATTTTTCCTTTAATAATGAAGGGCTAGATGGATGTAGTTCAGAAAATTGTTCTTGTTACAGATTTCTTTACAAGGTTCTTACTAATTTCCACTACAAAGTAGAAATTTATTTAACCAAATGTCTGCTGATAAATTTATTTGCCCAAAGTTGTAGGAATGGGCCATAATTTAAATGGGGTTTCATTGAAATTTGTAAATTTTAAAAAAGGGAACATGTAAGAGTTTATGAATTAATTATGGGTATGTCAAAATTCTGGGAATAGATATTGATTATGGCTGTCTTCATTGCTGCTTGTTACCTTAAACACCTGATGACATTTATATCTGGGCAGAACCTCATTATTTTCCTTCTCTTCTCTTCCTTTTCTCCCTTTTCTTTTTTTTCCAGCTTACTATTTCAGAATTTTATTTGTTTTGTTAGGTCATTTTTTCTGCTAATTTTTTTCCTTTTGCTTCCAGGTTCTAGTTTTCTTCTCTTGTCCTTCATATTCTCTGATTTTTTGCTCTTTTTGTTGATTTTCTGCTTTGGTTTTCTCCTCCCTTTTGCTGGTTTGCCGTTTTCTTGAAATTGGAACAATTGTTGTGGAGTTCTCATGCATAAAAAGTTCCAAATTGAGCATAACAAAGCTTAAAATGAGAAGTAGACCAAGCATATAAAGTATCTTGAGGGTTATCAAGTGTGCAACCTCGTTTTCAGGTTTCAAGAAAAACAGGTCATTCCCTATCTCTCTCTCTCTCTCTCTCTCTCTCTCTCTCTCTCTCTCTAAAATTTCTCTACCTAAAACTCCTTTGTACTTTCCCTTGATTGGTTGATTTTTAATTCATTTTTTATATGCATCTATTTTTCCCTTTTTATATGTTACAGCACAAGCTTTTTTACACCTAGGGAAACAAGTTTTATTTTCTTTTTCATCATACTACTATTGCTGAATTAATCTAATGTGTTGGTGCAAATTAATTTATAGACATTATATTATTATCAATTCTTATTTTTATGAGTGATATTTTGTTAGCAAAGGAGTTTATGAATTGATTAGAATAAAAGAGAAGGGCTATTGAGACCAAGAAATCCCCCTATTTTGATGGCTTGTATTGTGTGTGATATGGTGTGTCATTGCACGTCAAGTAGCACCCTTATTTAGAGAATTTGTTTTTTGCTTCAATTCTAATATTATAATTTCAGGCAGCCCATTGGAAGGGTGCAGGACCGTACTCACCCAGGTTGGACAATTGTTGATTAAATTTCAAAATGTTGATGTATGCAACTAATAATGATAGTGATGATCATGAATGAGCATGACTTTCTTTTTTGTATGTTGCAACTAAATTTTTATCATGGATTTTGAATTTCTTTCTACTTAAAGGTTGTAGGAATTTTCAAGATGGTGGTCTTTCCAATCCTAGGCCAACTTGCTGATGAGTATGGGCGAAAACCACTGCTCATTCTCACTTTATCTACAACTATAGTCCCTTTTGGTATGTTTTCTACAAACATTTGTACATTGACCAAAACTTTATGTTGAAGAATTCCAACTGCATTTGATATTGGTATATGCATTTAGTTGTAAAAATTTCCTTTGGTATAAACTAGAGTGGTGATACTTGAAAGCTAAGAATCACAGATATTTATATAGAAGAGGTTTGTCATGTAGTACATGTATATTGGACATGACACTTCTGTATATTAACGTTCTGCAATTATTTTCCATTTTTTATAGTGCAATTGTTTCATGTTATTACATGAATGATGATTTTTAAGTTATGGAATATATGGCATTTTAATTTTAACTAATGCTATGTTGCTTTTATTTTACTTTTGAACAAGCGTCATAGGCGTATCATGTCCGGCATTTTTATTTTTATTTTTAGAAATCATCGTGTCAGCATGTTGCTTGTCCTTGTTTGTGCTACTTATGTTGAAAGTTAAATGTCGGTTAGTTCTTTGTTAAGCTTAATTCTTTATTTTCATTTTCAACTATTCTAACATACAAGCACCATCTTAGACAGCCCTTAGCTCTAAAGAGACTATAATGTGTTAATTAACTTACTTTAATTCAAGCGCCTGAAGTTAATGACTTGGTTTCAAAGAGTATGTTTTCAAACTGATCGATGATTATTTCCAGCAAGCACATGTGAGTATATTATGATGTGCGAATTGCCACATTGATTCATAATGATCACTTTGCTCACTTTCCTGTGTTGCTATTTCAGTTTTGCTTCCTATCAATGAGTCAAAGGCCTCTGTTTATGCTTATTACGTTCTTCATACAATTTCATACATTATAAGTCAAGAGAGTATTTTCTGCATTTCTATTGCTTATGTGGCAATGCTAATTAGCAAAAAAACTACAACAAGTGTGGGGTTATTTGAAATCACATTTTCCTTTTCTGGCAGGCAGATGTTGTTGAAGAACATAAGAGGGCAACATTATTTAGTTGGATTACTGGCATCTTTTTTTCTCACATGTATTGGCAATGTCCTTGCATGTTTTCTGCCTGAAGATTTCATTTTTGAGGTATGTTGGTGCTGTGACTTTCGGCATTTGCTTATGGTGAATCTCTTAATTATCTTCATATTGTTTTAGTCCTCCTAATAATGCTTATTGTTTCAGGTTTCAATTGTTTTGTTGGTCTTTTGTCCGTTTTACATGCACCTGTTTCTGGTTGAGACAGTCCAATCAACTTCAAGACATCGCCAACATGCTCCTTGGTTGCACAAGGCACTGAAGATTCTTCCTCTCATCAATCCATTTGTTGGAGAGAAACTGATACTTTGCACAGCCTTACTTTCATCAATAGCTTATGTGAGTTGTCCTTTATTTACTTAATCTAAGTCCTTGCAGCTCTGGACTTATTCATACTTGAAAGTATGTATAAATTTTATCTCATGGAAGTTTTTTTTTTTTTTTAATGCACAGGCATTGTTTTATGGCTTGCCATCAGCTTCCTCGGTATGTACTCTTATATAATGAATATGTAGTTAACATCAGTTTTGAAACTACATTCTAGGTAATTACATGTTCCACCGTCAAACTTCCTCCTAAAATTTTGCATTAGTCTCTCATTTTTAATTGAGACGACATATATCATTATTGTAATTTAGGTTCTAATTCTTTGCAAAAAAAATACAATAAAATTTATTTTCCCATGAAAGTTGGAATATGTTATAACTTTCTCTCAAAAAAATTATCTTAACCAAACACATACTAAAAAAATAAATTTTCATTTGAGGTGTTGACGCCTCAAAATCACTAAATGGCATTGGAATAGCACGAAACTTGGCACACACGACTGCCTAGGCACGAGAGACTTGTGGGAGAAGACGGGACTCCAATCGGGTTCCTGGTTTGGGAGTTTGAGCCGAATTTCAGTATAGGCAAACTAGTTCATTAAGAAATTTGAATTTGAGGTGTTGACACCCCAAAATCTCCAAACAGTGTCGGATTAGCACGAAACTTGGTACACACGACCGCCTAGGCACGAGAGACTTGTGGAAGAAGACAAGGCTCGAATCAGGTTCCCAATTTGGGAGTTAGAGCCAGATTTCGGTCTAGGCAAATTAGTTCCTTAAGAAATTTGAATTGGAGGTGTTGACGCCCGAAAATCACCAAACGGCATCAGTTTAGCACGAAACTTGGCACACACGACCGTCTAGGCACAAGAGACTTGTGGGAGAAGACGAGATTCCAATAGGGTCCCGGTATGGGAGTTAGAGCTAGATTTCTGTCTAGCCAAAATTATTTACTTAATTATCTTTGTAATTGTATAGTAGTTAATTTTTTTTTATGTTTTTTTGTAATTAAAGTATTAACACATAATTATATTGTCATTAATTTTTTTTATTTTTTGTTTTCAGATATTTCCCAAGTAGGTGTTTGCTTCTTGTGGAATGCAGGGGTGTGAAGATTGTGACTAACTTTTGTTTTTGTTACCCATAGAAGAATCATGAGGAAAACTTTTGTTTTTAATTTACGTTATTTTGAATTGTGAACAACATTATGTATTTAAACATTATATATGTATTATGCAACATTATGTAGTGGGATAATTTTGCTGATGTATTGTTATGAATGCAAGAATATTTTTATTATGGATGAATTGTTATTTTTATACTGGAATTTTTATATTATTATGTAATTATTGGTTTCTTTTTCAGTTATTTTCATTTAATACAAGTAATTTTCATATTTTTAACAATTTTATTGCCCTTCTTCTTCTTCTTCTTCTTCTTGTTTTTTTTTTTTTTTTTTTTTTTGCGACGTAGGCATTGTCGTCGCGAAAGATATTGGCAACAGTTGAAACAAAAAACCTTTCGCGACGGTATTCTTTGCCATCGCAAATAATCTTTTAGCGATTGCAGGTATCCCATCGCAATAAAAAAAAACACTTTCGAGACAGCATTTTTTCTGTCGCAAATAACACTTTTAGCGACAGCAAAACAGTGCCGTCGCAAAAAAATCTCAAATTTTTACATATTAATGCTGACAGCCGAATTCTGTCATAAAAAGCAACTTTGCCGTCGCAAAAAAAAAGGTGACGGCATGGTGCCGTCGCTAAATCCTTTTAGCAATGCCCTTTGTTGTGACCCCCCATTTGCTGTCGCTAAAAGTCAGTTGTCGTCGTAAAAAAGTTTTTGAGACGGCATTTTGAGTATTTGCGACGGCATTTTGCGATCACAAAAAACCGAAATTTTTGTGGTGGAAGTAATTTTATACCTCAAAGCTAAAGCCTGAATTTATGTTCAACTCTAGTTATGAAGTTTAATTTTGGAAAAAATGAAGAATTCCTCAAGTAGCATTAAATTTATGAAATTAAGTGTACGTTGGGTAAGATGAGTGTGAATAATGATAAATGAGAGATTGTGAAATATGACATTGTTATATGAAGGAGTTGTATCAAAAAAAATTAAATGTTGGAGATTTAATTTATAACCTTGGATAGTAATTGATAATCATTAATATTGTGTTGTAAAGAAAATTGAATTTGAAGACTTAATAGCAATATGGAGAAGTAAAGAAATAGTTTGAACCCAAGGATTGTGAACACTTTAAAGATGAATCTTCATGTCCCTATGGATGTGTTGTTATATTTTTGTAACAAAACAATGAATGATTTGATAGATAATGAAGAAGGTTGTGGGACATATTCGTACTTGTTATGTAAATGGAATTTTAATATATGGTGGATGTGTTTTGAACTAATGTGTTACGGAAATAATGAAAGACGTGTTGGCGTTGCCCACTAATTATAATGTTGAATTGTGTTGAATTATGTTGAGTTGTATTGGATTATGTTGAATTGTGTTGAACCATATTGAATTGTGTTGAATCATGTTGAGTTGTGTTGAGTTGAGTTGTGTTGAGTTGTGTTGGGTGAGTTGAATTTGGTACCCGTGCGTGGAGTCAAGGTGCCCAATTGCCCTATCTGTGCATATCGCCGGAGGAATGTCGGAAAATGTTTTTGGGTGTCCACGAGCCTGCCGTTTCTGGAGTCAGCAAATGTGGAAAATGGATGGTTTTGCGAGTCCACATCCCCGCCGTTTATAGAGCCGGTAAATGTGGAAGGTTTTGATGTTTTGGGTGTCCACGTCCCCACAGTTTATGGAGCCGGAAAATGTGGAAGGTTATGATGTCTTAGGTGCCCATTGCCCCGCCGTTTTTGGAGTCAGCAAATGTGGAGATGTTTTCAAATTAAAAGGGTAATTTTGGGAGTTCACTTCCTACCGTAGTAAGTCAGCAAAAGGTGGATTATGTTGAGATGTGTGTTGACGAGCGTGTTGAGTTGATGATGTTATTTGTGACTTGTGATGAACGTGTGAAATTGCAAATTGAGGTGTAATTTGGTATAAAGAGGAAATGTACATGGACATTATTCGTAAAGAATGGGTTTATAGAGTTCTAAATAAATATAATGAGAAGAAAAAAAAGAAGGAAAGAAAAAGAGGAATATTAAAAATAGAGGTTAAATGAGAGATATTTTGGGAATTGGTTAATAATTTTTAAATGATGTTGTTTCTCAAATCTGTTTGTTTCATAAGGATCTATGGTTTTCTAAGGTTAAGGGATAATTTTTAATGGCTGAAAGTTTTTCTTAAAAGCGTTTAAATGATTTTTTTTTTTTTTGAGAAAAAGGTACCTTATGATGTTTTGAAATTATAAAATGTCACCCTACTATATGGTATCGCCCTGCATGCATGATCATTTCTATCTATGTGTTAGCTATTGTTGTAGAACTCTGAGATTCCTACTGGGCATTGGTGCTCACCCCTTGTTGTTTTATCTTTTTACAGGAAGAAAGTTTGGATTCTTTGATTGAAGAGTTATGGAGTCCTTGAGTCCCTTTGTATAACTTCATAGCAGATGTAAAGGAAATGGATTTTGTATGTGTATTTATTGATTTGTAGCTTCGCAGCAGAAGCTTGGCATGTATTATACTTATTATTGCATTCATCATCGAGAGAGAGAACATGTATTATTTTGTTTCTATTACTCAAGGGTAATGGACATTTGTTTCAAAAAAAAAAAAAAAGACCTAAATTACAGGCTTTGGTAATATTTTGAGTAATTAAATTTTGGGGCGTGACAACTTGGTATCAGAGTTAACCGGGTTTGAACACCTAGAGCTCGTGGGAACTAGTTTTTACCACAATGGGTTGGCTTCACTTGGTGATGATGGTTACATATAGAAGTAGGAGGTGTAGGACATTTTGTGTTGCATTGTGTGAACATGGGTCGAGCTTTATGGATAGTGCTTGTAGCCGGCTAAGTTACTTTGAGATCTCATTGGAAACGCGTCTTATCAACGTGGTTTCCAGTGAGAATTCCTTGAAAGTTCCGGGACAAGTGATCATCCTTGTTGCGGCGTGACAGTGTAAGCCAATTTCAGCAAGCCGAGCTAGTTAATAAGCTCGGTCCTGAAGGTTAATTAGAACCGAGATTGGGACATACCAGGCTACGCATGCCCCGGTGGGAATTGCCATGTGGCCAAATCAGAATGCAGAAAAGAGATTCCGCCATCTGTACGCATCAATACCATTAGGCAATTTTGCCATTAGTGTTTGGCAGTATTTGTGTCTACGCGTAAAAGGAGACAAAAGGGTAGTACATCCACACGTCCAGGTAAGGACAAGCAGGGTAGTGCGCGTAGAAACTATATAAACGACGCAGCACCTCTATGGACAGGTTTGGAATTCTTGTTATTAGAGCAACTTGCATTTGGTCTCCTCTCTCTCTCTTTCTTCTTCTCCAAGTGTCTAACTTGATCGTCGGAGGGGTTTTCCACCAACACACCCATCTAGTAGCTCACCGTCGTTTTGTTCTCAGGTTAGACGACTTAGTTCGGAGCTACACAAAGCATGGACCCAAGGAGTACGGAGAGCGAAAAATATTTCCTCTCTGCATAGAAACCACATTCACTTGATCAACACATAATTGAGAAAATGGATTCGATTGTTAGGGGTCAAAATGATACCTCACAATAGGTTAAGAGGTCTTAGTGTAAATAACCCTATTTAGAAAGGGTAATGTTGCACACGCTCTCTAAAAAATATATGTATTTAGAAAATGTGTGTACCATATAGAAGTTATGATATCTGTGAGGTTGATTATTACAAATATCATAACCAATGTTTAGGAAACGGACCGAACCGGTCGATTCTGGTCCGGATGAACCTTTAAAACCATTTCATGTCTAAAACCGGCCTTATTTGTGAAAACAGCCCATTGGTACTAGGTTATTATAACCGGTCTGGTTAGGTTTGAAGAAATTGAACATAGAACTAAGTGTATATAAAATAAGCACTCTAACTACTAAGCCATCAATACAATTGCTAAAATTGTAATAAGTATATTTACTATATATTCAATATTATCTTAATTATTGCTTACTAAAAATCAATGTATGAACGTAAAATAAATTCTAAGAATTTTTTTGTAATTATTTATTATTTATTATTTTTATAATTTTAATATCTATATTTTTTATATTTATAAATTTTGATATGATTATGACATTGCGGTTCAATTTCAGTTCACTCGCAGTTGATCAAGTGACCCATCCGCCTGGAAACTTTTCCAATTTGTTTACCAGTCTGATTTTCAAACATTGGTCATAACTAAATTATTTACAAATCATAACTAAAAAAAAAAGAGTTATAACCAAATATCACATAAGGTATATCTAAAGAATTTTTGGATCATAATCAAAATAATATCATAACCAATATCACAATGATTCGTAATTTTTTTTTTTTTTTTAACGACCAGTGTCCAGACCAGTTTATATGCACCTTGACTAATTTTGAAACCCATGCAAGGTGCTCACTCCACGTGAATTGAGTAAATCTCAGATAAAGCCCGCAAAAGTGACCCCCTCCATGTAACTAATACGACAATTTATGTAATAAAATAAAATAAAATCATAATTAACATCTCAAGTCATAACCAAAAAATCTCAAAGAAAGTATAATCAAAACAAGAAAAAGTATAATCTCTACCTGTTTTTTTCCCCTTGTCGTCTAGTTGGAGTGTTAAGAACTTTCTCAACCGCCCCTACCAAGAAAGAAAAGTTCATTAGCAAGAGAAGATTAACAGGGACAAATTTAGGATTTGAATTTTGAAGGGTAAAAATACATGTAATTTTTTATCAAAAAAATATTATAAAATTTTAAATTTTGATTTATATTAATATAAAAAAATAAATAATATTACTATTAATCAGATATTCCTTGTCAACATAATTAAGAACAAAAATATAATTGGATATATTTCTTGTGGTGAATGTGGTTTGGAAATACTCTTCAGATCCTGGGAGACGTCAACGATCCTCTGCTAGTCACCTGCAAAAATACAAACTCGATTAGAAGTGCGGAATTAGCACTGGGCGACAACAAGTCAGTTCTCCTAAAGCTTGCTTACTAAGTTTATAGAAGTGTTTCTTACATACCTTTATAAATCTGAAGCTCTTGTATTTATAGTCATTTTCGGGGCGAGTCTACTTTTTCTTTTGTTTATGTATTCTTTCATTTATCGACACGCTTTTTTCCGGTATATTCGCCCAAGATCCTACTCGGCGTCTTGGCAGAAGCGAAGAGCCGTTCAACACGGCTCCTGTGCGTGTCGAGACTTCGTCCCTTTAATTACTCGGCTCCCAATTGCCCCCAAGCATCTTGTCAGCGGCGGTTGGACGAGGTGCTTAGCTCGATTTTCAAATACTACAAACCGAAGTTCTTGGGGCTTCGACTTATTCTGTGATTGTTTAATTACTCCCCTTGAATCATCTCCTCGATTCCCGCCTTGCACGCCTATTCATTATGATTTGGAGCTTGGTGTCCTCGAATTCATGTTCTATGACGCCGCTAGATCGCTCTTGAATCATTCTTGCACCCTTCCATCTGCGATACTCTTCACTTTTGTAAGTTTTCCCTTCTCAACTCTGAAGCTTTTCCTAATTTGTTTACTCGTCACGTATTCTTATAATCAATAGATTATGGCAAAATATTTAAGAGACCTTCTTTCTCAAGTCGAGTTGTTGATTTTAAACGTCATTTCTCCATTCTGCGATGTCCACCTATCGTTAGTGGCGGACCGCACTCTCGACATGGAGAGGAAGAAGAAACCTCGATTGTCTTTCCCCTTTTGTCGATCGCGAGAGGAGTTCGCTTCTTCACCCGCTTCGAGGCATTCTTCGCCATTGAATTTGATTCCTTCCAATGTAAATTTCTTTAGAATTATAATGGGGGTCGAGCGTTGAACTCGCCTTGGTATTAATCTCGGCATCCTTGCCATTCGTTACGCTCTGGCGGATCCTACGTTACTTCCTCAGAGCTAAGGACACAGATCATCAGTTGATCACTATGCTTTCCAGCTCTGGGAAACGGGTCGATGACGTCATGGTCGTTGTCCGTGGCAACCGAATTGGCGAGGAGGATCGCGTCGATCCTATTCCTAGACGAGGCGAACCAGTCCGGCCAATGCCCTTTGTCGACATTGAACATTTGTATTTGCCATTCCCTATTTTCTTGAATCTCACGGCTTATCTTATGCAGGGAACGAGTTAAAAAAAGTCCTAGCTTCAACTGACAACGTCGTTCTTTCGGACATCAGGATTGCTCTTAATTATTGTCTTTATAAGCGAGGAAGGGCGTTCTGCTACGAGCCTCGATATCGACCTTTTTTGCGGAAAATATACCGATTCCGAAAGGGAAGATTTTCTCGTCGCTCGTATTTTGTCCGACTTCAAAAATTTGAGGCAGATAGGATTTGAAGGGTCCGATTCGGAGAATACTTAAAACCGCATCGAGATCACTCGGAGGCCAACCGAGGAGGTATTGGATTGACGATCGTCATACGCTCGTTCTGTTGGCGACACTTTTCAACGTCTGAGATAACCCTTCCGTCTCGAGCTCTGGCATGGTGGGTTAAGCGACAAAGCTTGCTAAGAAGCGAATCACGGAGAGGTTGGCGCAAGGAGAAGCGGAGGGCCTTTCAACGAACCGCCTTCTTGAATCTCGGCGTTCCTCGATTCTTGAATCGAAATCCTTGCAAATTGTTGAGGCAGTAAGGGTGCGAATCCGGTTGGGGAAGCCGTTCAGAAGTTGAGGAACGTCGGGAACGCTCTAGAGATCATGAGGTTGGTTTAGAAGATCAGTGCGGCAAACGTCCTCGAACGGTGGGATCAGGTGAGGTCGTGCCCTTTGTGATTCGACCGATGGTGAGAAATATGTCGGTTCCATCGGATGCCTCGGCACTTAATGACCCAGAGGTCGTGTTCGGCTTGGCAACGTCTTTGTCATTACCGTCTGACACGGAGGCTTTCCGGCTGGAGCCGGATTTGAATGCGACAATGTTAGCAATGGCCCTTTGGTGTGTATTCTAATTTTTCCTTCATTCAAGCGTTGTTCGCGTTATGCTTGTTTTGAGTTGTTCTTTTGCGTTGGTAGGATAGCCGATGTGGGCGCCGCCATCTCGACGCCATCAAGGAGATTAGTAAACTGCGAAACAAGCGGGAGAAAAGGGCGAGGCGAGTTTTAAGAGCGAAGGAAGCTTCTGCGGTGGAAAGCTCGTGATGCGGATAGGTTGAGCGGAGGAGAAGAAGGCCGACGACTTGGAAGTCACTTTGCTTATCCAAAAAGCCGTTCTTTGGAGGCCGAGTTGGCGAAGATGAGGCGAAGAGAGTGCGAGTCAAAAGCTTTGCCGGGAAGAGGGCTGAAGTTTGTGGACAGTCTCCGGTTTGAGAATCGGGATTCAAACATGGTTGGGGCGTTTAAGCTAAATGTGCCAATACCGTATGAGCAAGTGGACATCGATCCATTGGGCTGATTCGAGGATTGATGTTTATGATACACAAAGTACTTTCTGTCGGGTGGTTTTGGTATTTTGTGTTTATGATCTGACAATGGACGTTGATACCTTTTGTAATTATAAAAGTTAGCAATTTATGCAATGTGATGATGTCTCGTAGTTTTATGGTGACGTTTTATTTTGTAATTATGCAATGTTAAATCAATTCAAACCAAATATGCGGTTCCTTGGATGGCTCGGCTCGGCGTGAAAGGTCTAGTTCACACGGGCTAGATCTGCGTTAGCTAGCGCGGCGTTAAAAGCCGAATAGTTCACGCTCCGGGGCTGGCCGAGGCATCGTGGAATATTTCGCGGATTAGATTAATAAATCTGCCCTTGCGTTGGACAGTGCTCGAGCGTTAAAAGCCGAATAGTTCACGTTCGAGGGCTGGCCGAGGCATTGTTGAATATTTAGCCGAATAGATTAATAAATCTGCCCTTGCGTTGGACTGCTCGAGCGTTAAAAGCCGAATAGTTCACGTTCGAGGGCTGGCCGAGGCATTGTTGAATATTTAGCCGAATAGATTAATAAATCTGCCCTTGCGTTGGACAGTGCTCGAGCGTTAAAAGCCGAATAGTTCACGTTCAAGGGCTGGCCGAGGCATTGTTGAATATTTAGCCGAATAGATAAATAACTGCGTTGGGCGGTGCTTTCGGCGTTAAGAGCGAATAGTTCACGTTCGGTGGCCAAGGCATTGTTGAATATTTCGCGAATAGATTAATAAGCGTTGCGAGGCTCGATCGTCGATACATTTTATTGTAATATTTAGGCACTTATTAGAATATTTTGCACCACGTGGTATAAACGTTCAGAAATGCCCCAAAGCGCGATGCTGTCAAAAGGTGTCATGCACCAAAGGGGGCTCCGAATCCGGAGACTTATTCGGCCCTAAGGTGTCATGCGCCAAAGGGGGCTCCGAATCCGGAGTCTTATTCGGCCCTAAGGTGTCATGCACCAAAGGGGCTCCGAATCCGGAGACTTATTCTGGCCAATCGCGACATCCACGAAGGGCGCTCCGAATCCGGAGACTTATTCGGCGCTAAGGTGTCATGCACCAAAGGGGCTCCGAATCCGGAGACTTATTCTAGCCAATCGCGACATCCACGAAGGGCGCTCCGAATCCGGAGACTTGTTCGGCCCTAAGGTGTTATGCACCAAAGGAGGCTCCGAATCTGGAGTCTTATTCGGCCCTAAGGTGTCATGCACCAAAGGGGCTCCGAATCCGGAGACTTATTCTGGCCAATCGCGACATCCACGAAGGGCGCTCCGACTCCGGAGACTTGTTCGGCCCTAAGGTGTCATGCACCAAAGGGGCTCCGAATCCGGAGACTTATTCTAGCCAATCGCGACATCCACGAAGGGCGCTCCGAATCCGGAGGCTTGCTCGGCCCTAAGGTGTCATGCACCAAAGGGGCTCCGAATCCGGAGACTTATTCTGGCCAATCGTGACATCCACGAAGGGCGCTCCGAATCCGGAGACTTCTTCGGCCCTAAGGTGTCATGCACCAAAGGGGCTCCGAATCCGGAGACTTATTCTGGCCAATCGTGACATCCACGAAGGGCGCTCCGAATCCGGAGACTTGTTCGGCCCTAAGGTGTCATGCACCAAAGGGGCTCCGAATCCGGAGACTTATTCTGGCCAATCGTGACATCCACGAAGGGCGCTCGGAATCCGGAGACTTGTTCGGCCCTAAGGTGTCATGCACCAAAGGGGCTCCGAATCCGGAGACTTATTCTGGCCAATCGTGACATCCACGAAGGGCGCTCCGAATCCGGAGACTCATTCGGCCCTAAGGTGTCATGCACCAAAGGGGCTCCGAATCCGGAGACTTATTCTAGCCAATCGCGACATCCACGAAGGGCGCTCCGAATCCGGAGGCTTGCTCGGCCCTAAGGTGTCATGCACCAAAGGGGCTCCGAATCCGGAGACTTATTCTGGCCAATCGTGACATCCACGGCGCTCGAATCCGGAGACTTGTTCGGCCCTAAGGTGTCATGCACCAAAGGGGCTCGAATCGGAGACTTACGCCAATCGTGACATCCGAAGGCGCTCGAATCCGGAGACTTGTTCGGCCCTAAGGTGTCATGCACCAAAGGGGCTCCGAATCCGGAGACTTATTCTGGCCAATCGTGACATCCACGAAGGGCGCTCCGAATCCGGAGACTTGTTCGGCCCTAAGGTGTCATGCACCAAAGGAGCTCCGAATCCGGAGACTTATTCTGGCCAATCGTGACATCCACGAAGGGCGCTCCGAATCCGGAGACTCATTCGGCCCTAAGGTGTCATGCACCAAAGGGGCTCCGAATCCGGAGACTTATTCTAGCCAATCGCGACATCCACGAAGGGCGCTCCGAATCCGGAGACTTATTCGGCCCTAAGGTGTCATGCACCAAAGGGGCTCCGAATCCGGAGACTTATTCTAGCCAATCGCGACATCCACGAAGGCCGCTCCGAATCCGGAGGCTTGTTCGGCCCTAAGGTGTCATGCACCAAAGGGGCTCCGAATTCGGTGACTTATTGGACTTTGAAGTGTTGAGCTTAAACATGTGAAAACGCAAGATCTTGGATTTACGAGGATATTGTGTACAAATATCATGCCCACAGGTCGGGTCATTGATAAAATTTTCGTAGATGTGTTGAATTCCACGGCCGTGGCAGGTTTCTCCCTGACATGTCTGACAACCGATATGCCCCTGTTCTGCGGAATCTATTTGATAGGGCCGTCGATTCGGACCAAGCTTTCATCGGCCTCCGATCGGAGCACCTTCTTCGTGACGGTTCTCTGGATTGGCGGCGCTTTGGACTCGCCGATTGTATGACTTGGCGGCTGCTGGCGATAGCGAGCCATGGACGCCAGCGCGATCTCTTCGTTCTTCAATCGAACGGGTCCAAAGCAAGCATCATGTCATTGCGACCCGTGTCGAAGGCTTGCGATCCGAGGGTTGGTAGGCCGATCTCTGGGGTAAGATTGCTGGGTTCAAGCACAAAGCGGTGTTTCTCCGGTGGATCGTCTTGGTGTTGTTCGATGGGCCCATAGTACACTTGGCAACTCTTGACCCACCCCTTGGCACTTTCGGCCTCTTTTGATGCCGTCAAGATGGATTTGTTGAAGCTTCTACTTTGGGGAGAAAAGTAAGGTACAATATTTGCCGCTGACTCTCGACACGCCAGTCAAACCGAGTGCCATTATCCGAGATCAATGCTCTTGGAATGCCGAATCGTGTAATGATGTTCCTCCACACAAAACGCTTAATGTCGTCTCTCGTATATGGGTTAGAGCCTGCTTGACCCACTTTGTGAAATAATCTGTTGCTACGATTAGGAATCGCTTGTTCCTGGGGCCTGGCGATGGTCCTACAATATCAAGTCCCCGAGCAAGCGGCGGGGCTAGTGATTAATTCAAAGCTTGCGGTGATGGGTTAGTGGGGAAAACTTTTGGCATTGTTCGCATTTCTTGACATAATTTTGTCGTCGGCTCTCATAGTCGCCAAGAATATCCACAATGTTATCGCCCAATGGGCAAGGCGCCCACGAGTGTGCACCACATTTGCCTTCATGTATCTCGGTGGCGGCTCCTCTACGTCGGGTGCACGCCTCGGTATGGGCGAGAGAGGATTTTTGTAAAGTCCCCCGTGGATCAAGGTAGTATCGCGAGCCTTGTTTGCGGCTTGTGTGCTTCTTTTTATCCTCTGGGAGTTGCTCGGAAGAAAGGAATGCGACAATGGGATCCTTCCAACTTGGAGCGGATTCTATGATATTGATGTGGGTCTCCTCCGAGGGCCGACGGACGAAGCCCACTTCGATCGCTTGAGCTCGGAGTTGATGGCGGTGGCGAGCAAGCGAGGCATCCGCGTGTGTATTTTGATCGCGTGTTATTTGGTTTAGTTCGTGATGGTCGAATTTCGCCAGCAACGAGTTAGCCGTTTTCATATAGGCCGCCATACGCTCATCTCTTCGCCGCATACTCCTCCTTCAGCTGGTTGATTACCAATTTTGAGTCACAAAACACCATCTTGCAGAACATGTGCGTTCATGATCCGGCTAAAGGGCTTCATATTCGGCCTCGTTATTTGATGCTTGAGCTTGACGGCTGTTCAATGGCGCCGTCTGGGGACATAATTACGACGCTGCCCCGTTGGTTAGACGATCCATCGTAGTATAATTGCCAGATGTCCCCAACGTAGACTCTCCAATCTGGCTTTGACCTAACTTCAGCCTTTGGCTGGAGGTCCCCAGGCTTGAGGTCGGCAAGCCCTCTTGTGAATTCGGCCACAAAGTCGGCAAGCACCTGCCCCTTGATTGCAGTTTTGGGTAAAAACTGAATGTCATATTGGCCGAGTTCGAGAGCCCATTTGAAACCATACGATGTACGCATTCAGAATCTTGATCGAAAATCTGTTAGCACCTTGATCTTGTGTGCTTGGAAGTAGTGCATCGTTTTCTTCTTGCCATGACGCTAGGGCGAGTTTTTCTAGCGGTAGGTAGCGTGTTTGGCGTCCACCATCGCCTTGCTCACATAGTACATTCTTTGCCCTTCCTCCTCTTTTAACAATACGCATTGTGGCACCGCCGAGACAGCCAGATATAAAATGAGGGGTCACCGTGGCGGGTGTTGTTAGAAGAGTCTTGTCCGGAGGTAGGTCTTGAGCAGTTAAAAGGCGCCTCGCATTGACGGACCATTTGAAAGCTCGCCTGGCGTAATGTCCGAAAGAATTATGCGCAACGATCAGAGATCGGTGATGAACTGTTGAGTGCGTGGCCATTCCCATCGACTTTTGGACTTCTTTGGTGAGCGAGGGAAGTGAGTTCCAAAATTTTGTGACTTGCCTCGGGTTGGCCTCGATTCCTCGATGGTTGACGATGTAGCCGAGAATTTGCGAGCCGATCCGAATGCACATTTGGAAGCATTGACTTCATTCGTACTTGCGTGGGGTGTTGAATGTCTTTTCGGATCGGCTATATGGTTTTGTTCTTCTTTAGATTTGACCACCATGTCGTCGATGTATACTTCCATAGTGCTTGAGTTGTTCTTTGAACATCGTGGTGACCAATCTTTTAAGTCGCCTGCATTCTTTAGTCCAAAAGGCATAACCAGTAGCAAGAGGTTCCTCTTGGAGTGAGGAATGCGCTTTATCTGATCATCTGGATTCATGGCGATCTGATGGTAGCCTCTATAGGCGTCGAGGAAACTCATGCGGCGGTGGCGTGCCGTCGCATCAACGAGTTGGTCAATTCTAGGCAAGGGAAAGCAGTCTTTGGGGCAAGCTTTGTTCAGATCCGTGAAATCGACACACACTCGCCAGGTGCCATTCTTCATTTTCACCACCACTAACGAGTTGGTCAATTCTAGGCAAGGGAAAGCAGTCTTTGGGGCAAGCTTTGTTCAGATCCGTGAAATCGACACACACTCGCCAGGTGCCATTCTTCTTTTTCACCACCACTGTGTTGGAGAGCCACGTCGGATAGGTGACTTCTCTGATTGCCCCGGCGTCAAGCAATTTGTCAACTTCCTCGACAACGGCGGCAGTGTGTTCTGCGGAGGATCGCCGGCCTTTCTGAATGATCGGCTTGCACTGAGGGTCGACATTGAGGTGATCTTTGCGAGACATTGGGTCTATTCCGGCATTTCATCGGGGTCCACGCGAAGACGTCGAGGTTGCCGAGTAAGAAAGTGATCGATTCTCGCTTGTCGACTGGCTCGAGGCGCCGATCATAAAAACTTTCCGGGCTTCCATCGATGTCAACGGTCTAAACCCTCCGTCGCCTAGTCATTTGGTTGGCGCCCAACGTCTTCGAGATTTCTCGATTGGGCACCTCGACGGAGTTTACTTGCGGTTCCTTGGCGTCTGGCGCGAGAAGGTAACATGCTCTTCAACGCCATGCTCTGTTGGGAAGCGTAGCGGTGGTAGGTGCTTGGGGCGGCTGCGGTATGTAACCACGATCGTCCCATGATGAGATTGTATGGCGATGGTAGCTGACGACCAAGAATTCGCGACCACCGTTCTCGAGCGTGTGACGGGTGGTGATTTTTCCCAATGGGTACTCGGGTTGGCGTTGAAGCGAATAGTGGATAGGGGCGGAGTTAGATCCGAATCGTTGAACCCGAGTTTGATGAAGGTTCGATAGTACATAATCTCTGAAGTACTTCCGATCGATAAGGGCGCGCTCTCGGTAAACCTATGTAAGCGTAACAACGAGAGGATCTCGTGAGGAGTGTGACACCGCTCAAATCGAATCGTCGAAGGTGATGCTTGCCGCTTCGGTCGCTTCTTTGGTGGTGGCTTTTGAGGGCTTGAAGTGATTGGGGTAGGGAGCTATCGGCTTTGTATATCATATGGGCGGTGTCAGCGGGGCGCCTCTTGGGCGACATCGTCCTCACTTCCTCAACGTAATCCTTTGGTAGCGCTGCGCTATTGGTCGTCGAGGACCCGCCTTTGGGGATCGCCGAGAACCTTGAGTCTTACTGGTGGGACTTTGCTTTCTCTAAGGCCGGTCGCGGTGGCGTTCGTTCTCAGCGATGATCTTTGTCCAAACTCTGTTTGTTCCATGATCGCATGCATCGTCTCCTGTGTTAGAATCGTTGGTGAGCTAAAGTGCGGGGCGTGTCGCTGCGCGACGGTTGCCTCTCCGAGTGTAAATGCCGGAGTGAAGTCGTCTCTCCGTCCGGTCTCATCGGTGGCTATCGGGGGATCTTTAGTCACGTCTTTCATGGATATATTTGAGTATTCCCACAGACGGCGCCAATTGTGGTGAATGTGGTTTGGAAATACTCTTCAGATCCTGGGAGGCGTCAACGATCCTCTAGTCACTGCAAAAATACAAACTCGATCGAGGGTGCGGAATTAGCACTCCGACGGACAAGTCGGTTCTCCTCGAGCTTGCTTACTAAGTTTATAGAAGTGTTTCTTACATACCTTTATAAATCTGAAGCTCTTGTATTTATAGTCATTTTTCAGCCTCGGGGCCAGAGTCTACTTTTTCTTTTGTTTATGTATTCTTTCATTTATCCTGACACGCTTTTTCCAGTATATTCGGCCCGAAGATCCTACTCGGCGTCTTGGCAGAGCAGAAGGGAGCCGTTCAACACCCGGCTCCCTGTGCGTATCAGACTTCGTCCCTTTAATTACTCGGCTCCCACATTTCTTGTCTACATTAACTTAATAAAATATTAACTATTATTATATCTCCATTTAGTAAAGTTAACTGCTTGAAAATGTTGTAATCACCACTTTTTATAATATATATATATATATGATGAACTCGACATCAAAACATTAATTAATATTTTTCTCAATAAATATGATTAAGTAACTGGCTACAAAATAATCATCTTCCATCTTATTAGGTAGTTTAGTTTGAAGAAAAAAAATTATAATTGAAAATGTATATTTTATGAGTATAAAGATAATCCATTTCAATAAGTGGTATTAAATTTTATTAACTTATTTTAAGAATGTTATGTTGAAGTAGACAATATTTTTATTTTCAGAGAATGAACAAACAAGAATGAATGCAAAATAAGATGCATAAGCAAATTGTTAATCATGTGATTTAATTTTGATGATATCTAAAATATTATGGGGTAAATTGTGATTTTTTAATGTACATGTTTTATATTCTTTGACACAAAATAGTATGTTTTAAAAATATTTGTTGTATGATATATTTGTGTTAAATATTATTTAAATGGAAGTGATGGTCGTTTTACACACCAAAAATAAACACTAAATCATACCAAATTCTTTAGAATAATGGTAAGTCCAGATATCGATTCACTGGGACAAATGTGAAATTAAACTAATTTAATTGTTAAATTCCTAATTTAATTTTGATTAAAAAGATGATGATTTAAAAACTAATAATAACTCAAATAAATTAAGAATTTAACCTAGCAATTAAAAGTGAAATTGGGATTACTGATTTTTAGGAAAATTTTAGGGTAATGAATTTACCACTAGTTACATAAATAAGGTCTCAACTTGAAAATCAATTATGTACAGTTCGAACCAAATAATACTTCGTAACTACAAGTTTGAAGCCTAGATCAAGAGAATTATCACGTTCAATGTATAGACACGAACCATCTCAAGTAGCACAAGTCGTGTGCTCTAAACTAGGGTAGCAAAACGACTCGTCCCTCGTAGTACGACTTGTCTCATATGTTGAATATGAAAGAACAGAAAACCATTGCATGAAGAGCATTCAACAATCATAGAAAGAAGAATACTTGAAGAAATAATGAAAAATATATTTTAAAACTTCTTGAATAACATATAACTTGTTCAAACCATTACATAATCAAAAATAAAAAAGAAAACCCTATTTTCTTGGCTAGGGTTTCATCAAAAACCTAAGAATAGAAGAACTAGCCACTTATGGAGGTGTGGAAAGAGGTAGAGGAAGAGAAAACCACCATGAGAGATATTCTTGAAGCTTCAAACCCTTCTCCTCAAACCCTAGTCCCTCTTATCCTTTGGAAAATTTCAGAAACCTAATCTAGTCTTTTCTTCTGCTTTTATATCTCTAGCTTTTCCAAAACAGGTTCAAAACATTGGACATATTTTTCAATGTACAATCACACGTGTGGGAAATACCACCGCACGTGTGGAGAGGGTTTCATACGTTCAGAAAAAACCCTCCGCACGTGCAATTTTTGGCAATAGCTATTTTGCTTCATTAGTTAGGTCGCACATGGGAGAATGGTCCTCCGCATGTGCAGGAAGTCCTTTTCTGGCTAAAATGTTGTGGTTTTGCTCATTTTGTGCTACAACCGCATCCAACTTGATTGGTATTAAACAGACATAAAATATACAATTTGACTGGCAAGTAAGGTTAAGAGATCCTAATTACCGGTCTCAATGCTGTACAATTTGGCCTCAATTAGGACGTTACGATGCTATATCTGACTTTATGAAAATATTTTGTAAAATTTACTACTCACATTTTGAAAAATCTGACTAGTCGCTGTTCACCATTTCACAAATTTAATATTGATTGGTTTCCTTCTTTTGACAAAATGTGATATACCTGCATGGGGTGGTGAATTATTTTTTTTATTTATTAAAGTGTATTTAAAATCACTATAATAATTTTAAAAGGGATATAAACATTATTTAAAGAGATTTTACTGTGCAGTTAAATATTTTCATAGAAACGTTACTATGCAGTCACTATGCACAATTTGTTTTTGTCGAGAGATGGTTGAATATTTTGTGTTACTATTCATCAAAAGTGACCTTTTGGTCATTAATTTCAAACGCGCCCCCAATTTCAGAGGGGGGGGAAGATGTGCTTCGTGCTCTACGTGCCTTTATGTATCTCTTCTAATGGATATCGGTCAGAAAAAGAGTGTCTCTCCTCTTAATAGGTAGATTATTTTTTGCTATAAAAGAAGTGGTTTGCTTAAGAGAAAACATGATTTTGGAGAGAACAATTTTGTGTATTCAAGATTTATTTTGATTTGCTCTTTCACTTTCAGATCTAATATTCTCTAAGTGTTGTCAATTGTTCTTATACTTTTATATATACTCTTTGTGAGAGAATTATTGTAAAATAGAGTTGAAATACCTCTTATCTTTATTGATTATTTTGTGAGAGACTTTTGTAAGGATGAGACACTTATTGTTAAGTGAGAGACTTAATAGATAAAAGTAAAACCTGTGTAAAATCCATAAACTTGGTGAAGTTTTGGTGGTGTATTGATTCATTTTGATAGTGAAGAAATTCTCGAGAAGGATCCTTGAGGAGCAGATGTAGGCCGGGTTTACCGAACCATTATAAATTTTTGTGTTTGATTTTTCTCTCCCTATCTCTTTCACTTTTATATTGATTATTATTGCTTTGTTTTTATTTGTTAAAATTCGAATATTTTGATTTTATATTTAATATTGTGAAATAATTTTTAATAACTCAATTCACTCTTAAGTTGCCTACCCAAGATAACACAAATTAAAGTGTGACTTATAAAAGACGAGGAACAAAAGTGTCATTAATAAAAGACGCCGGGTGTGGCGCGGGAGGGGAGGGGGGAGGATAACATATGAACAGAAAATAAGAATAATAATAAATAGAAACAAATAAAAGAATGCAAACAACTTTAAACAATATAGAAATATAACCAATAATATAGATAACAAACAGAATAGATCAATATTTAATAAAACTCAATTTAGAAACTATTTTTAAAATTTTGTAATGTAAATAATTTGAAACCTGTGAACTATTGAAATTTTGGGAGTGCGAAATACACCAATTTAAAAGTATCTTTCTAATTACTGATATAATGTACATAATTTTTAAAAATTTTAGGGGTGTGATCACCTCTACCCACACCCCTTAGATCCATCCTATTCACATATTCAAATTTACACTCGAAGAACACAAATATCAACTCTTATGATTTGACATAATTAAAACAAATGTTAGCTTTTCATTTGAAAGTGAGCATCATAACAAAAAATATTTATATAATTTTATTTTTTTAAGGGTAGAATAATTTTTAAAATTTTAGAAATATATTTTTCGATGTTTATTTTTATCAAACTAGTATCTATATTAAGAAGAAAAAAAAACAAAAAACAAAAAACAAAACAAATATGAATCCTCGTTTGGAAATAGATTATTTTAGTAATTTTTTTGTCTTTTATGAAAAAATATGTAAAAAAAAATAAAGGTAGTGATGTGATAACATATATTGACATTTTAAATTTTTGACAAAAATATTTAGTCCCCAACCAAATATGAACTCACTGTCCCCATGAAAGTTAATGGTTAGAAATGAATAATTTCTTCTTCTTTTTTTTAATTAGCAAAATAAAAATTTTATTGAAAATATAAAATTAAAGATATAATAAAATAAAATACATAGAGAGAGATTTAGTGAGTCCAAACCATTCTCTTACATTACCGCTCGCATCCACATAACCAACCCTTCAATCTCACGAGTTTTTTAAAATTAAAAGAACAAAACAAAAACCAAAATGAAATACAACCAACCAAAAAAAAAAAACTAGTTAAGAGCTTATGTAGTGGTGAAGTTAAATAGGAAATTAGTGTCATATATCAACTAAAAATGTCAGTTAATAAATTTTTTTGATAAATTAGTCTCCAATGGATTAGCTAAGGTTTAGTTAAATAGTGTGTCAGTTAGCTTTTAGGTAGAATGGTTGCTAACCGTCCAGAGCAACTTAGCAAAGTAGAATGGGAGAGAAAGACAGAAAGACACTAAAGAGGGGTTCCACTGCCCCCTTTCTGCAAATGGCTACAATAGGGTAAAGAGAAGGAGAGAGAAAGAGAGGTGAAAAGGAAATTCTAAATGCATTCGGATCCTCTAGAGTGATCTTGTGAAGTGATCCTCTAGAGTTATCCCTCATAATACGACACCTGTTCCACTAATGGAATTAAGGGCTGAGATGACTCCTAATCAAAACGACCTCATTTTGATGGAAGAGACCAAAAAAAGTATTAAAAAAAAAAATCTAGAAACACAAACATGAGAGAGAGGAGGAGGAAAGAGAGCTGAGGAAGAAGAAAGAAGTCATCACCACCCAACACTGCCCCATCTCCATCGGACGCCGCCGATTCATATTGGCTGCAACTCTTACCTCTCCTACTATCAATATCTCATCTAGGTCTTAATCTTACATTTCTATGTCTTTTGTTCTTTATTGTTTTGATTTTGTAGCTTTGGTGTTTGGTGTTTGGTGTTTGTTGTTTGTCCTCACAGAGAATCATCCCTAAAATTCTCATGTTCGCAGAGGTTCACACTTCAGACTTTGATCTGGGTTTTCTTTCTTTTTGAATCTAAAAAAATGCTTGTTTGAGTCAGATTTAATAGAGTTTTTCTTTGATTTGCTTTCTATGGCATAGATTACTGAGTGGTAAGAGTGGCAAGAGTTGTAGATGAGTGTTGATTTTCATTAATTGTACATGGATTTCAAATTTCAATCCTATTTCATTTTTCAATTTTTATTTTTTATTTTTTATTTTTTGGATGAATAAGTTTTTCAATTTCTATTTCTTCATTGTTCTTCATTTTTTTGCTGTGTTAGGTTAATGGGTTTGATCTCTCACGAAGTTCATCTCCATGGACAACATCAAATCCATTTTCATGTGGGTTTCTCTGCAAATCAACACTCATTCAGAGTCCATTACCTCATAAATTCATGTGGATTTGCTCCCAAAAAAGCTCTCAGCATCAAGGTATGTCAAACCTTCACCAATCCACAATCTCTCTGTCTTTTAAATCTACCCATTTTCTTCTTCATCTCTCAAACCCATCAAAATCTCTATGTCCTTAAAGCTTCGTGAAGAATAGATTCGGGTGACGTGACTTTGGCGGTGGCGGCAACAAGGCAGTGGGCGATGCGGTCAGCTTCTTCTTAGCCCCTCATCTCTCTCTCTTTATGAATCGCGTTCGATCTGCGAACTTTGAAAATAAATAAATAAATAAATTGGTCTAGCTCACTAAAACGACGTCGTTTTTGCTAGGGATCATGTCAGCCATTGGTTCCATTAATAGGAGATGTATCGTGCCATAAAGGATCACTCTAGAGGTTCTGGACGCATTCTAAATTAACAAACATTTAATACATAGAAGTGAATCTCATTTTTTTTATCATATGACACATATTTTAATAAATAATTTTAACACCACCATCGAAGGGAGAAACTAATAATTTTTCCTATTGGAGATACTCTAACGTCGTATTTGGTTAAGAGATTTAAAAAGGGATTTAGAAAGATAAAATGAAAAGGTATGTGAAATGTGAATAAAATATATGTAAGGTAAATTACACTTTGCACCCATGCACTTTACACCAAATCTTGCTTTGGCCCCCTACACATGAAATCATGGCAGTCAACCTGTGACGACCCAATCATGAATTTATGTTAAATTCGAAATGAGATATGCGCCATGTGATTTAATTGGTTCATACCTGTCCAAATCGAGAAACTATCTGTTGTGATTACAACTTTGGAAGTGAAATTGACAGCCTTGGTGGGCTAAGAAATCGGAATCGGAAATATGAGTAGGCTAATTGGAATTTTTAGACCCGATTGGGAAGTTTAATTAAAAATTAATTTATGTCTGATTCGTAAGCGTGTTTGGGTGGTTTAATTGCAACTTTACACTGCAAATTAAAGGCCTTAGAGGCTTCAGAAACCAAAACAAAATATATAATTATAATCAACATGACTTTTAGAACTTAATATGAAGTTTTGTAAAAATCTGATTCAGAATGAATTTAAATAATATATATATATATATCAGCCTTTATATGTATGGGCCTTTGTTTGGCTCAACAAAAGAAGATATTTTGGAAAAGAGAGATAGAGTGTTCTTGAGGAATCAAGAGAGAAATGAAGGAAGAAGAAAGAAATAAAAAATAAAAAATAAAAAAAGAAGAGCAAAGGAAAACTTGGAAGCAAAACTCCATGATTCAACTATTCAAGGTAAGAATTCTTCCTTTCTTTCATGGATATGAGACATGGAACTCATAAATCTTTAGAACTTGAGATGAATTAAAGAGGAAATCATGTAAAATTAGGAGTTCAAGTGTGTAAATTGATGAGGTGAACTCACAAAAAGCTTAAAAAGAGGAATTGAAGGAAATGGTGAAATATATTGACATGCATGGCATAATTTTAGTTCAACACTTATTTGGTTGCATGATTCTTGTGAATAGAAGAAATGAGCTCATGATTCTTACATGCATGTCATGTTTTTAAGAAATCCATGATCAAAACAATTGTTTTCTTACATGGTTTATGAACATTGAGAAGAAAATCTCAAAAAACTTTGAAAAGAACATAATTTGTATATATATTGGTGATTTTATACTTGAATACGCTTGAGTCTAAGAAATTTGATCAGCTCATGGACAAATTAATTTCATACACATGATCTCTTACTTGGTCTCTCATAATTTCAAAGAAATTTTCATTTAAAAGCTTGAATTGAAGCTTGAACATACATTTTATGATTTATAATTGCTTTAAATATTTTCGATTATAAATTGAAGAATTGAATTTGGTTATAAACTTATGGTTTGTATTTGATGACTGGAAATTAAAGTTCAAGCTTATTTTTGTGGATTTTGGGATTGCATTATACAAAAAATGAAGTTAGAATTTGAAAGAGAGGACCCTAAAACCATAGCAGATTTTTAGGGTTTAATTTTCCAGTTCCGCAAGTGCGGCTTGGGGTCCTGCACGTGTGAAAAACAGAGCAGAAAATGTTGACGGATTGCTTCAATACGCACATGCGGTTTGGGGCTCCTGCACTTGTGGTTTGAAGGCACTACTTGGTTTGCTTCATTGTTCAACCTTCCAAGAATCCGTTTGCATCGTTTTAAAGTGTTTTTCACGTGCATTGCATTCATATGCATCTTTTAGGAACAAATACAAAGTAAAGAATGAAAGTTAGAACTAAACGAGAGAAACCGAATAGAAATCAAGTAATCAAATTGAATAGAATTGTAACAGTATGATTGTAATTGGGTTGTGCTTAACTTTATTTCTTTAGGTCGGATGCCTAACTATTCGCACATGTTTCGAGGAACCCACTATGAGTAATAATGTTGTAAAGCTATGTTCAATTGTACTTATTTTCTAATCAATTAATGTACTGCTTGCTGAAATGATACTTTTATTGAATGAATGATTGTCTTATTTCGTCAACTGTACTCATGGCATCTATAGCAAGTGTTACCGCTATTGTTTCAGAGATCTTTGTCAGTTCTAATTTTTGGAACTACTGTTACTATATTGATGGCCATCAACTGATTGTTCGGTCTTCAAGGCCTACTGTACTGTTCTGCTATTGGATGTACCACGTATGACTGCTATGATTCCATATGATTATGAAGTGTCTGAAATATTGCTTGTGAATTTATTCACTATTGAATCTGACTATTTTGAATTGTTATAAGGACATCATTCATAAACTCCTTTACACATTTGTTATTCACTAGGCTTTAACTCACTGTTTATTATATGTATATAGGTGATCAAACACCGGATCAGAGTTAGTGGCATCGACCCGAACCCTATTTTTGTCAAGCTAACTATTGTGCCTCACTGCGAGGTTCCAAAGCAACACATGTCATGGCTTGGGTGTCTCAAATTCACCCTTTTGTACTTGTAATTATGGGATTAGTATGTTTTATGACTTTACTACTTCCATTTTGGCTATGGGATTTAATTCCGAAATTTTTTTTTTGCTTTTGTATATAGATAAATTGTGGACTTAAGCGTTTTGTGAATATATGACTAGGTATATGAAAGTTTGTTTCCATTTAGGTCCTCAAAGCTCATTAGACGATGTATTTTATTATTGATTGGCTTCCGCCAGCCCCTTTTGTTGTATTATTGTTATTATTGTTAAGTAGGTTTTTGGTAATCACGGATTACTGATCGGTTATGAATCTAAACCCATAGGGGCGGGTTTGGTTCGTGACAGAGTGGTATCAGAGCATGAGTTTTACTGCACACATGCGTCAAAATGAGCTATAGGATGTCCTAGATAAGAAATAGGGCATTACATGGGCATGTGTGAGTGTGTGTGTTAAGTTTTGTGAACACATGTGAACTGGAATAAGGATATCTAAAGTAAAATAAGAGGAATATATCTGAAATGAAATGAAATGAAATAGTGCTTTGTCTACCAATAGAAAATGGAAAGAACAAGAACTGTGGATAAAAAGAAAAACAAGATGAATCTGAAACCAGAATAGTAAGATGTGTCGCAAATGGTTATGTGGGAATTAGATAGGAATTCCATGACTCGATATAAATTTAGAACATACTGACTAGACCCATTTAGGAATTGGGCATCTCTATTACTTATTGAAGAATGAACTTTTGTTATTGAATGCTACTACAGAGCTATGAATAGACTTGCGCTGCACGTTGCGAACAAACTTAACACGAAGGAATTGAATTTTATCTTTCGAATACTCTTGAGAGTACGTGATGGCTCATGAATTTGATAACTTATTGAATTGAACTTGTTGTAACTTGGTATGACGTCAATCTTATAAAGAATAAATGGGATTCTTTGTCGTCTTAGTATGTGTTTCTTAAAAGAAGAATTTTGGATGAGTAGTGTTCATGTTTGACTGATGATGGCCTATGGGAATTTGTGATAATGTGACTACGTTTGTTATTATCTGTTTATAAGGAATGGTTAAATGGCGTGAATTGCTCCAACAACATGCATTATTCACTTGTGTAACACCCGTGGACCAAAAAAAAGGTACCTACTGAATGATTCTGAATTGCATGTGAATGAACTAAATGACTGATGATCTGTTCATCTACGGTGAGAAACAAAACCTTAACTATGTTATATTACTGACTCATGATTGGAAATTATTTCTGTGATAATTGAATGCCTGACTTCATTATGTCTAGAAGAGCTATACAAATTTGATGACACGCTTTAATGTAGATATAAGATTTGAATTTTGAGCATTTGCTAGGTTTGTTCTTTACACCATATTTTAACAATTTAATATGAACTGTTATGCTCTGAATTATGTTGAAAACGAATAGACAAGGAAACATACTATGATTGACTATGTTATGGGGCTATTGTGTACATTTTGAACTATGATGTCTTTGGAATATTGGCATAGATAAATGAAGTTTACTTCCATTTGGCTTGTGAAACCTTATTATTGCAATTGGTATGAATACTTGTTAGTGAGACATTTGTTAGATTGATAAGAATTGCTTGCAAGGTTGAGCAGGGTTTGACTACCTCTTAAAGTTGTGGAATTTGTATGAATATTATTTGCATAAATGATTTGTGTATATGATAGTTGGGAATTAGATGTATCTTTGCTTGGAATGATCATTGTAATACTAGTTACTATAAGATCCTGATTTTGTGAATATGTGAACTGTATAGATACCCCAAAGAGTGAACGTTGTAACATGCATAATTGTAAACCTATACGTCTACTTGTGAGACATATCCGAGAAACGTTGATAGACTTATGAACTTATGGACGAATGCCTATATGATAATTGATTCAGAACTCATATATGCCTGTATTTTCGCTTGCGATGCTATTAGACTTGACGGGATTGAACTATAGTTGATGGATACCTAGAGACTTACTAACTGATGTGACTTATGTGCATAATATGGGAGAAATGTTTGAATTTATGGATGTTGAAAATTTGATGATTGACCCCTTATACTATAATAGACGATTTGATATGAGCCGTTATGTATGTTTTTTGAATGATGCCAAACAATTGAGCACGGGAACCTACTGTGACTGACTATGTATATATATTTGAACTATGTGTTTTCGAACTACTGTGACTGATTAATGACATGATGCCTACTGATATGATATTGATATAACTTGGAACGATGAGAACCATAATGCTACGACCTTGCTATAATTATGAAAACCGACGAATCCATCACACTTGTGAAACTGTTGATTGTAAACAAATTGAATATGAACTTTAGAAGCAAGCTTTGTCTAAGAATAATAAACTTGCATCTGATTTGAGTCTGTTTATGGGGAACCGTGCATTGCTTATGAATGAACGATCGGGTTATGCTTGTTAAGGAAATTAATAGGTGGGAAACTTAACTATGATTTGAACATTTCCAACTTTAGAAAATAGGTGCTTCTGTGTCATTGAAATTCGAATTCGATGCTATGAGACTACAGTGAACTATTTGATTACAAAACCCAATTACTTGGAAATATACGAACAGAATATGTCTTATGATTAACTATGTCAAAATTACAGTGTTATGCAATTGAACCTGTGGAAAATGAGAATTATGGACATCACGTACTTGCTTACATCAGTGTAGCTCGACTTTTTCGCGCCCCTTTCGGAGGTTTGAAAGAAGCCCTACAGTTTGGACTCTCGCGGTTCTAAATCTAATCTCACAAGTGCAATGTGAATTTGATAAACACCAAAGAGTCCAAATTTGGCAAATTGTTTGGAAAATTGATTTTGAATAAAAAATGCCAAAATTGGACAGCTTTGCCACCTAAATATTTTTGAAAAATCTAGCAAACCCATGACTCGTTCCAAAGGCCACTTGTCCGTCATCACCAAAGTTACCTTGGCTCGGGAACTTAGGAATGAGAGGGAAAGGTCATGAATTGAGCACCCCAGCTCGCCCGATTGAAGATTGGCCTCTACTAATCATGATATGATTTTTATCAACATTATATGCTCTTGTTTCGGTTTATTAGGCTAGCATTACTATGTGATGCGCACAAGCAAGTATAGACTAGTTTGCCTGAATTGGAACAATTCAATTTCATGTTTGTTTTTTGAAAAGGGTTTGAATTTTGCCACCTCAAGTGGGCTTAAAGTTTACAAATTTGCTACTCAACAAAGTGGGCTTAAACATACATTCATTGAATTATTCCAATTCAAACAACAAGCCTTCATCCACAAGCATTCAAGCAGTTATAATAATTAAACACTTAGCGCTATGGCAAGCATGCTAGACATGGAAATCACTCACACTTAGGGGTGTTCAAAAAACCAAATCACTCGTGAACCCGTCTGGACCCAACCGACCCATGTATACCACGGACGGTTTCGCATACATTTACGATCGGCTGCGATTGTATTATTTAAAAATAAATAAAAATTCGGTCAGGCACCAGATTGAATAAAAAAATATTAACTAAACCCAATCCGACCGACTTGTATATATTATTTTAACTAAACGAGTTAAGGCATTCTGTCAATCCTTTTATTTCCAAAGACTTTCCACATTTTTCAATACAAAGTTACCCTTCCCAAGTCTCTTTGTTTAATAGCTTACACTTATCAATCAATCAATTGTAATCTTTTTCTTCCCTTCCAAGTCAGAGATGTACACCCAATATCTATTATAAAAAAAAAAAACAAAACAAAACAAAAACAAAATCTGAGTCTATATCTTTCCAAGGTCTTATTTATCTTCTCGATAAAAATGTATTCCTCAATTCCAATGTATTCTTTTCCCACTCTCTCAAATCTAACAACTCATTACTCTTGTGTTTCTATCCTCAATCCTTCTGTTTTCTTTTTATCTCTTTTCATCCAACCTTTCATCTTCATCTTACTCTCAATCCTTTCGTTTCTCTCTCACCATCCCATTTCTCTCTTTCTTTTCTCCTTTACTTACGAACTCTTCTATCATTCTCTCTATCACCGACCCTTATTTCTCTTTCTTCTCTCCTTCATATAAGAACTCATCTTTCATTCTCTCTCCTCATCTCTGCTTCTCTGCTTCTCTTTTTTAATTTTTTTTTCTTTTTTCTTCCCTCTTTCTCCCTTTGGTGATGAGGTGGTGTTAGTGACAGACAAGGTTAGTGAACAACGGTGTTGGTGACAATGAACGATGGAGTTTCAATGAAAGAAGACAGTGGCTGCAGAGATAATTTGTAATTTCTGAGTGTAGATACATCAGTTGTAATCTGTAATCTATTACTCAATCTATCACTAATCTGTATTCATGAGTTTAATTTGCTGTTTTGATTTCTCAATTTTATTTTTTCACAAATTTTTTTTTCATTCCTACTATTTTTTCGAAATCAACCGAACCGACCGCCATGTCGTGACTTTTCATTCGGTCGATTTCAAAGTGTAGTTCGGTTGACAGCGGATAACTAATTTTCCAACCCGAACATGTCGGTTCGATTTACGGGCTAAGGGTAAACCCGAGCTGAACCGACCCGTGAACACCGCTACTCACACTCATGCAAGTATGCTAAAGCACTAAAAGCTCACCTAGTACTCCAAGCTAAGATAAACGAAAGAGTTGAAAAAATGCATGATTCCTAACTATGCCAAATGGCTAATGCAACATATGCAATAATGCAACTAAAATAGGCTCGGCTACTTAACATGTTATATGGATCAATTAAATAGCATGCGGTCTAAGGACGTATTCAAAGAAGTATTGAAATGACAATGCAGTTTGAATGATGAACCGAGCCTTGGTGCATGCAAGACAAGATGAATGGATGCAATCATGCCATATGCTAATTGAAATGTGATGCTCCTAATCTAACTATCGTAAGTGGATAAATAAAAGGGAGAAAGAGGTGGGGTTGGAAGACATGCACATTATCACATTACGTTCTCACGAAGGAGAGTCTGAATGAATAAACTAGCTAACTTGCAACTAAGCTAATTAAGCTAACTAATGAAGCTAACTATCACAAACCAAAATGAATAACAAGCTAAACTAATTAACTAATTATTACAACACTTGAATTAACTAGCTAATGAACTAATATATTAAACAATTACAAGGCAAATGCAACTAATAATAAAACTAAGTAATTAGCTATTCTGCCTTGGGAAATGAAAGATGCGCATCACATGCTCGGTTTCCACTCGAAAAGACCTCTGTTTTGCTCACGAAAGCCTTTGTTTGCACAATTGAACACTTCCAGAACCATTTTGCTCCACCTTACCAACATTCTGCTGAGACTTGCATCAGTGGCCAACCGACCACTGGTGAATATTGCCAGCCACCTGCCGGCCATGAAAGTGGTCTGCTGACCATCAATGGTGCTCTGCCGAATGGAAAGTGACTTGACGGCCACTGATGCACTGGTTCATCTTGCTACAACAGAGGACAAACAGAGCATATACAAGGTATTTTCAAGGGTTGTTTGCACAACTCACCCCTCCTTTTCATGAGTAAATCTAAGGAGTGATGAACTTAAGCCACAAACCACCAACTCAAGCAATTTTCATTGCATGATGGCTTGTGATTCAATATGTGCAAGTTCAATAAATGCAAAACAAGACATAAACCTCCTCCCTTTCATGAAAGATCAAGGGAAGAAGTAGATCTTGGAGACTTGGATCATTTCATCACTAGTAAGTATGAAATGGCCCAAGCTTCCTTGTGTTCAATTAACGTCCGATTGAACACACAATTTATTATCTTGCTTAATTTTTAATCCCAAGGTTTAGTTACTCATTTTAACTTACCAATCATCCTTTAATCCAATTAAGTCCAAAGGTGAATTAAAGTCCTCTAATGGAAAGAGGTCTCAAAACACAAGTTGCTTTGGGTATGAAAGAAGATTCATACCATTGGTAATTAACTTTCCAAGGGATTAAACCATTAAGTCTGAAACCTCAATTTCACACTTAGGCAAACAAGTGATTTGAAACCACTTTCAAAGGAAGAGTAAAAGCCAAGAAAGGAGGGAGGTTGAAGAGATGATTAGTGCTGAAATTAAGTGTGAAAAGCATTAAAAACATGCAATCAACTCAAACAAGTGTTGTCTAATGGCCTAAAACACCAAGCTTGTGAGGACTATTATACTACAAGCATGCAAAACAAGACTTAAATGACTTAACCAACCCAAAACAAAGTTAAAACAATCTAAATTAGAGACTAAAACATGCTGGAATTAAGCTACAACAAGCTAGAAAAATAAGCTAAAGCATGGCACCAACTAGGCTAGCAAACAAGACACAAGGAGGGAAGGCTAACCCCTCCAAATTTGGACTTCAAAACATGATTTTCACCACTGAAAATACTCTGAAATTCATTCTTTAAAGGCCCAAAAAAAGATGGTTAGAAAATGGGAAACAAAGGTGAAAAGGCTTTACAAATAAGGAATCAAGAAGGGTGAGCCACACCCCCCTAACCTTAAATAGCCTAAATCACCAATTTCAGCCCATAAAAATAGAGTTTTTTATAGCCCAAAAACAGCCCAAAAACAGTAGGAAAAGGTAGAAAAACAAGTATGCAAAACAAGCTAACCAAGCTAGTATTATACCTCTTGAAGAGAAGAGTGATTCTAGGCAACAATTCAAGCCCAAACCAATGTCAAGATCTCCAAGAAGGCCTCAAGGAACCTCAGCTCAAAGGTGATCAACTTTGGTTAAGGAAGTGTAGGCAAGAGTGTAGTGTAAGTAGGCTAGAGTGTAGAGAATTTGTAGAGAGAGATGAAAGTTTTTTAGTCTAAAATTTTTCTATCCCTTCTACAAGAGAGAGGGGGTCTCTAAATATAGAAAACATGAAATTTCTACAAGGAGATCTAGCCCTACATCTGTGGACAGATGTATGCATTTGTGTAAACAACTGGCATAAAATATCTATAGAAAACACTAGTGGCCGGCCGCCTATCAGTGGTGGCTGGCAAGGCACATCAATGGCTGGCAAACCCAAAATGATGGCCGGCAGGCCACCAGAGGTTGGAGGATAGAAAGACCAATGCATGGTTAAAAAATAAGACAAAAAGGATACAGGGTTTGAAAGGCTCAAAGTTGTGGCATTCCGTTGAGGACTTTGAGCACTCGACGAGCAAATAGACTCATCATTGGGTGTACCTGCAAACACGTCCAAATCGTAAGGGCCGTCAAAAATGGGGTGTCTACAATTGCCCCTCTTTGACAGAACTCGGAGTCATGAAATGACGTGAGTGAATGTTAAAGCCCAGAGACGACCGATTTTGACAAGGCCGTAAGAATTGGACAAACAAACAAGACCGAAACAAACGGTTGTGCCAGCAAGCTACCTACGTATCCCTTTGTAAGGAATCAAACCATCGTAGTTCTGGGACAAAATGCTAATGATATGCATGATGCAAGAACATAACTTATGATCATACAATGAGGCTGTGCAATGAAACATTTGAATGAAATGCAATGTAAAGAAAATGCCACGGTTAAATAAACTAAAACAGGTCACAACAATTCCAATCAGGAAAAGAAGTACGTAAATAAACACGTCTCACGTGGGACACACGAGCCAAACCACATTTCATGCAGAAAGGATGTAAGAAAATTATGCAAGCTTAACTATGCGCACCCAGGAAAGGCTAAGGATGACATAACCATCAGGCACACCCGAGGTCTCAACCGAGATCCTAAATCATTGTACAAGTGAGAAGAAAAAGATGGTGTGAACACTGGGCACACCCAAATGTTTTTAACCAATGCAAACAATCCTAATGCGTCTCATGTGATAAGAGGAGAGGTGGTGTGAGCACCGGGCGCACTTGAATGTTTTTTAACCAATTTGCAATCCTAAGGCATTGCACTCGAGAGGAGGAAGGGTGGTGTGAACACCGGGTGCACCCGAATGTTTTTAACCGATTTGCAATTCTAACGTGTCCCATGCGAGAGGAGGAAGGGTGGTGTGAAAATCGGGCGCACCCGAATGTTTTTAACCGATTTGCAATCCTAACGTGTCTCACGCGAGAGGAGGAAGGGATGGTGTGAACACTGGGTGCACCCGAATGTTTTTAACCGATTTGAAAAATGATGGGATCTGAATATGACACGAATGATTTTACCTGGAACTCCTCTAAATGAACCATACATACAATAACATGCATTAATGAACCGTACATGCAATATCGTGCATGCATAAGAAAAAAACTTACAAGTGTGACACAGTAAGAATGCATGTTCTATGCAAGACAAACAACCAAGATACAATGGCATATGGTGTGTTCTATGCGAGAAACAAAAACATAAGCATATCCTATGCGTGATTCAAGAGAGGAAGCATGTTCTACACATGATTTAAGAGTGAATGCATATTCCATGCGTCATTCAAGAGATAATTCATATTCTATCAGAAACAAAACGGATGCAAGACCCGAATTCAATTCCCATGAAATGCACATCTTACGCAAGAAAGCGAAATGCATATTTATGCAACAACGTGAAATGCATGTACAAAAGCACGATTTGATAAACAACTCCAATTTACCTCTCGAAAGAGTTACAATATGTTTAAAGGATACACCTAGTTCATGTTGACAAGTGATGAACGTCGCGCACCGAAAACACAGTTTTGAGCTTCTGTAGAGGCAATTTGAACCAAACAGTGAACCCTTTCTATACTTCTTGGGAACCATGGACACAAAACATCATCAGGAGCCCAAGGGAAGCCACCAGCACCTGCCGCCCACAAGGGGAGGCCGCTAGCTAGGTGACGGCCACCAGTGAGCCTTGTCAGCCATTAGTGGGCCTTCCCGACCACCTGCCAACGATGGCAGTTGAGGGTCAAAAGGGACATTTCGGCTCGGGTCTTTAAAAATAAGCCACTAGGGCTTATTTCCTCACACCTATATGCCCGAAATTCCTCCATTTCTCTCTCTAAACACTTCTTCTCTCTAGATCCAGGCTTTTTACACATTTTCCAACGCCCCACACGAAGTTGATTCATTAAACCCTCTTTGTTCTCTTCATTTTGAGCCGATTGAAATTTGATTTCGGTGCTTTTTCCTTCACTTTCACCATTCTAGGTTTGTTCCCCTCGAGTTTCTCTCGAGTTTGGTGCACTTTTCCCTACTTTGACTTTTTCTTTCATTTTCTCTCTCCTAAGGTTGACTTTTTCAAAGTTTACCCTATTTTTTTAGCATTTTTCCTCACCTTTTCACCTACTTTGCCCCCATTTTCAGATGGCGGATGGTGTACCACACGACGGGGCTCTTCTAGAGACTCCCCTAGTATTTTCACCAGTTCCTAAGGTAGTAGAGCCTGTAGCTGACCTTGAGGCAGAGTTTGAGCCTGAGGCCGAGCCAGAGCTACTACCGCTGAGGGTACGGATTTTCGATGAGAGGTATCATCCCCAGAAACACATATTGCCTACCTTTAGAGGCATCAGACGCTTTACTAAGTTTGTTCGCGGTGCACCAGAGGACCTCCTGTTGAGGGAGCCAGCTTCTCACTTGTTAGCCATTGTCGTGGAGGTATGAACTCTATTTTCATGCATTTCTGCCTTTCTTTACTTGCATTTCTTGCACTGCCTTTCATTCGACTATCCTATCATCACTGCTTTATATAATGCATTTGTCCTTTATCTGTTGCATATGTTCTTTGCCACAGGGCAAGTCTCACACCTTCAGGGGCTACGATGCCATGAATGCCTGAGACTGGTATGACGAGCTCTCTGCTGGAGTTCACGACATCATAGACGAGGCTGGCTTCGGCCTATTTTGCTCTAGCATGACATGGGTCACTATGAGCCATCCTCTCTTGGGAGCGCTTGTAGAGAGATAATGGGACACCACCAACTCCTTTCACTTTTCCACCATAGGGGAGATGACGATGGCTCCCTATGACTTTGTTGTGATCACCGGCTTAGGCGTAGGGGGCGATTCGATCCCTCTCGATATAGACATTTAGGAGTGGAAGGCAGCCTGGCTTGAGCTACTCGGAGCATATCTACATATATATCGGATAGGCATGGTCAGATATACCTAGTTTGCCGAACGATTCAGAGGGATCGAGCCCAAGACGATAGAGGAGATTGAGCAGTATGCCAAGGGCTTCCTGATGTTTATCTTTGGTACCACCTTGTTTTTGAATAGGTGGAACACTGTAGGCCTGCATTTGCTGAACGCCCTAGTGACCCTTTGTCAGGTTCGTTTTTATGACTGGAGTGGAGCTGGCCTCGCCACCTTATACGGATACATGAGCTCGACCTCCCGTCTGAGAGGAGACTTGATCGGAGGCTGCTAGCGGGCTTGGGAGGTACACATCTCAGTTCCTTCTTAGCACTTTACATTTTCTGCTTTATAATTTCTACTTTATATCTGTTTATCACTTGTGCTTTCTACTTTGCACTTTCTGTATCTGCTCATACACTGTGCTTTCTCCTTCGCACTTTCTGCGTCTATTCATACACTGTGCTTTCTGCTTTGCATTTTCTGCTGCATCTGTTCATATACTATATTGATCACATATCATTGCGTTTTCTCCATAGCTCTGGGTGTATGCATATTTTCCGAATCTAGCACCAGAGCCTGTAGATGAGCTTTCATTGGTAGTTCCCTATTCACAGAGGTATGATGGTTGGCTCCGATGTAGGACCCGCGAGCCCTTCACATTCTTTAGGCAGTATTTCGATATAGTAGCTGCCCTTGAGGTAATCCGAAACATAGTCATTATTGCTTTATCACTGTTCTAATTCATATTTAGCAACTGACAGCAACTAATCATCTGTACAACCTCTATTTGTAGATTATGTGGTAGGCATGGGTGATGATGCTAGTAGGGGTCCGGGACCAGTATACTAGGGCCTAGGCCACTTCCCGCTACCACGTCTTACTCGAGGGCCCAGTTTGCAGGGCCTGGTTCTTGGGCGAGTGCTTTGTGTACCAGATTATGGGCCTGCCTGACCCAATCATCCCGATGGCTCTACCAAAGTCCATGCGATCTGCAGATGGCCTATCTATTAAGGAGGTCATTTAGTTTATGGTGGGCCTGGATGTGGACTACTTCCAAGTGGCGGGAGACTATGCAGTCTTCATTCAGATGCATCTGATACTACTCTTGACCGGTGCTCATGAAGGTGAGGAGGTGAGAAGGCCTGTTGCGCGAAAGAGACCTAAAGTGACCTGGGCGAGTAGGGCTTGTGGTAGAGGGGCTTCCCGAGCAAGGTAGAGGACTAATTGGCCGGAGCTTCCAACCACATTGACTTGCTAGCGGCATACCGGGGAGGCTTACCAAGACCCGATTGAGCTTGCAAGGGCTGGGCACGAGCTTGTCAGGGTTCAAGGCTCGACTTCGGTATGAACCACCCTTTAGCACTTACACTCTATATTTCATTTCATATATATTTATTGTGAACACTGATCATTTAAATGCATTTGTAGGCATCTATCGAGTACATAGGAGGCACCCTCGAGTTGATAGCCTCATTGATGTGGATGGTATAGAGGAAGGAGAAACTGCTCGGCCTCCACGGTATCTCGGTAAGTTCTTCAGTTTACACTCCAAGCATCAAATTTCCACTGACACACTGGCACTGACATTTCAACTGAAAGCTTCCCAAACTGCACTGATACACTGTATCTGACACTTTGCACTCACACACTATATTCATACACTCTACCCATACTGTATCTGATTTCTGCATGCACTCATTTTGCATATTATGCTTGCATCTGATACATATACTGTAACTGATATGTGACAATTGTCTTTTCAAATCCCATATATACCGATGACACCAGCAGCAGCTACACCAGCTGTACCTCCTCCAGTAGCTGGGAGGAGAGAGAGACAGGCTCTGGCACATGGCCAAGGCAGAGCTAGGGGCATCCGAGCCGAGAGTGGTCCTTCAAAGCCCATTTTAGGTGATGATGATGCTGAGATGAGCAACTCTAAGTAGGCAGCGAGCCAGCATTCAAAGTCATTTAAGAGTGGAGATGATGACGCCCGCTCAAGTTCCGAGAGTAGAGGCAATCTTTGGCGAGCTCTAAGGTGGAGAGCAGAGATGAAGCCAGCTTAGGTTCTGGGACAGATTTAGACAACGGCGCTAACAGAGACAGTGCCTCAGAGTCCTCTCCTCCGTGGAAGAGGACGAAGAGGGCCTCTAGAGCATGAGGCAACTAGCACTGATTTTTTATATTTTTGCTTAGTTTTTTTTTTTGTTTATAGTATTAGCACTATGTATAGCTTCCGACAAGTTTATTTTTCGTTAAAACTTGTACTCCTGTTTGGTAAAAAACCATGATCAGAATGAAAATTAGTGTTCTAAAATAAATAAAAAAAAGTGTTGTATTTTGCATCATGAGCACCATACTTTCATGAAAATGAGATTGAATTGGCCAAGATAACACTCTTGATTGAAACCTTAATCAGGTAATGAACCGACCAACAACCAAAATGTGAAATGTGAAATGCAACATACAAACTCGATAAACAACACAACAACAACTTGATAAAGAAAACAACAACAACTCGATAAACTAAACAACATACAACTCGATAAGCAAAACAATGCAACAACAACTAAAATACAAACTAACAAACTTGCTAAAGCCGAAAAGACTCACAACATGACCTTAAAACAAACAAAGAGCAAAACAAAACACATGCTTTCAGCATTGTTCAGCACAAAGGAGGATAGCAGGCCTAAGAGGAAGGCTTCCGACCGCAAATAGGGGTTGTCGGCCACATGCAGGCCATGAAAGGTGGCCTGCCAGCCATCAATGTGGCTTGTCGACTACTTGCCGGCCACCTGCCGACCATCAATGTGAAGGACCTCTAGATTGTTGACACCGGGCTTCCACTCACTACCTTATCTTCTACAAAATGTTAAGCTTTGTGATTTTTTCATTTCAGATGTAAATTTTTTGCAAATGGAACCATTTTTTGCCGAAAAACTCTCGAATTAGATTATGACTTTAGACGGCTTGGAAAAGCTGAATTTTTGGGGTTTCTACATAAATGCCCTTTTCTCCCTGAGTCGTTCTCCGCTTTGTTTTCCGTTCCTTCATGTCGCGGCTAGATGCTGGAACCTAATTACACATGTTTTTAGCTTCGGGGAACAAGAGATATGCCCAACAATTGAAGAATTTCAAGCATTAATGGATTCCCGGCGCAATAATAAAATCATACCTCAGCCTTGTCTTGGCCATATCCAAGCTTTGGGACAAATTTTTGGGCTCACTATAAATGAGGCTTAATCTTTGGTTCACAATGGAAAGCGGGACATTCCCAGTCTGATGCATCGATTTTCTGCCGTTGGTGACCGCGACAACCTTCTTTGGCAGTGTTTAAAGATCACAATGAGTTATATAACCAAGCACCACTTAAAGCATAACTAAAAACCTCTTCATTCATAACTAAATAATAGTCATAATAAGTCATAATAAACAATAAGTCATAAACAAGAGTCATAACCAAACACTCTTCAGTCATAGCTAAATTATAATCAACACCACATTGTTATAACCAAACATTATAAAAGTCATAATTGTGATACACACTTTTTTTGATATGTGTATTATAAAATTTACCTATATAATATGAGATGTGTTTGAAGTTGAAAATTGTAGAGTTTTCTTTTCAATTTAAAAAAATTTTATATTATCAAAACACAAATGTTGGATTTATTTTACATTTTCCAACGCCAATGGAACATACTCATCATGCCCTTACCAAAGTGAAAATATTACATAGAGAACTCATATGATTTGACATAAACTTGTCTACATTTATGGGAGATATATAACCAAAATACTAAAATAAATGTAAGAGACGTCACCAAAATGCTAAAATACATGTTTTTTAGAAAATTTTATTTAATAAAAATAGACGAATAGTTTAAATTGAAAAGAAATCAAAATATTAAAATTTAAAGTAACAAAATTAAAAATACAAAATATATATATATATATATTATAAAGTTCAAACTCTGAATTTTTATTTTATTTTTGTAATTTTCCCCTACTTTTTTTATGCAACATAGGTCATCAAATTATATGCTGACAACTACATTTAATTTATCATGAAAAAAACACAACTATCTAATTTATTTGAGATGAGATCTTGACAGTAAACACATTTATTAAAAATTATGGCTAATTATATCAAGATTCCATAAATATTGACCTTCTCAAGTATAAAAATCATGTCTTCCTTCTATAGAGGGTCTAAAAGGGATGAAAGGTGAAATATTTTTATAGTTGAATAGATCAAAATGTAGTTCATAACAAATGGGATAAGTTGATATTGTTAATAGTTTTTTTTTAGATGGGAAAAGCCATGAGGCAGGTTACAAATATTCAGAAAGAATTAAAGCGCACAAATTTGGTGGAACCTCTTCAATGCATACAATCATTCTTTGTTCCCAGACACAAAATCTGTATAGAGACGTTGAAAGCTCCAACACAATTCAACAGTTTGCTGTAACAGATGGCCATGGGAGAAAGGAAGAACTCTCCCATCAGAAGGGCCTTAATAGTGCCGAGTGATGAGTGAATCGCCTTCAAGGTGGATATCAAAGTCCCAGTTTTGATGGCAAAATTTGTAGCTCGCAACTGTAGTACTTGTACCCTTTTTAAACTTTTGGGAAGTGTATTTGAACCATTTATTAAGTTTTGGAAATCTTTGGTCTTGTTGTATCTTGGTTTTGGATGAGTGAAAATTGATTTAAACTTGTTGGGATTGCTCATTCATGTTTGTTTAGGTTGAAAAGTTATTTGGGAACTTGAAAATCATGTTCTGGAATCGACATCGGTCTTGGTGGTGTCGACACCTTCTCTTTTAGTTGACCACAAGGGTCGACACCAGTCTGGGAAGGGTCAACCCTTGTTCTGAAATTGCTCACTGCATTTTGGTGTCGACACCAGCCTGGGGAAGGGTTGACACCTGCTGTGCAGTCAATCAAAGTGTTCCAGCTTTCTTCTTAAGGGTCGACACCTCTGCTGTAAGGGTCGACACCTGCAACTTTTTTCAGATTTTTCAGTCCGGTTTGGGCCCTACTATTTGGGGATTTTGACTTGATTTTTGGGTTGACTTTCAGGCTTATTTCTATTTTGACCTAGTACTATAAATAGGCTTCTACTTAACCATTTTCTTTATTTCTTCTTCTCTTTTCTCCCTCTAAACCGTGAAACATATTCTCTCTCTCAAAAAGGCACTTTTTCATCCTTAGATCCTTAGATCTACTTGCTTGGAGGCCTCTCATCACCTTGCTCCTTTGAGATACATTGTAGAACTTGTCGAGGGCTTCCTTTTGATCTGAGCGGTTTGTGGTTTCGTCGCCGGTGACTTTTGGGCTCTTCTTCCTTGCTCCTCTTCTAAGCTTGAGGTAGGGATTTCTTTGATCTTTTTCAATACCACTTTTATAGATAGACATGTGGTAGTCTTTATTGCATAAAAACCATGTTGTTATGGATTTTTCCAAAAATCATGATAAAGGATCTAAGATTTGGTGTTGATGTTGAAGTTTTGTGGACTTGGTGGTTGTTTAGATTTAATTAGGTCTTATGATATGAACATTAAATTGTGTTGGGTTGGTTATGTTTAAATATAACGAATTGATAATTTGTTAATTATTAAAAAGGGGATCTATGATTTGGTAATTTGTGATTGGAGTTGTAAAGTTGTTTGTTGTTGGGTTATTTGGGAAAATGATTTATTATGTTTGTGTAGAGATGGAGGAAAGCCCTAATTTAATGATATTGATATAATGGATTTTTAAAAGGGAGGAAGTTGAATAATCCTTATATAATTTGCTAATCTGGGTTGTATGATTATGTTTATATCCAATGAAAATAAAAGGAGAAGTAACCACGGAGTTGGTTTTGTTTTTAAACTAATCACATGAAGTTGAGTTGAGTTATGATTGTAATACCACTGGAATTAGTTTTGTAAAATAAAGAGAATGAATTTGGTTTGGGTTTTGTAAAATGACGAGAATAAATTCTTAGAAATGGTTGGAGTTGTGTGGATTGGAAAAATAAAGAAAGGTAGTCTTTTGAAAGAAAATGAAATCATCGCCCTTTTGAATTGATAATGGACTGGAGGTTGGATGCTGGAACCTTTACATAATATTATTGTTACTAGACCAAAAGTCTTGTGAGAATTGGATGATTGTTTTACGTGTATGTAATACATTTATTTAGAGGTTTTGCCCTTGGGATATCGGTGGAGAATAACCATGATTGTTGTAGAAACTGCATGATAATTTGGTAAATTGAAAATGATCTATTTGAATTTGTCATTGAATATGACGGTTGGATTAAAACATTGTATATGTCAATGAAATGGTCATTGTATAGGACAACATGTTTAAATACATTGTATATGTGAATGAAGTGGTCATTGTATATGACAACGTGTTTAAATACATTGCATATGTATATTGTTTGGGAGGAGATAGGGGATCGACTCCATTGATAATTAAGTTGGCCGGAGTGTCTAGGGTGAAAGTCTCGAAATCTTATTTATATTTGGATGCCGGTTCCCTCGGACGTAGTTCCATAAAATAGCAAGATAATGGAAGTGTATGAATGATGTTTATGATTGAAGTATTGATAATATGAGTTGTAGTCTCATTTTAAAATGTTTAGATGATAATGAACTATATCCTTCAATTGATGAGTTGTAGTCTCATTTTAAAATGTTTAGATGATAATGAGCTATATCCTTGAGTTGGAATTTTGTTATGAAAATGATGTATTCTTGACTTGGTATTTTGTTATGGCAAGGTGCATTGTTGACTTACCTTGCTTAAGGCAGATAGAACAGAATTTATTCATCATTATTGTCTCAGTGTATCTGGGTATATCATGGGTTATTATGATTATTGTCCTAGAAGGCCATGTTGCCTCAATTGTTGAAGCAGGTAGCTATTGATTGCTTATTGTTTTCCTTTTGTATTAAAGGCATATTTGTATAGTTAAGAATGTGTTGGAAACGGACGGAAGTATTGTGTTGAGATTGTGAAAAATGTGAAAGACTTTGAATACTTGTGAACATGTTTTGAAAAGGCAAATTAGGTGTAAGTTTGGAAAAATGGAAGAAAACATAATGGGCTTGCGGAATCGATTTCAGGAACTTGTCATTGTTGTATGAATTTTGGGAAAACAAGTAACATGAAGAAAGAAAAGTAAATTGCTAATGTTGTTGAATGAAAAGAATGTTTTTGAGAAAAGTTCCTATATAAGTATATTTCTGTATAAACCGTCACATTATGTATATGATATGATTTGATGCATTCATGATCATAGCGATTTGTAAGTTGCTATTGTTTAGGATCATGTTGAGATCCCTACTGGACTTTATGTTCATCCCACGTTGCTAATCCCTTTTCAGGTGAACATCGAGAAGTGTTTCAAGATCGAGGATCTTCTTTACCTGTTGGCTACGGGGCCTTTTATTTGTAGGCGGAATGCCATTGATGTAAAAAGGGTTAAACCCTTTCTTTTGCTGTTAAAGATGTAAGCCTGCGGGCGATTTATTTAGTTATGTACATGTTGCATTTTCGGATAAGAGAATCTTTATTTATTCTTACAAATGATGTAAAGAATTTCCGCATGTTATCTCTGAAATTGAATAAACTTAATGAATTTGGTAATGGATTATGGGAAATAAAATGTGGGGCGTGACAGCAACGATGCATGGGCCTCAGCGCAATCAGCCTCACCCCAGCACTGAATCTTTTCCGACAATGAAGCAATCACTTCCCTACATGATCTCGAATAATCACTCCGACTCCAATCAATTTCTAGTTCGAGAAAACAGCAGCATCAAAATTCACTTTGTAGAAGCCCTCCCTTGGCACCAACCAACAAACAATAGGTGTGGTTGTGGGAACCCCTTCCACCTGATTATGCACTTGACCAAAATCTTTCACAAGCACACAAACCCAGCAAACGATGTCCTCAGCAGGTCAGTGAAGATTACTAAAGACGACTTGATTGCAAGCAAGCCACAATCCCAACATAGCACAAAAAAGAACTCCAAACCATGTTCATCAACAAGATTGTCGACCTCCAAAGCCCAATGTAGAAAATTAGAGCATACCCACGTGATACTTCCAATTGCGTGATGAGGTCCCAAACCCGGTAGCCAATACACAATCTCAGAGACAATGCACTAAGGTCTTAACCTTTGTTTCACACAGTGCACAATTTTCATCAATCGGTAATTTTTGGTGCCTCAATAAAGCTCGGTTTGGGACAATGTTCAAAAAGGCTTTCCAAGCAAATACCTTGATCTTTCTAGGTAGGTCGTGGTGCCAAATTTCCTTCCAAAATTGATGTTGTGCCTGTCCTCCATCTAATGAACTAGGACTGTTGGCCGATTGTGACACACTCATTCGTAAATGATAGGCTGATCTAGCCGAGAACATTCCATTTGTGAAGTGCCATATCGATGTATCGATGAATAGACATACACTACCCCAAAAATGCAGGTAGATTTGTGCAGGATGAGACTTACATATTTCCGTAAACAATAACCAGAATTGTTAGAAATGAGCGCCCATGTAGTATGTCCGTTTCAATGCTTTGAATTTATAACTGTAACTCCTGCATTAATGGGATTTGTAATTCCTGCATTAATGGGGTTTGCAACTCCTCCTTTTATTGCAGAGGTTAATAGTGCATTAATAATCAGCTATAAAGGCTGGAGGCTTTTCCTCTCTCCCCTATACATGTATAAATTGAGACCCTCCTGTCAAGTCTAAAACACAGAAATTTTTCATATTTTGACTTTCTCCCAAAAACAACGATCAAAGCCGTTTGCACTGTGATTTGTGTGGGTGATATTCATTCTGTAATATCACTCCTTCTTTGAGATTAGTTTATTAGATTGGAAATACGTGATTTACCCACAAGGTTCTTGGCTAATGGTATGATTACGACATTTTATCATGATGTTATAATGCTTTATGATTTACATTGGTATCAGAGCATGTATGGGTATTTTCGTGCTTTCTTTTATCATGTGTATAATTATATATATATATATATATATATATGTACACATTATATACATGACTATTTATTATGGAGGAAGATGTCCCATAAAATACGTCATTTCATGTTCATAAATGTCATTTTTTATGCCATAAATGTTTTTATTGTGAAAAATGGAGTCCGGCAGTACAAAAATCATTCCAGAAAATACCAGAAAATTTCAGAAGTGATATAGTTTCTGTTATGGCATAATTTGAATATTAAATACAACATATTGTTATTTTTTGCCTAGAGTTTCTAATATGTTGTAATTAGAATAGCATGATTAATTGTTATTTGTTTAAATTCCATTATTAATTGTGACATAGCATGAGTTGGTTGTGAATCTACATTATAATGCTATTGTATGGAATTAAAAAAATTTATCATGCTTTTAGACATGCCATAGTCAGTGAGAGGTTATTCGGTTGAGAGAAATCTTTGTAGATTAACTCCCGAAAACCAATATTTTGCGCATAAATTAAATTGAATTTTGGATAATTGTCACCTGCAGCACAAGAGATGATTACGAGCATAGCGGATTTTTGATCTTGCAACTTGTGTAATATTGTCACTATTTAATTTAGATTTTTGTGGCAAAATTATATTATGCTAATCAAATTAATCCCAATGCGAATTTCTCTCTAAATTGACTTAGCTTATGGAAGTTAATTGGTTGACCTAGACTTAGTAAAGATGGTCAAATGTGAACAATGTAATCCCATTCTTTAGATGAGCAAAAGTTTTGGAGACTTTAGGTCAAGCCTCAATTGAGCCAAAGTTAGGAAACATGACTCAAAGTCGCCGTGGTTTTTTTGCCTTGTTTGGCATAATAAAAACTAATGTGTGCGCTATGGTTAGCGGCACGCTACGTAGTTTTGGTTGGCGAGTTTTGGAGTTATGAAATTTGTAAGCCCTCAATAGATCTGTATATGATCTTGACTATTGGTTTGTCTTGATTGACTTTGTAATTTGACTTGTAAATAATGTTACATCATTGGATGAAGTAACATTCAAGAGTCACGTCATCCAAGAAATGCGAGTTTAAATAAATTAGTCATTAAGTGTAAGACGAGTAGCCAGTATGAGCAGTATTTTGCTCTCTACCCAATTATTGGTAGTGGATGGAGCAAAATTTCATGCACTATAATAGTGTGCGTTGCAATATCACGTGAAGTTAAAAGATTAGCGCTTAGAAACAGCAAAATCTATTAACACTATGTGAAAAGATTAGCGCTTAGAAGCTGCAAAATCGATTAACACTATGTGAAAAGATAAGCGCTTAGAAGCTGCAAAATCTATTAACACTAAGTGAAAAGATTAGCGCTTAGTGGCTGCAAAATCTATTAGCATTGCCAACTTGTCTAAGTCTAGACACTTACTGTTTCCACACTTGAGTGTGAGACATGAGGAGGGGCTTGTTTGTATGATTCCTTAGCTAGGCTAACGTTTTTGAATAACGTTTAGCACTAAGCGCAAACGTTGCAGCATAATAATGAAAAGGTCAAGGTCGACAAGGTTGTTATGACTCTAAGAATTTGACGCATAGCTCGTGAGAGCATTTTGTTGAATTAGACTCTTTAGCCTAATTCGTGCTTAAGTTACTTCAGGAGTTGTCATAGTTGATAGCTTATTCTCTCCTTCTTGTGGATAGTAGAATTAATTGCAAGTAATTATGAAGCGAGAAATAGATATGGCAAGAGGAGTATCGTCATCTTTCAACTAGATGCAGTAAAGTGTATGGAGAATAAAATTGACTTGAAGGTGCAAGGGATTAGCACTTACTAGTTAAATTTGCGACTTAGACGCACTTGATATCTCCATGACATCCTTTTATGATCTAGTGAATATGAATTAGTCGTGAGTAATTACCTAGTTGGGCCTAAACCCTTAAAACTTGTCTTTGAGAACTCACACATTAAGATGATTGGAATTAGTTTATGACATTGGTCATGAACCAGTGGCTTATTATACTTAATCACATTAATGAGATGATGACACAATGGTTTGAGTAGGCTTTCTCGGGCCCACTCGCTTATGACATCCTGCTCTCATGTGAATGTGTAACTTTGTTCGCACTGGGTGCGCACAAGTAAGTAGGAAAGCCATAGAAGGTCATTTGTTGTGGCGCATTTAGTCCACTATGATATTCCTGACTAGATATGTGTATGGGTATGATAGCTAAGCCTCAATCTCGACACATTTATAGATTACGATACGCATCTGAGTCAAGACTATTTGATTTCCCATAAGTCAAAAGTTTTGAGATGATTTTTGACATTGCACATATGAGGTTGAGATCAATTAGATAATAGCTTTTGTGCCTCTAGTTTTGACCAAGGTGGCGAGTATCTATTTGAGTTATTTTAGAAAACTCTGTGAAGAGAGATGGATGCGTAGAAAATTGATTATTCCTAGTACTCGACAACACAATGGTGTAGTAGAGATAAGGAATTAAATATTGTTAATGTTAGGTGGATAATGGCACAAAATGTTTCCCAATTGGGAATTGCACTAGCTTGTTGCCTATATCCCTAACTAAGTGCCCTCCATATCAGATTTTACACTCCATTTTAAGTAATGGGTTAGTAGAGAGCCATCTATGGGTGATCTGTAACCGTTAAGCAGCTTATCTTTATTTTACTTCTCATAAGATTGCGAAGTTAAGACCTAGGGTTCTATAGCGCATTATTGTATGCTGTCTTGTAAACACAAAGGGTCGTGTGGCGCATTATTGTATGCGGTCATGTAAACCCTCCGGGTCATGTGCATATAGGTAAGCAGCTTTGTGGTAGTGTAACTAAGTCACATAAAGTTTTATTAGTAAAGGTGACGTGAATAGAGTTTTTGGAACTCTATAAGATAGAGAATTCTAAGCATAGTGCTCTATGTAGCCGAGTTGAGAATGGAAAGAAATTTCCAATATGCTAGGGATAGTGGGAGCGATGTGCCTACTAATGGATTACTCTATTGGAGAAGAATACTCTACATTCTTAGTTGCGTGGTAGCAAATGTGAAAATTTTTCACGTCATCACTGAGTGATTGAGAGGGAAACATTCATGATTGCTCCATAAGATGATAAAAGAGCTGGAATAATGCCAAAGGCTCTAGTCCCTATTTTTAGAAAGTGGATTAATGTTGCGATTTAAGACAAAGTCTTTGAGGATTAACCATTTCTATAATTTGGTTGACTTTCCATTATGACGCAAAAGCTGTTCTAAAGTTATGCATAAATTGGATAGTCATTGTTGAGGCATAAGGCTCGCTAGATCTTTGAAAAGTCACACCATTGAGGAATGTTTAGACCATGAGAAGACTTCCTCCTGGGAAGTGAGGTTATTTTGACTTAGGCTATAATTGACATAAGTTCGGAACATTGATTTGTGGACATTGTGACCCAACTTTCTCATTAGAGAATTGGATAAGTAGATCCGTAGGGATTTACCTACGCTTTTATGGTGAAAAGTTAGGAGCGCAAACAGGTTGCTAGTTCCAATAAATCTTTTACAGCCTAAAACAGTTATCCAAATAGTGGTTCTTAGATTTCGTCTAGCCATGATAGGCCAACGATGATCGATGAAGACCACTGAGGCATGATCAATGGTCCAAAAAGAAGTTTTTCCTTACTTAGTCATTATGGGCCAGGAATTTATAAGGTTGTCGCCACCTAAGGTGGGCAGTCCTCTATTTTAGATATGATGGACATGGGTGATGTAATTTATATGCTCGGATGCATGATCCTTAGGGATTACTTTGGAAAAATTCTCAGTTTGTCTTCGATGACTTACATAAGGAATATCCTAAAATGATTCTAGATGCAAAATTGCAAACCCATTGACTTACCTATCAGTAAAAGCTAGAGCCTTAGCTATTGAGTGTATCCTCGTATTGTCTTTGGGAGAAACAGATGACCTAGATTCCTTGATCTTTTTTGTTGTGGGACCTAAAGCATGCTTTGTGGGCGTATTCGGCATGATAAGTGTTATCTTTGGTAAATGGTCAACTAAGTTGTTTAGACATTGACCTTGCTCATTAGATTGTGGATAAAATGCTTTACTAGTAGTATATTAATTTGCTCCTTCTAAGATTCAATGTGCTAGTTGGGCGCATTAAGAATGAACGCAAATTGGTCACCAAAATATCTTTAGCGAGGTTATTGCGCAAGAGGTAGTGATCTTAAATCACTTCATGTGAGGCGCACATGGTGGATTCCATTGTATATACTTATTGCAAGAGGTGCTGATAAGGCTTATGTTTAGAATCTAGAATTGCACAAGTTGTGGTCAATTTTTTTTTAAAAAAATCGATCACTTATTTTGAGATGATGAGATGTTGACACTATTATGGTTTGTGTCATAATGGTTAGCAGATGATAATGTCAGCAGGCAAGATTGGCTCACTCACACGAGCAATAGACCTTGGCGCTTGGGAGCGAACAAGGATGAGACTAGTGGTTTATTTTTATTTGGAGCCAAGAAAGGCTTAAATAATCCACTATGTATGTCGCCTTGGTTACAACCAAGATGAGGTCGTGTTAAGGACCAAACATGGATGTTAGTACCCACTTTCCATATTGTTACTGTTATGATTAGCCGAATCACGAGATCTCATTTGGTGCTGGAAGGCGAGCAAATAGAGAATTCGGGTTAGGTGCTAAGCGACTAGACTAATATTTGTGCGATGTATCGAGGATTACGTCACTCTTTTGGAAGAGTTACTCCACCGTAACATGTATTCATACTATATATGCTTGGCGACTGAGTAATGAGGTGAGAGAATGGATCCCTTTTTCCTCACCGTGTGAATCTTACGTGTCATTATTGATATGACTTTCATTTATATACCTTTTTGTGACTTTTGACTATGTCATACGGTAAGGGGTTGATGTTCTGCTACTTTGGTATGTTGCCTGCAGTCATGTATGATTCGGCCTTAAGGGACATCACTGGGAAAGCGGTCAATCCTAAAGTAAATGGCATGAGGGCAAAGGGAAGATCATCTAGTATTACACCACTGTTGTATATTCACTGTCGGCAACTCACATCGCTTTGTATGAGAAGCGGATTGAGTGTGAATATATTGCAAGAATTGAGAGGGTCAAACATGCTCTTTTTGAGGGATTAGAGATGTTTTTTGGACCAGTGTAATTAGATAGGTGGGGTATGTGAGACACTATTTACATTCTTTTTGGGTTGATGTCTCTATGCTGGCTCATTTTGAGTTTCTAGTATAGAACTCCTACATGCAGGTGTTCTCAGCGGTCGCACGGTGCATTGGCTAGTATGAGATTGTTCATTTTTTGGGGAGATTGAGATAGAGATGTGGCAGTGTCATGCCAACTCATGTGCGAGTGGGAGATATTAGAAATGGGCGCCCATGTGGCATGACCATTTCAATGCTTTGAATTTATAACTGTAACTCCTACATTAATGGGGTTTGTAACTCCGGCATTAATGGGGTTTGTAACTCCTGCTTTTATTGCAAAGGTTAATGGTGCATTAATAACTTGACCATAAAGGTCGGAGGCTTTTCCTCCTCCCTATACATGTATAAATTGAGACCCTTCACAAGTCTAAAACATGAATTTCCCTATTTTGACTCTCTCCCAAAAACAACGATCAAAGCCATTTGCCTAATCAGATTAATAATAATAAAATGGATAACCAATAAATATATTTTCGCTACTATTCAATAAATGAACAATTATTTAAGTAAGATGGTTTTGTAGCTGAAAATAAAATTGTAGCAATACATTTTAATTGAAAAGACAATGAGGTAATTCAATGAAATTTCGTTGTTCAAAATTGATGGTTCGATATTCAAATGGTTCAATGATGCAATTCACAAAACCCAAGTCTTCGTGAATACGATCACTTAGCCACGTGATAAGGCCCAAAACCACACATACCCGACCCCCACAAGAAACTAGTTTATGTGCCAATAAATAACCCCCCATTGGTAGAGGTTCAAATCATAGTCGAGGACTAGAGTGATGTTCGAGAATTCAAACAATACGCAACTTTTTAAATAAAATATTCGATATTTTAGGAATAAACATTTGGTACAATTTTCGAATAGTTTCACAAAATATTCAAATAACTTCCATAATAATATCTGATGTTATTTTATACTTGACCCATATTTTAATTTTAGGAGAATCGAAAGGCTATAAATAAATATTTATAATTTGATGCAATTCAATAGAAATAAAAATGAACCAACGATGTTCAATAGAGGGTCACTTACCTCAAAGCTGACTAAAATAATATTTCCCAAGCTAATATCAAATTACCAAGATCCACACCTCAATCTCACAAACCTAATAAAATATTACACACGCATCAACAATTATTATGTGCAACCATTCTTCTCTTCTTGTAACAACAATAGAATAAATTAACCCGAATAGCCTATTAGGAACTCCCACAATTTAGCATCAAAACAAAAGACATCCACGGTTTTAGGAATTCTCAGCCATAT